>CM040127.1:291134723-291691501 GCA_022559845.1 Amorphophallus konjac | reverse complement strand
ATCCAAGCCCATCGGGTTAGGCCCGCTTCGACGCCCTCTAGACGGGATTTTCACATCGAGCTTGGGCTTTGCACGCTTCTTGGGGGCGACAGCGGTACCGACACAGGGGAATTCCTCATACCGTTTCGGCCCATCATAGAAATACTCCAGCCACAAGGGCAGGCGTACCCTCTTCCTATCCCCACGAGCGGGCTGCTTTCCCTTGTGCGAGCACTGGTACAGCTCCCGGTACGCCTTCATGAGGTACCGATATGAATACCCCAGAGAATAATAGCCATCCCCGTTGGTCTCATCCTTGATCAAGTCGGGGAGGCATACTTCTTCATAAGGCTCCCCGTCAATGGGCAAGCCACTCAGCTGACTGAGACTCCACAAATCAAGTGAAGTCTCGCCCTCCGCCGTGTAGAAGGTGTTGGTCTCCGCGCTGAATACCTCTATCATGCCGCAGCAGAGACCCTTGGAGATGGGGTAGCCATACCGGGAAGCGTACACGCTATGATAAACACCGACCCGAACCAGCAGCGGAGCATAGTTGAACAGCACGTGCTCCGTAAACTCCACCGCCCTCTCCCGGAAGCTGTGTGCATCCTGAAGCTTCAGCTCCCCAAACCAGCCCAGTGACAGTTCATACTTAAATCTGACGGCCAAGCAGTCCAGGATGAATGGCTCCTCTTTATAGCCCCACTTCAAGGGAGCCAAGAATAGGCCGAATCGAGGCGACTCGCCATGCACCTTCCCGGCAGACAGGTCCCATCTTGCCGGAGTAAATTGAGGCGCCCGCACCAGCTTGTCTTCGGTCGGCAGCACCCCCTCGATCTCCAGAACTGGCTTCCACTCCCGGGCTTCTCCCACCAGGTACATCGGAATACTCCGGGGGACGCTGTACAACAAGCTATCCCGAGCCTGCAATATAGCTTGCTTGGCCTTCTTCACGACCCGGAAGTCTCGTCCTTCCCATGAATGAAAATGCTTCAGAAATCGAACTAGGTGTCTGTCCTTCGGGAAGTCCTTCCGGTACTCCCCGGTGACCCGGTCAAATGTGAAGCCGCTGTCAACCCTGGCAAGCCTCTGGAAATCCATGGTCTCCCGGTCAGACTCGGATGACCCTGCCAAAGCGGCTATTTCTGCATGCTCCCGATCCAAGTCTTCTACATTCAGCTAGGTAACTGCTGGCACCGGACCCCGTGGGATGAGGTCGGCCCCGATAGCAGAAGTAGGAGCAGAGGAACCACTTGGGGCAGCCATTTATCTGCAAAGATACATAAACAGAAGATCAGAGTAAGCCACATGTGAAAGGAAGTGAAAGACTGTAAAAGAAGGGCTTTACTACAAGTCAAGTGAACAAAATATTGCCAATTTCTGACGAAATTTTGGCAGAGTTTCCCCTAGGCCAGAGGAGTAAAGGAAAACACGGGTGCGCGTCCACAAGGAGTGACGGCCCCAACAAAACATGGTGGGACCTGAGAGGCAACACCAGAAGTCCGCCGATCGAAAAGTCTTCTTCCCCGGGCCTAAGGCCTCTTTGCTGGCTCACTGACTAGTGCCTTCCTCGACACGCCCTGAAGTTGCCCTCGCCGGCACGCTTCTAGCGGTCTTCCCCGGCACGCCCAGACAGGCCCCTCACCGGTGTGCTCTTAGGCCCCTTTCCCCAGCACACCCCCAGGTGTCCTTCGCCGGCACGCTCGGTGCATGGCTTCCCCGGCACGCCCAGACGGGCCCCTCACCGGCATGCTCTTGGGCCTATTCCCCGGCACGCCCATACGGGCCCCTCACCGGCACGCTCTTGGGCCTCTTCCCCGACACGCCCCAACGGAAGCCCTCACCGACACGCCCCAACGGGAGCTTCACCGACACACCCTCAAGGGGTCCTCACCGGCACGCTCGGAATCCCACTTCCCCGGCACGCCCGGTTTAGTGGCTCCCCGGCACGCCCGTTCAAATCCTCACCGACACGCCTCTGCCCTCTTCCCCGGCACGCCTCCACCCGCTCCCCGACACGCCCATTCGGGCCCTCGCCGATATGCCCATGGGGACATCTTCCCCGGTGCGCCCTAAGGCGCTCTCCCCGGCACCCTCAACACCTCCTCGCCGGCACAACCGGCACCCGATGGACTTCCTCCCATCGCGACGCCAGAGGAGAGGGGGGGAAGAGGCCGGCAAGAAGAGGAAGAAGGATACGGAGCCCAGGGCTCCGCCGTGCCCCGACGACGAAGAGAAGATACAGAGAAAGAGGTGGGAAAAAGAAGAAGGAAGAGGGAAGGAGAAAAGAGAGAGGGAGGAGGAGGGCCTCCCGCGGTGTTCCCCTCACCACGGCGACGACGACGGAGGCGGAGGGGACGCTCGGCGCCGGAGAAGAAAGAGAAAGGGAGGACGGGGGGGCGTCCGCTCGGTCGCCAAGGAGAGAGAAAGAGGGAAGAAAGGGGGGGTTTCGAAACGGGTGACCGTTCGAAATGCCCCCACCCCCCTTTTATATAAGAAAAAAGAGAGAGAAAAGAAAATAAAAGAAAGAGAAGAAGGAAAAGGGGGAGAAAATAAAAGAGAGGTAAAAAAAAGAGGGATATAAAAAAAAGAGAAAAAAAGAGGGATAGAAAAAAAGGGGGAATAAAAGGGGAAAATAAAAAAAAGGGAGAAATATATATATATATATATATATATATATATATATATATATATATATATATATATATATACATGTATATATATACATATACACATATATACATACATAATGGTATCCTCTTACGCATCTACTCGCACGTATCAATGTATGGGTCAATGTCATACAATAATAGGTGTCTCCAGGGAACGTCCCATCCCCACGATCTTGGGAAGATACGCATCCACACGAGCAAAACAACTTTACCCCTGCATACAACCACCTCTGCAATGGTGTCGTTCCCATGCCGACAAACAAGCCCGTCCCTGGCACGTGGCCCTGTGCTTTAGCCACCTTCTGTCACGCAAAACTACCATCACGGACCTTACGTCCGGATTGGCAAAACCCCCATCCTTGCGTTGGCATTAGTCCCTTGCCAACGAATAAGTCCCTTTCCGGCGCAAGGCCCTGTGCCCTAGGCACCCACTCCGCACAACATGGCCATTACGGACCCTGCGTCCGAATCGACATAAATTCTCCCGTTGCGCTGGCATTCTATTCTTGCCGATGAATAAACCATATCTTCCGGCGCAAGGCTTCGTGCCCTAGCCTACACACGCATATCACTCACTCGAAAAAAAAAATATAAAATAAAATGGGGTTAAAAATGGAGATACCCCGCCGGACTTGTCCCTACACCGGAACAAGGGTAAAAATGGCAACGACCCGGCTGTGGCGAAAACCCGAAAGGGCGCTACGGGCAAAATTGGGTACCCCACCACGTGAAAATCCGAAAGGGCGCGTGGGCAAAAGCAAGAGGGGGCCGGTACCGGCGAAAACCCGAAAGGGCGCTTGTACCGGTAATGTGGTTTAAAAAAAAAGAAAAAAAAGGGAGAAAGAAAAGAGCAAAGAGAGAACAAACCAGGCCAGCTCCCGGCTCCTGTCGGCACTGGCGAAGAGACCAAGAGATCAACAAACCATGTCAACACCCGGCATCCAGAGACCAAGAGACGAAGAGACCAAGAGACCAAGAGACCAAGAGACCAGGTCAGTTCCCGGCATCCTGTCAACGCTGACGAAGAGACCAAGAGACGAAGAGACCAAGAGACAAAGAGACCAAGAGACCAGGTCAGTTCCCGGCATCCTGTCGGCGCTGACGAAGAGACCAAGAGACGAAGAGACCAAGAGACAAACAGACCAAGAGACCAGCTCAGTTCCTGGCATCCTGTTGGCACAGACGAAGAGACAAAGAGACCAAGAGACCAGGTCAGTTCCCGGCACCCCGTCGGCACGGGCGAAGGAACCAAGAGACCAACAAAGCATGTCAGTTCCCGACACCCCGTCGGCACTGGCGAAGAAACCAAGAGACCAACAAAGCATGTCAGTTCCCGACACCCCGTCGACACTGGCGAAGAGACTAAGAGATCAACAAATCAGGTCAGCTCCCGGCACCCTGTCGGCACTGACGAAGAGGCAAAGAGACCAATATGCTGCTTCAGTTCCCGGCATCCCGTCGGCACTGATGAAGAGACCAACATGCTGCTTCAGTTCCCAGCATCCCGTCGGCACTGATGAAGAGACCAACATACTACCTCAGCTCCCGACACCACGTCGGCGCTAACAAAGAGACCAACAAACAACAAACCAGGTCAGCTCTCGACACCCCGCCGACATCGATAAAGAGAGAAGAGACGGAGAGACCCGCAAGCACCGCCCGGCTCATCCTTCGCCTACGATACCCGTGGGTGGGGGGCATTTGGGGACACCGAAAATTGCACATCCAAATGTCATGCTCGGCCCAGCATCAACGACGGCGTCGAGTGAAGAAACCCCGGAGAAATCAAGCACAAAAGGCCCCACAGCCAGTGGGCCCCAAAGGAAATCAAGCGGGCCATGACTCATGCTCGCAACGAGCTCAGAACGGGCCCCATATACACACCCTGTGGGGAGCCCTTCAGCGGCACGCCCAGCCCCCAAGGAACCCTTCAACGGCACGCCCAAAGGGGCCTTCAACGGCACGCCCCAAGGGGCCTTCAACGGCACGCCCAAAGGGGCCTTCAACGGCACACCGCCATGGGGTCTTCAACGGCACACCCCCATGGGGTCTTCAGCGGCACGCCCACTGGGTTATTCAGCGGTGCACCCCAAAGGGTTCTTCAGCGACACGCCTGCTGCGAGCTTCAGCGGCACGCCCATTTGGGCTCCCAGCGGCACGCCCATTTGGGCTCCCAGCGGCAAGCCCTTCTGGCTCCCCAGCGGCATGCCCATTTGAAGCCCTCCAGCGGCACGCCCTCAGAGGCTCCAGCGGCACGCATGTTTAGCCCGCCAACGGCACAGCGGTGAAGCTTTTCAACAGCAAGATGACGTGCAGCCCATGTCCTACGCTTCCTTGGCGCGCAGTGAGCCGTCTGAGGTGGCAACCGTCCATTGGGCCACGTGAGCTACCCCCCCTGACAACCCAGGACGTGGCAGGTCAAAGGCCATCATCACGAGGCCACCTTCCCGCCTTCAACGACGGTACTCGGAAGGATTCCCGCTGCTGGGCGTATAAAAGACCCCGGCTTCGACAAACAAAAGGAGGAGGAAGTTAGAAGAAAAAAAAACACAGAGAAGAGAGAGAAAAGAGAGAGAGAGACACCCACAGATACACAAAGAGGAGAAGAGAGAAAAGAAGAAGAGGCATCCCGGCGTGAGCTCCCTTTGGCGATCACCGGGAAGAAGCAAGAGTAAGAGAGAGAGAGAGCTCGATGTAATGGGAGAGAGAGTTAGGGGCTTTCCTTTGTAGCCGGTTCCTCCCCCTTCCTGTGCTATTTTTTTTTCTTTCTTTCATTTCTTTTAGTCCACAGCCTTGTCGTGGGCATTTTCTTTTGCAATGTATGTGTAGGGCTCCGGCCCCTTTGCTTCCCATGAATGAGAAAATCATCTTCCTTGGGTCTTCCTTGCTATGTCTGATGACTTGTCCTCGCCTTCACAACGCATGCGGTGCGTGGTTTGTTTTCTCTGTTTCTCCGGCTTCTTTTGAGCCATCGTAGCAATGTGAGGCCTCCCCTTTGAAGCCTGGCCTTGTGGGTCCTTCACTCACTTCCAGCAACCCTTCCTTGACCTCAAACTCCCCTTCTTTCCATAGATCGCCTGCAAGCCCCCAGCCCACGCACTTGGCTCCCTTTTAATCCTCCAGCGATACATCTTTCCGGCCCTTGGCCGGCACACCTTTTTCATCCTCAGCAGCAAGCCCTTTTGGCCTCCGGCCGGTACACTCCATTGGCCTTCAGCGGCACACAAATATTGGCCCTCAGCGGCACACCCCATTCTGGCCCTCAGCGGTACACACACCGCCATCCCTGGCCGGCACACCCCTTGGCCGGTACACCCCTTTTTTTTTGGTTTGCCTTCAGCGGTACGCTCCCCTGTTCAGGCCTTAGTGGCACACACTTTTCAGCCCTCAGTGGCACACTCTCTAGCCCCCCCCCCTTCAGCGGCACGCACCTTGGCCAGCCCTAGTCCATGCCCCTTAGAGGCCTTCAGTCTGTCGTTTTCCTTCACATTTTTCGAGGCTCTATAAAGGTGTTGCTCCTCCGGGGGCCCACCTCCAGTTGTCGGGTTCCGCCACCTCATGTGGGCGCGTTCCCTATATCTCCCTTACGCCCCGGGTCAAGGGGAGATGCTGCCGAATTTTTGTGAGAAACTAATAAACAATTAAAAGAGGCAAAAGGAGGTAATAAACGAGCAGAATAACTAATGAAACCTTCCAACTCATCAAATCACTACCGGCGCCACGACGAGAACTAAACTGAACTGGCTAACCACCCGGCAGCCCGAGCATCCGACTCGCAAGAAAAGAGACCGAACCGAACAAAGAGAACGAACAAAGGAAGGAATTTTGTATAAACTGCACGAAAGTTAAGATAAGAAGAAAAGAAAAGCCTTAAAACAAATAGTCAAAAATTGATCGGGCCTCCACCCTCATGCCCCATTGACCTTCAGCGGTACGCCCCATTGACCTTCAGCGGTATGCCCCTTTGGCCTTCAGCGGCACGCCCTCATTGGCCTTCAGCGGTACACCCCTTTCAACCCTTCAGCGGTACACTCCCCTGAGCCCCCAGCGGCACACTCCTCCTGGCCCTTTCACCGATACACTCCTTCCCTTCGCCGGTACACCCTCAGCCACTGTATAGACTTGGCCAACGTACAGACTTCACGAAGGCCAGTGTATAGACTTGGGCAGTGTATAGACTTCGCACTCCAATGTATAGACTTATCCAGCGTATAGACTTCATATCCCAACGTACAGACTTCATGATGGCCAGTGTATAGACTTGGGCAGTGTGTATAGACTTATCCAGCGTACAGACTTTGGGCAGTGTATAGACTTCACACTCCGATGTATAGACTTGGCCAGTGTACAGACTTCGGGCCAGTCGACGTATAGACTTCAAATTGCAACGCGTAGACTTTGCTCCACTCTGCTCCAGTGTACGGACTTTGGGCTTGGCAACGTATAGACTTCGAGCCTGGGGAACGTATAGACTTTATATCACCCCCCTCTATCACCGACACACTCTCCAGTGGTACGCCCCCATTGACCTCCAGCGGTACGCCCTTTGCAGCCCTCACCGGTACACCCCTTCGCCACCCAGCGGTACACCCAATACCCAGCGGTACACTCCCGTCTCTCCTTCACCGGCACACTACATGCATGCATATATACATCACTATAAGGGCATCAACAATAGCAAATAAATCAATAAAAATCATGCTAATTGAAGGACTCCAGATGCGTAATATTGATCATAATAAAAGAGGCGGGAGGGGTAATAAAAAAATAAATAACAAACCAATGATAATAATAAGAATAATCATGCATAGAAGAAGAGAAACCATCCCGGACAAAGGCACGAATAAATAGTAAACATCAAATCAGAAATCCCAGAAGGTATAACTAAGGAAGCTCCAGATAAAAGACGCTAATGCCCACACCGCAGCCCGCTCTCTCCCCGGGACCCGGGGCAAAAGGAACAACAACGCTGCCCTTTCAGGTCGAGCCCGAGTCTCGGGAATTCCCCCGATATGGCCGGGCTTTGATCTAACCTCGGACCGACATCCTAATCAGACCGGATTCATTTTCTCGTTCCGGATACCTTCCGAATCTTTATTAAAATTGCCGCATGTTCGGCAGACATTTGACGGGATCTGCCTCGATTTTCTCAGTAGAGCTCTGCCACGGACCTGTGGCCGAATACGAATAGGACCATGTGTGACCGACATGGCCGACAGTTTATGGCCCTAACACAACCCTCAACATGATCTATTCCCAACATCTTTTGCACAATTAGTATTATTCTTTTCGGCCGCGGGGCCCCTAATTTCGGCAATTAATCAAGGGTATTCCCTCGTATGGGGGATGTAAATGACGTCGTGGCCTTTATGGCGCGACGGGATTCGGTCCCGACACGAACCACACAATCATCTGACGAAGTCAGATCGAGCGCACCATGGGCTCTTCGGAGCCCGAATAAATCGTCACCTAGGTGACTGGCACGTCCACGCACTCAGCAGACTAATAAACCAAACGAGAGAGCATAACGAATGAGCGAAATTTAGTGCGTCCACACATACCCCGCCTGGGGGACGCAGAAGAAAAGAGATAGATTACACCTCCACCCGGGGGCACCGAAGCAAAGAGGCATACATCCCGACCTGGGAGCACATGAAGAAAGAATATACCCAGACCTAGGGGCGTCAGAAGAAGAAACATACGCCCCGATCCAGGGACATGAGAAGCAAGAGAATATGCCCTGTGAAAAGGGTATGAGAAACATGAAGAATGTACCCCAGCCTATGGGCACAGAAAGAGACACACTCCGCCCTTGGTGCATAAGAAGCAGAAGCACCTACCCCAGCCTGGGAGCACAAAAATACACTCCGCCCTTGGCGCATAAGAAGCAGAAGCATTTACCCCGACCCGGGGCACAGAAATAAAGAGACATACATCCCGAGTTGGGAGCATAAGAAGAAAGATATACTCCGCCCAAGCGGCATTTGAAGAAACAACATACCCTGCTTCGGGGGCACAGAAGCCGTAAAGAGATACACCTCGCCTCAGGGGGGCGTAAGAAGCAAAAGATACACCCCGGCCTCAGGGGGGCATAAGAAGCAAAAGATACACCCCCGTCCCGGGGGCATTTGAAGAGAGCTACGCCCCATACCAGGGGCACATGAAGAAGAAACATACCCCGCCTGAGGGCATAGAAGCCGTGAAGAGTACACCCCATTCCCAGGGGCACATGAAGAGAAATACACCCCCGCTCCTGGGGCATATGAGACAAAACTATACCCCGATTTAGGGGCATAAGAAGTAGCAAGAATGCACCCCGGCTCAGGGGGTATTTGAGAAAGAAATATGCCCCGACTGAGGGGTACATGAAGAGAAATACACCCCCGCCCTAGGGGCATATGAGATAAAACTATACCCCGATTCAGGGGCATTTGAAGCAGGACAAACAACATCCCCCGGCTTAGGGGCGCATGAAGAAAGGAATGCACCCCGCTTAGGGGCACATAAGCATAAGAAGAAGAGACTGCCCCGGCCTGGGGTCATGAGAAGAAATAGAGTTGTACCCCGGCTTAGGAGCATACGAAGAGGAGTGTATGCCACCACGTGGCATAAGAGGCGGAAGAATCAACCCCTACTTAGGCGTAACTGAAGAGAATCCACCCTGCTCTGGGGGCACAAAAAGGAGATACGCCCCACCCTTGTGGGGCACAAGAAGCAAAACACACCCCGCCTTGGGGGGCATATGAAGCCAAGAATCACACCCTGTCTTGGCGGTACTTGAAGAGGAAGCATACCTCGCCTCGAAGGCCTAGAAGCTATAAAGAACACGCCCCGACTCATGGGCATATGAAGAGAAGTCCACCCCAGCTTAGGGGTATTTGAAGAAGAGACAAACCCCGCCAGTGGGGGCATAGAAGTCATGAAGAACGCGCTCCGACTTAGGGGCATTTGAAAAAGCTGCATCCCGCCTTGGGAGCATAAGATGAAAAGAGTCCGCCCCGGCTTAGGGGCATCTGAAGAAGGAATGCATCCCTGTCTCGGGGTCCATGAAGCAACATATACCCCCCCCCCCCCCGGGGGGGGGGCATCTAAAGTAGAACAAATAACATTCTCCGGCTTAGGGGGAGCATATGAAGAAAGGAATACACCCCGATATGGGAGCACATAAGCAAAGAAGAAGAGTTCACCCCGCCTCGGGGGCATAAGAAGCAAGAATTACACCCCACCCTGGGGGCATATAAAGCAACATACACCCCGCCTGGGGGCATAGAAGCCATAGAGGAGACTCGCCGGCTCGGGGGCATCATAAGAAGAAGCACGCCCCACCTGGGGGCATAGAAGTCTTGAAAAATACGCCCCGCCGGGGGGCACAGAGGCAAAGAGGCAAAACACACCCCTCAGGGGGATGCATACCAAATAAAGTTACACCCCAACCTGGGGGCACGTTAAGAGAAATACACTCCAGCGTGGAAGCATTAATGAGAAAAGAAGAGCAGAATAAAGAAAAAGACACGCATGAGGCAGACATGGCCTTCGAGCCCGTCTCATCACACAAAAGAAGAGAAGAAAAGAAAGAATACACATGAGGCAGACATGGTCTTCGAGCCTGCCTCATCACACAAAAGAAGAGAAGAAAAGGAAGAAAAGACACATGAGGCAGACATGGTCCTCGAGCCCGCCTCATCACGCAAAAGAAGAGAAGAAAAGGAAGAAGAGACACATGAGGCAGGCATGGTTCCTGAACCCGCCTCTTCACACAAAAGAAGAAGAGCAGAACCAAAAGAAGATACATGAGGCAGACGTGGTCCTCAAGCCCGCCTCATCACGCAAAAGAAGAGAAGAAAAGGAGGAAGAGACACATAAGGCAGACGTGGTCCTTGAACCCGCCTCTCCACAAAAGAAGAAAAGAAAGAATAGTCACGAGACAAACATGGTCTTTGCGCCTGCCTCTCCACAAAAGAAGAAGAGAAGAAGAGAGAGAACAGTCACAAGGTGAACATGGTCCTTGCACCTGCCTCTCCTTAAAATAAGAAGAGAAGAAAAGAAAGAACAATCATGGGGCGAACATGGTCCTTGCACCTGCCTCTCCATAAAAGAAGAAGAGAAGAAGAGAAAGAGCAGTCACGGGGCGAACATGGTCTCTGCACCTGCCTCTCTACAAAAGAAGAAGAGGAGAAAAAAAAGAGACATGAGGCGAACATGATCCTTGCACCTGCCTCTCTATAAAAGAAGAAGAGAAGAAGAGAAAGAACAGTCACGAGGCGAACATGGTCTCTGCACCTGCCTCTCCATGAAAGAAGAAGAGAAGAAGAGAAGAAGAGAAAGAACAGTCACAGGACGAACACGGTCCTTGAACCCGCCTCTTCACACAAAAGAAGAGAAGAAGAGAAAGAAATGACCATGAGGCAAGCATGGTCTTTGCACCTGTCTCCCCACACAAAAGAAGAAGAAAAAAAAGAGACATGAGACAGACGTGGTCTTCGAACCCACCGCTTCACAAACCCTTCTCCCCGGCTCACGTATCCTACTACCCGACGCCCTTTGGCTCAGTCATTCCGGCCAAGGCCCACGGTCGTGATTAATCCACCCGTCCCACTGCGCTCTCCGATATCTTTTCGGCTTTACAGCCTACTCCTAACATCTCTCGGCTTGTCAGCCTGCTCCCAATATCCCTTGGCTTTTTAGCCTACTTCCCAATATCTTTGGCTCTCGCAGCCAGCTTCCCAGAATTCGACCTTTGCGGTCTGCTTCCCAGAATTCGGCCCTTGCGGCCTGCTTCCCAGAATTCGGCCTTCACGGCCCGCTTCCCAATTTCAGCTTTTGTAGCCCGCTTCCCAATATCTTTGGCTCTCGCATCCTGTTTCCCAGAATTTGGCCCTTACGGCCCGCTTCCCGTAACTTCGGCCCCTGCAGCTCGCTTCCCAACTTCGGCTCTTGCAGCATGCTTCCCATAATTTGGCTCTCGCAGCCCGCTCTCCTCGATTTTTGGCTATTGTGGCCTACTTCCAATATTAACTTCGGCCTTTACGGCCCGCGTCCCCATCGTCCTTTCAGCCGTTCGTGGTCTGCTTCCCTAATACTTTTACTACCACTACACTTATACGTAACAGTAATATTTTCTTATGCAAAAAACAAACAAACAAACAAAAAAACAAAAAAAAATGAAACGAAATAAAACAAAAAGAAAACAACAAAACGAACACAAAAAAAAGAAAGAGAAAAGAAAGAAGAGAGTGCATGATTGCCCTGCTTGCATGGTTGCTTAATATAGAATAATACACCTCCTTGGAATTTTCTAGGGCCGTGCTTCCTTGCTAAATAATATCGCCCCGATTCCGGATGCACGGGCGTCACGACGCACGCTCAAAGGGAACCCAATTAGGTGCACACGTCAAGGGGAAGAGTCATGACTGAATCGCTAAGCCCAGCTCACAAAATAAACCTGAGGCAACGCTCCCACACTTAGCACTTAATGTGTTCAATAGCCTTCGACTATAGGGATTGCCCGAATTTCTTCTTAGCACTCTACGGAGACTTGAATTCCTGCACTCGCGTGAAAGGTAATCATGAGGAAAAAGCTGCCTACCCCCACTGTAAAAAAAAGAGAGAGAGGAAAAAAAGAAGAGAAAAAAGAAGAGAGAGAGAAACGCGGATCCGAGTAGCCGGGAATCCCCACTGAAACAAATGAGGAGACTCGCGTGAAATGGTGAAGCGAATCACAATAAGGATAAATCCTAGTAGCCGGGAATCCCCATTGAGACACATGAGGAGACTCGCGTCGAACGGTGAAATCCGCTACCAAAATAAACAGATGGGGGCTGTGTGAAGCTACCGAAAGTCGAAAGCCTGGAACTAATGTGTAGGCGCTAGAGTGATCCTCGAGTGTCACCAGGAAAACCTGCATATCCCTATGGTTAGGGCCCTTTGTTCACACATTTGCACTGCCACGCCACATAGAATTGCCTCGGGTGAAATGCATGAATTTAGGCTATGCATGCAAGACATGCGATATCCTCTTGATGGGTGCACCACCCCTCAATTGTGCCTCGCGGCCCGCACCGCATCTACGAATTACGGGCGATGTCCCTATCCTATCCCCTATAGAGGGAGCTGCCTTACTCATATCTATGATATGCCTGCTAATGAATGCTTGCATGCTTGAATAAAAAAATTATATATAGTAAATATATATATATATAATAATAATAAATAATAAATAATAAAAATGTGTGTATACAATAGACTCAATTTCGGCTATCAAAGCCTACTTTCCCTGCGCTGGCTCGTAGAGCCCAATCTTGGCCCCCATGGCCTACCTCTTGCCCTCGCGGCTCGTTAATCTCCCAACTCCGGCTTCTATAGTCCGCTTCCCCGAGTTGGGCTTTCACATCTTGCGCCCTAATTTCGGCTCTTGCAGCCCGCTTCCCAACATCTTTGGCTCTTGCAGCCTACTTCCCAGAATTCGGCCTTCACTGCCTGCTTCCCAGAATTCGGTCTTCACGGCCCACTACCCATAATCTCAACTCCTGCAGCCCGCTTCCTAATTTTGGCTCTTGTAGCCTGCTTCCCCGATTTGACTTCCGTAGCATGCTTCCCAACTTTGGCTCTTGTAGCCTGCTTACCTCGGCCCCTATGGCCCGCTTTCCCAAGTCTGGCTCTGGCAGCCTGCTCCCCAAATTTTAGCTTTTGCAGCCAGCTTCCCTGATTTGAGGACACTAAATAAATTCTCACCCCATGTTTACGTGCAAGGGAATATAGAAGAGGAGAAAAGAGAAGAGAAGAAAAATAAGAGAAGAAGAGACGAACAAAAGCACGTCAGTTCCCGGCACCCCGTCGACGCTGACGAAGAGACAAAGAGACCAACAAACCAGGTCAGCTCCCGTCACCCTGTCGGCACTGATGATGAAGAGAAGAAAAAGCAAACATACTACGTCAGTTTCCACCACCCTGTCGGCACTGACGAAGAGACAAAGAGAGCAACAGAGCCAGTCAGCTCCCGGCACCCTGTCGACGCTGATGAAGAGACAAAGAGACCAACAAACCAGGTCAGCTCCCGGCACCCTGTCGACGCTGACGAAGAGACAAAGAGATCGACAAACCAGGTCAGCTCCCGGCACCCTGTCAGCGCTGACAAAGAGACAAAGAGACCAACACATCATGTCAGCTTCTGGCACCCTGTCGGCGCTGACGAAGAGACAAAGAGACCAACAGAGCATGTCAGCTCCCGACGCCCCGTCGACGCTGACGAAGAGACAAAGATACCAACAGAGCAAGTCAGCTCCCAGCACCCTGTCGACGCTGACGAAGAGACAAAGAGACCAACAGAGCATGTCAGCTCCCGACGCCCCGTCGACGCTGACGAAGAGACAAAGATACCAACAAACCAGGTCAGCTCCCGACACCCCGTCAGCACTGACGAAGAAAAGAGGAGACAAACAAGTCATGTCGGCTCCCGACACCCCGGCGGCACCGATGATGAGAAAAAGAGGCCAGCACACCCGCAGGCACCGCCCGGCTCATCCTTCACCTGCGCTACCCGTGGGTGGGGGGCATTTGTGGACACTAAAAATTACACACCCAGATATCCTGCTCGGCCCAGCATCAACAACGGCACCGAGTGAGGAAGCCCCGAAGGGGCTGGTCATCCGGACTCCCCAAATATGCACACTGCCGTGAAGCCGTCTCCGGAGTCACGACAGTGAAGAGAAATCAACCACCAAGAGCCCCCACAATCCATGGGCCTCGAAGAAAATTAAATGGGCCACAACTCATGCTCACAATGGGCTCAGAACTGCCCCTTTTGGGCCTTCAACGGCACGCCCTTTGGCCCTTCAGCGGTACGCCCCTGGGCCCTTCAGCGGTACACCCCTGGGCCCTTCAGCGGCACACCCCGTGTACCTTCAGTGGCACACCCCATGTGCCTTCAACGGCACGCCCCATGTGCCTTCAACGACACTCTATTTTAAGCCTTCAACGGCACACTATTTCGGGCCTTCAACGGCACACTATTTTAAGCCTTCAACGGCACACTATTTCGGGCCTTCAACGGCACACTATTTCGGGCCTTCAACGGCACACTATTTTAAGCCTTCAACGGCACACTATCTCAGGCCTTCAACGGCACACTATTTCAAGCCTTCAACGGCACACCATTTCAACCCTTCAGCGGCACACTTCTTGAACCCGCCAGCGGCACAGCGTGAATGCATTTCAACGGAACGACATGACGCCCATGCCCTACGTATCCTTGGCGCACAGTGAGCTGTCCGAGGTGTCAACCAGAGGTTGGGCCACACAGGCTACTCCCCTGACATCCAGGACGGGGGAAGTCAATCCCCATCATGACCAACCGCTTCCCGCCTCCGACTGCCGTGCTTGAGGGCTCCCGCTGCTGGGAGTATAAAACCACTCCCATTTCGGCGAAGAAGGAAAAAGAGGCCCATATACACAGAGGAAGAGGCACACAGGGAGAAGGAACGAAGAGACACAAAGCCACCTACGAGAAGAAGGAGAAGAGAGAAGAGAAGGGAGAGGGCTCCGGCATGGAGTCTTCCGACAACCACCAGGCAGAGAGAAGAGAGTAAGAGAGGGAGAGGGCTTGATGTAGCAGGGGAAGGTGGGGGAAAGAGCAGTGGACGGTCGTCCCTGCCTCGATCCCCAACACCTCCTCTTCTTTTGTTCTTTGTTTTCTGCTTCTCCGTTCTTTTGTTCTTTGGTTTTCTTTCTTGCCCGTAGGTTTAGCTCGGGCGTGTTTTGTAATGCATGCAGACGGCTACGGCCCTTTGCTCCCCCATGAATGAAGATCGTCCCCCTCAGTGGGTTGTCTCTTTGTCTCGTTGGTTGTGAGCCACAGTGCGTTTGATCATCTTTCCTTTCACTTTCCGGTGTTTGTGTTCATCCCTCAGGCCGACGGTTTCCTCCTGATGTGCCATCAGCTTGAATGGTTTGAGGTCGCGAACCTCCTCCTTTAAAGCCCAGTGCCTTCATCTGTGCCTGCCCCCCCCCCTTCTCCAGTACACCCTGTCCAGTCTTAGAGGTCTTCGACTCGTTGTTTTCCCTGTGTTTTCCGAGGTTTTATTAAGGTGTTGCCGCCCTCGGGCGCCCACCTCCAGTTGTCGGGTTCCGCCACTCCATGTGGGCGCGTTCCCTTCATCTCCCTTACGCTTGGGTCAAGGGGAGATGCTGCCGAATTTTCGTTAGAAAATAACATGACATTAAAAGGCAAAAGGATGCAACAAACAAATGGGATAGCAAACATATACCAAAAGATAATAAAAGCAACAAATAAATAGAGCAACAACAGACTGCAAGAAGAAGGAGAAAAGATTTGTATAAATCCACGCAAAAAATCAAAGAGAAGAAGAAAAGAAAAGCCTTAAAAACAAGTAATAGAGGAGTGGACCTTCATCGGCACGTCCGTTCCAGCCTTCGCCGGTACACCCTTTCAGACCTCCAGCGGCACACCCTATCATCCCTTCAATGGCACACCTTCTTGGCTCCTCACCGGCACACTCATCCACCGTCTCAAACTCAATGTATAGACTTTGAGCTGCAACGTATAGACTTTGATCTGCAGCCAATGAATAATGTATAGACTTTGGGCTGGCCAATGTATAGACTTTGAACTGCAGCCAATGGACAACGTATAGACTTTGAGCTGCAACGTACAGACTTTGAGCTGTAATGTATAGACTTTATGCTGGCCAATGTACAGACTTTTAGCTGATGAATGCTGGCCAATGTATAGACTTTGAGCTGCAACGTGTAGACTTTGGGGTTATCAATGTATAGACTTCGAGCCGCAGCCAATGGACAATGTATAGACTTTGAGCTGAACAATGTATAGACTTTGAGTTGGCCAATGTACAGACTTTGGGCCGGCCAATGTATAGACTTTGAACTGCAGCCAATGGACAACGTATAGACTTTGAGCTGCAACGTACAGACTTTGGACTGGCCAATGTACAGACTTTGGGCTGGCCAATGTACAGACTTTGAACTGCAGTCAAGGGGCAATGTATAGACTTTAAGGAACAATGTATAGACTTTGGTTGGCCAATGTACAGACTTGGAGCAATGTACAGACTTTGGGCTGGCCAATGTATGGACTTTGAGCTGGACAATGTACATACTTTGAGCCGACCAATGTATAGACTTTAATGGACAATGTATAGACTTTGAGCCGGCCAATGTATAGACTTTAATGGCCAATGTATAGACTTTAATGGCCAATGTACAGACTTTGAGCTGGCCAATGTATAGACTCCAATAGACAATGTATAGACTTTGGGCTGGCCAATGTGTGGAATTTGAGCTCCAATATATAGACTTTGAACTGCAATGTACAGACTTGGAGCTGGCCAACGTACAGACTTTGGGCTGGCCAATGTATGGACTTTGAGCTCCAATGTATAGACTTTGAACTGCAATGTATAGACTCACTTTGAGCCGACCAATGTATAGACTTTAATGGCCAATGTACAGACTTGGAGCTGGCCAACGTACAGACTTTGGGCTGGCCAATGTATGGACTTTGAGCTCCAATGTATATATTTTGAACTGCAATGTATAGACTTTAAGCTGGCAAACGTACAGACTTTGGGCTGGCCAATGTATGGACTTTGAGCTCCAATGTATAGACTTTGAAGTGCAATGTATAGACTTGCTAGCCAATGTATGGACTTTGAGCTCCAATGTATAGACTTTGAACTGCAATGTATAGACTTTAAGCTGGCCAACGTATAGACTTTGGGCTGGCCAATATAAGGACTTTGAGCTCCAATGTATAGATTTTGAACTGCAATGTATAGACTTGCTGGCCAATGTATGGACTTTGAGCTCCAATGTATAGACTCTGAACTGCAATGTATAGACTTTAAGCTGGCCAACGTATAGACTTTGGGCTGGCCAATGTATGGACTTTGAGCTCCAATGTATAGACTTAGACTTTGAACTGTAATGTATAGACTTTAAGCTGGCCAACATAAAGACTTTGGGCTGGCCAATGTATGGACTTTGAGCTCCAATGTATAGACTTTGAAGTGTATAGACTTTAAGCTGGCCAACGTACAGACTTTGGGCTGGCCAATGTATGGACTTTGAGCTCCAATGTATAGACTTTGAAATGTATAGACTTTAAGTTGGCCAACGTACGAACATAGCAACAACCAATGTATAGACTTTGAACTGCAATGTATAGACTTTGAGCTGGCCAACGTACAGACTTTGGGCTGGCCAATGTATGGACTTTGAGCTCCAATGTATAGACTTTGAACTGTAATGTACAAACTTTGGGCTGGCCAATGTATAGACTTTGAGCTGATGAACCCAACCAATGTACCGACTTTGAGCTGGCCAATGTACAGACTTTAAGCTGGCCAACGCATAGACTTCGAGATGATGAATGTAGCCAATGTATAGTGATGGGGCATCAAAGGCGATTTCATTTCACGGGTGGAGTGTATTTGTGTGTTGTGGCTTGTATGAAGTTGTAATTGTGTATTTTCTCTCTTTTGGGCTCCTTGTAAGGCTTAATTAAGCCAATGGGCCACTTTTCTAGGTAGAGTCCATTACTAGAATGCCTTAGTAGAGTCCATTAGGAAGTGATTATCATATTGGACCATAAGAGCCATTTAAGGCCCAATTGGGCCACTCTCTCTCATGGGCTATCTAGATGGGAGAACCCATGGACTAAGCATGGGTGTGGATTGGGTTGGCTGCCCTTGGACCAGCCTAGGCCCAAGAGAGGCCCATGAAGGGGGCGCCCCCTCTTTTGGCCTTATTAGGCTAGTTAAGTGAAGTTTGAATGGATCTAGTCCAAGGTTGAATAAGTATGGTCAAATTAGATTAAACTAATGTATTAAATGTAGGATTCACATTGTATCCCAGCCCTTGATTTCCCAGCCCTTGATCCAAGGGTTGAGGTTGAGTTTGGTTGGCATCCTATATAAGGTTGTATTTTTCATATTGAAGGAATTAATGAGAAGAAAAATAGGCATTTGCCCCCATTGAAGCTTGCGCCCCTCCCCTCTCTCTCCCTGGTTCTTCCACCCCCTCTCCCCTTCTAGAGTGTAATCCCTTCCCCCTTGATCCCCTCCGGCATCTGAAGCAACTCCGGTGATCGCCGCCGCCATCGACTCGCCGCTGACGCGTCGTCGCCAACGATCTCGGTGTTCTGTCCAATCAGGACAGATCCTCCTTCTCCGAATTCCTGCTGTCACCCCCTTCGTCTTCTGAAGCTCAAATTTTCAGGGTTGGTTCCCCTCTAGAACCCTTATCCCCACAAAAAAAATCACGTCCCAATTCATCCTTTAGCTATTTTTTTAATTTTCGTCCAAGTCCAAGTTCCAGATCTGTCCAGGTTCTGTTCACTGTTCATCAGCTCTGAGTCTACCCCATTCGAACCATCTTTTGATTTTATTTGGGTCGCCCAAATTTACTGGGAACTCTGTCCACATCCCTCTACCGCCAGGAATTTTCTTCATTTTTGGTTCACTCTCCAAGTATTTTAATTAATTCGCCCAAGTTCCCAAGAACAGTCTGCCCACAGTTCCCCAGATCCGACCCAGGTCTAGTAAACAAATCCCACAAAATCCATTTCTTATCCAATCAAGAAACCAAAAATAGTCCCGGTTTCCTCTCTCAGATATATTCAACTTTGCTGAAGATATTATTGCCAGATTCGGTGGTCTTCTCCCCGGTCAACGTTGATCTTCAGAGAAGATAGATTCTATCCCTGCAGTTCTGGTCAGAATTCAGCAAGCTTGTAAATTCAACAATCAGAAATACATATCTGATTATTTTTCTTGAAGACCCCTACGTCGAAGTATTTTGAGTCCTCTTTCCAACGGCTCTGATTTCATCGCGTTCCAACGACGGGGCTGATCGCAGCAGCAGTTCTCTCCAAGTCGCGCGCCTGCAAACAGAACGTTCAGGTTTGTGGCCGAGTTTCCCGCGAGCGTCGTCCGAGGGCCGCCCGGCGTCCGGCGATCGTTCCAGCAGCTCGCCATCCCAGGGGAACACTTTCCAGGTGTCTCCACCACAGAGGAGTCATCAGGCCCCACACGACCCCTCCGGTCAATATGTGGGCCCCACTAGCACGAGTACGCGTGAAGCCGAAGCATCGCCCGGAACCGCCCGTCAACCCGAAACTGGTCCTCCCGAGCCCATTTGTGTCGCCCTTTACCTCCCTGCGTGGAGTGGGCTTAATTGCATTGCTGTAATCATAATGTATTAAGTTCCCGGGGGTACGAGTTCCGGCCGGGTCCCATCTTCGCCACGCCGAGAGCGTGGAGGTATCGCCTTCACCCTTACACTTGGCATTAGTTTAATTCTTTATATGCTTTATATGCCGCTGCTAGAGAGCATGTGTAGGGATACCTAACTCGCTTTCAACTTATAATATCACTGCTGCGAGAGAGAGCGAAGCCGTCCCGTGACCCGATCCGGGCACGAGAGTGCAAATCGACCACCCTAGCTCTTGTCGGTTTCTCAACCGAGCACATCCGACGCTTCCCTCGTTAAGGGACGATCGCGAGCTTGCCGTGTCCGTGTCCATCCCGCATCAATTTGGTATCAGAGAGAGTTTGAGTCTAGGGTGTCCAAAATAAAAAAAAAAGTGTCATTTAAGTCATTGTCTAAGTCAGTCTAGGTTGCATTTGCATCCCTTTACTCGGTATCTCAAAAGGTGTTGTCCGAACGTTAGGCTACACCTATCGGGAAGGCCGCACACTTGCTCGAGTGATCTTCGGATCGCTTATCTCCGCCACGTACCGAGTCTTGGTTTACGTCTAGGGTCCCTAGTGTGCATGCATTCCAAACCTGCATAGTCGAGTCACTTTCCAACTTGCATCGCATTTTAAGTCATGTCGAGGCGCTTGCATTAGTTTGCTTATAAAACAAAAACAAAAAAAAATGGCCTTGCATATCCAATCCTAGGGGACCCAACCCATCTTGGCCACCATGGCCACGCCCCGAGTCCATAGTGGTGATGAAGTGGCCGGAATGTTCCGAGCCATTATGGGAGCATTTAAGGGGTTGAATACGAACCTAGATCGGGTTAGTATTAACCTAGATCGATTTTCCACCGGGGTAGATCGGATGTTCTTGGAGCCACCCCACGGGCCCCTTCTCCACGAGGTGGACACCTCCACGAGGGCTCCATTGCCACCCCCTCCAACCCGTGCCCCCTTCGAGGAGTTCGATAAACTGATTTCGGATTGGTTGGAAAGGACACGTGCTCCTTCACCACCCGTGGATGCTCCATTGCTATCCACTTCCGATCTTCCTCCGGAGCTGTCAAACTTGGGGTCACCCCATCCCGAGCCTCCCGTGTTTCTAACGGGTACGCTATATATAGCCGAGCCACTTCTTAGATGGCTCAAGGAAGGCTCGGTCTCACATCCCTTCCCGTCCATGGACCCCACCTTACCTTTAGTGCCGGTCAACGCATTTCATACCACATTTCGATCTAGTCACCATGTTGATATGTTGGACGATCTTATCATGGGATTAGATTCACAATGGAAGTTGACGCACCTACTGGCCCGAGGCTTTGACCAACCCGTTAGTCTTAGCTTCACCCATCCAGCCTTAGGGTCCATTACCTCAGAGTGCACCGTGGGTTGTGTCACCATGGAGGTCCTCTTACTCCTCCCCTTACCGGACGAGCCCGAATTCATACCCTTTTGTCCGAGGGAGGAATCATACTTCTTGCCTACGATCCCCGTCCCACCCGTTACAATTCAAGAAGGTGACTACCCACATCTTCAAGCCTTCTACATGTGGGACCGTGACTTGTGGGAACCCACCACAAGGGGTCATACCTTCTTTGACCCTTTTGACCCCTTCACTATTAGGCTTCCCGAGTTACCACCCGTACTCCCCTTCTTCAAGGAGGCTCACTTTTATGCCCCTTCCCCTCGGGATAGTTCATCTACATCCACCAATCCCGACCCACCTACACCCGGCCCTTCTAAACCACCCGAGCCACCCACATACAAAAGACCATCCACGCATAACCCCACCCGACGTATAGGTGTTCCCCATGCCATCCATTCCCAGTTGCATAACATGCTTGCATGGCACATATTCGGGTGTCCTGGTCCGCCGTCACCCATGTACGGGTCGGACTAACATTAGGTGTGTCTAGGGTCATAGTTGAGTCAATGTGCTTTTTCTTTGAGTCGGTTGTTTGCATGGTTTGCATTCGTGTGTCCGTGCATGTTGAGTCTGCATATGTCTTGTGCAAGCTCGTTGTCATTCTCTTATGAGTGTGAAGCGAGTCGATTCACTTGATGAGTATGGGATCGGTTTTACTTCTATACCCGGATCAGTCACCTATAGGGACTCAGCGGTGATTCCTAGTGAGTCTTCGAGCTGCTTCCTTCCTTTTTGAGAGTGCCCCTTCGGAGTGACCACCTTTAGCCCATAGCAGTTCGCATATCGAGTATATATGGAATGAGCAGGTGCCGATCATCTGGAGTGGAGCATACCCACGTTACTTGGCACGGTGACAGATCCGCCGGAGTACCAGAGCAGCCATACCCCTACTCGACGGGGTCGAGTTCCTCCCACCCGGGGAGAATTGATGGGGCATCAAAGGCGATTTCATTTCACGGGTGGAGTGTATTTGTGTGTTGTGGCTTGTATGAAGTTGTAATTGTGTATTTTCTCTCTTTTGGGCTCCTTGTAAGGCTTAATTAAGCCAATGGGCCACTTTTCTAGGTAGAGTCCATTACTAGAATGCCTTAGTAGAGTCCATTAGGAAGTGATTATCATATTGGACCATAAGAGCCATTTAAGGCCCAATTGGGCCACTCTCTCTCATGGGCTATCTAGATGGGAGAACCCATGGACCAAGCATGGGTGTGGATTGGGTTGGCTGCCCTTGGACCAGCCTAGGCCCAAGAGAGGCCCATGAAGGGGGCGCCCCCTCTTTTGGCCTTATTAGGCTAGTTAGGTGAAGTTTGAATGGATCTAGTCCAAGGTTGAATAAGTATGGTCAAATTAGATTAAACTAATGTATTAAATGTAGGATTCACATTGTATCCCAGCCCTTGATTTCCCAGCCCTTGATCCAAGGGTTGAGGTTGAGTTTGGTTGGCATCCTATATAAGGTTGTATTTTTCATATTGAAGGAATTAATGAGAAGAAAAATAGGCATTTTCCCCCATTGAAGCTTGCGCCCCTCCCCTCTCTCTCCCTGGTTCTTCCACCCCCTCTCCCCTTCTAGAGTGTAATCCCTTCCCCCTTGATCCCCTCCAGCATCTGAAGCAACTCCGGTGATCGCCGCCGCCATCGACTCGCCGCCGACGCGTCGTCGCCAACGATCTCGGTGTTCTGTCCAATCAGGACAGATCCTCCTTCTCCGAATTCCTGCTGTCACCCCCTTTATCTTCTGAAGCTCAAATTTTCAGGGTTGGTTCCCCTCTAGAACCCTTATCCCCACAAAAATAATCACGTCCAAATTCATCCTTTAGCTATTTTTTTAATTTTCATCCAAGTCCAAGTTCCAGATCTGTCCAGGTTCTGTTCACTGTTCATCAGCTCTGAGTCTACCCCATTCGAACCATCTTTTGATTTTATTTGGGTCGCCCAAATTTACTGGGAACTCTGTCCACATCCCTCTACCACCAGGAATTTTCTTCATTTTTGGTTCACTCTCCAAGTATTTTAATTAATTCGCCCAAGTTCCCAAGAACAGTCTGCCCACAGTTCCCCAGATCCGACCCAGGTCTAGTAAACAAATCCCACAAAATCCATTTCTTATCCAATCAAGAAACCAAAAACAGTCCCGGTTTCCTCTCTCAGAGATCTTCAACTTTTCTGAAGATATTATTGCCAGATTCGGTGGTCTTCTCCCCGGTCAACGTCGATCTTCAGAGAAGATAGATTCTATCCCTGCAGTTCTGGTCCGAATTCAGCAAGCTTGTAAATTCAACAATCAGAAATACAGATCTGATTATTTTTCTTGAAGACCTCTACGTCGAAGTATTTTGAGTCCTCTTTCCAACGGCTCTGATTTCATCGCGTTCCAACGACGGGGATGATCGCAGCAGCAGTTCTCTCCAAGTCGCGCGCCTGCAAACAGAACGTTCAGGTTTGTGGCCGAGTTTCCCGCGAGCGTCGTCCGAGGGCCGCCCGGCGTCCGGCGATCGTTCCAGCAGCTCGCCATCCCAGGGGAACACTTTCCAGGTGTCTCCACCACAGAGGAGTCATCAGGCCCCACACGACCCCTCCGGTCAATACGTGGGCCCCACTAGCACGAGTACGCGTGAAGCCGAAGCATCGCCCGGAACCGCCCGTCAACCCGAAACTGGTCCTCCCGGGCCCATTTGTGTCGCCCTTTACCTCCCTGCGTGGAGTGGGCTTAATTTCATTGCTGTAATCATAATGTATTAAGTTCCCGGGGGTACGAGTTCCGGCCGGGTCCCATCTTCGCCACGCCGAGAGCGTGGAGGTATCGCCTTCACCCTTACACTTGGCATTAGTTTAATTCTTTATATGCTTTATATGCCGCTGCTAGAGAGCATGTGTAGGGATACCTACCTCGCTTTCAACTTATAATATCACTGCTGCGAGAGAGAGCGAAGCCGTCCCGTGACCCGATCCGGGCACGAGAGTGCAAATCGACCACCCTAACTCTTGCCGGTTTCTCAACCGCGCACATCCGACGCTTCCCTCGTTAAGGGACGATCGTGAGCTTGCCGTGTCCGTGTCCGTCCCGCATCATATAGACTTTGAGCTGATGAATGCAGCCGATGTACATACTTTGAGCTGAAGAACGTATAGACTTTGTGTGCTAGTTGAATAGACAACGTAAAGACTTTGGGCTGACGAATGTACGGACTTTGTGTCGCAGCGACTGGCCAATGTGCAGACACATGCCCTTCGCCGGTACACCCTACAACGCCCTTCGCCGGCACACCCCAGCCCAGCTTCCCCCGGCACGCCTCGTTTGGCCTTTCGCCGACACGCTCCCCCTGCGCTCAGCGGCACGCCTGCTCCAACCCTTTGGCGGTATGCCCTCAAGCTCCTTTGACAGCACGCTCCCGTGACCCCTTCGCCGGCATGCTCTCCCCTGTTCAACCCTTCGCCGGCACGCTCGGCCAGGCCCTTTGCCGGCACACCTAAGGCTCCTTCATCGGTACGCCTCCCATAGCCACCACACCTGCCCCTTCACCGGCACCCTTGGCCAAGCCCTTCCCCGGTATACCTCCCGCGAACCTTCAGTGGCGCACTCCCTTAGCCCCCTCAGCGGTGCACCCTTCCACCTTCAGCGGCACGCTCCTTCAGCCCCCGTTTGGCCCTCCAGCGGCCCACTCTCTCTCCAGAAGAATATGTATAATAATAATAATAATAATAAAATTAATAAAAACTATGATGAATAAATAAATCTGAATACATATATGAAATAAACAAAAAATGTAATAATAATAATAAACAAAAAAGAGGAGAGAAAATATAATAGTAATAATAATAAACAAAATGGATAAATCATCCAGAATAAATACATGAGAGGGAAATAAGCAATATATATATATATATAATTTAAAACCCAGATAAAAAAAATGGTAAAATCCACTTTGCAGCCCCGTCTCTCTCGTGACCCGGTGCTGAAGGAACAACAATGTCGCCCTTCCAGGTTGGGTCTGAGTCTTGGGAATTATCCCGAAATGGCCATGGCCCGACCTCGTCTCGGGCTGACATTCCAATTAAGCCGGACTCGTTTCTCAGGCCGGATCCCTTCCGAGCCACTACTAAAATTGCCGCACGCTCGGCAGACATTTGAACGGGTTCACCTCGATTTTTGCCGCGTTTCTATTACGGACCTGTGTCTGAACATGAAAAGACCCGTGAGCAACCAATATGGCGGACGGCTCCCTCCCCGACATGGTCGTGAGCCGGCATTGCTCCGGGCCGATAGCCCGTTAAATCGGATTCATTCTAATGGGATTCGTTCCCGTTCTTTCATTGAAACTGTCGTAAACTCTGTATACATTTGTACAGGGTCGTTTCCATCCACGTCGTACTTTCAACATGGGCCCTTGCCCGAACATGAAAAGGTCCATGAGTGACCGACAAAATCGGAATAGAATGAGACGGTCCTCGCCACCCCTAGACCCCTTCCATGGGAATATCAATAAGACCTCCGTGGGCCACGCTTAGACCTCGGGTCCGTCCCAATTGTGGTCGCCGTTTGGCTCATATCCTCGGTCTACAGCCCGCTCCCTTCGAACACGTTTTCGATTTTGGAGTCTAGTCCTGGGACTCTCCCCCGTTGCCCTCTGGCACCGGAAATATTAATGATGCCCGCGCAAGCCTCGTTCGGACCACGGGAGGCGCCCCCGGTATGGTCTTGACTCGATCTCGCACTGGGCCAATAGATTTATCGGTTTCCTGTTACACTAATCGAGATTTGACCGAATGTTTTCGATGTCTCAGAATCATAAACTTGCCGTATCCCGGCATGCATATGTCCCAGGTCCTTCCGCGACGATTACAATATTCTCAAGCCGGACTCCCCTCCGAATATTAAACGGTCTCCCGAATGACCGACACGTTTCGAACGTCCACTTCCCTAGACACAGGGCTTTTCAGCCGATTCAAGGGATATTCCCTCGTTACCCCTTGGCACCAGAAATATTAATGACGCTCATGCAAGTCTTGTTTCGACCGCGGAGGGGCCCACCGCAGTATGGTCGCAACTTGCTCTTGCACCGGGCCAACAGATTTACTGGTTTCTGACCGCTCTGACCGAGGTTTAGCTGAACGTTCTCTGCTCTTCCGAACAATAGATTTGCCGTACCTCGGCATACATGCGTTCCGGTTTTTCCGCGACAACCGCGATCTTCTCGAGCCGGACATTCGTCCGAACATTAAATGGTCAGTACATGACTGACATGACCGCGAAGGGTCTTCTTCTCGCCCTCGCGCGAAGATTTCAATACCTCGTAATAGACCTTCCATGCAATTGATTTCTTGGCCATGAGGCCCTGAATCCCGGCGATTAATCAAGGGTGTTTTCTCGTATGGGGGATGTAAATGACGCCGTGACCGTTATGGAGCGGCGGGTTTTGGTCCCGACATGAACCACACAATCGTCTGACCGAGTCAGATCGAGCGCACCGTGGGCTCTTCGGAGCCCGAATAAATTGTCACTTTGTGACTGGCACGCCCACGCACTTAATAGACGAATCAACCATTCTCGAAGAAGACGAGCTTAATAAACGAACGAAAAGTGCATCCACACATCTCAGTACAAAAATCAGAAAAAGACTAAAAAATAGAAAATAAATAAAAAGGATTCATCAGTTGTAGCAACCCTGATAAATTTAAAAAAATAAAATAAATCAAAATGGAATAAAAGACTAAGTAAAGAAAAGATGAAATTCGAAATGGGAAAGAATTAAGCCCTAATAAAAATAACGACTCAGCTCAAGGCGTTAATTTAGCTAAAAACGCCTTGACATAGGGCGTTAATTCAAAAAGGACGCCTATACTAGTGGGCGTCAACTTTAGACCGACTCAAACTTAATAAAAGGCAATTAGAAGAGATTTTGACTCCAAATCTGCTCAAGTATGGGTTGGTGGAAGGTATTTTGACTGTCAGCTCTAAATCTGCTCAAGTACTGTTTGATACTGGCGCCACACATTCTTTTGTTTCCAAGAAATTTGCTGCTTCATTTTCTATGGAACCTGAATGGATAGACTTGGTAATTTCAACCCCAATAGGGAAGGAGTCTGATGTCACTTTCCATTACCCAAGCTGCAAGGTTATGGTTAGAGGTCACAACTTACCTGCAGATCTAATATGCTTAGATTTGAAAGAGTATGATGTAATTTTAGAGGCCGATTGGCTATCCACCCATCGGGCAACTGTAGACTGCCGAAATGGGAAAGTAACTTTTGTGTATTTCCCTGAGCTAACTTATGTTACTCCCCGGAAGAGATCACCAGTCATCTCTGCTCTTTGAGCCCATAAACTTATCAACAAGGGATGCAAGGCATTCTTAGCATTTGTAACTGCCACGGAGGCTAAGGTAGCTAGACTAAAAGACATTCAAGTGGTTCGGGAGTTTCCCGATGTTTTCCCTGAAGACTTGCCTGGTTTGCCACCAGAGAGAGAGGTCTCATTCACTATAGACCTGGTTCCGGGTGCTGGACCTGTTTCTAAAGCACCTTATAGAATGTCCCCCGCGGAATTGAAAGAATTGAAGGAACAGCTTATGGAGCTATTGAAGAAAGGATTTATTAGACCAAGTACTTCCCCATGGGGAGCACCTGTGTTGTTCGTCAAGAAGAAGGATGTGTCAATGAGGTTGTGTATTGATTATCGGCAGCTGAACCACCTCACTATTAAGAATAAATATCCACTGCCGAGGATTGATGAACTCTTTGATCAGATTTCTGGAGCAAAGTATTTCTCAAAAATTGATCTTCGATCAGGTTATCACCAATTGAGAATCAAGGACGAGGATATTTACAAAACTGCATTCCGAAGCAGGTACGGGCATTATGAATTTACTGTTATGCCTTTTGGACTAACAAATGCCCCTGCAGCTTTTATGCAGCTTATGAATAGCAGCTTTAGACCACATCTGCGCAAATTCATTGTTGTTTTTATCGATGATATCTTGATATATTCAAAGTCTAAAGAGGAGCATGAAGAGCATTTAAGGATGGCATTGCAAATATTGAGGGATAATCAATTATATGCAAAATTTAGCAAATGCGAGTTTTGGTTGGAAGAAGTGTCCTTCTTAGGACATGTAATTTCAAAAGATGGAATCTCAGTGGACCCCGCAAAGGTTGAAGCGGTAAAGAATTGGGAACAACCAACAAATGCAACAAAAATTAGGAGTTTCCTTGGTCTTGCTGGTTATTATCGGCGTTTTATTAAAAACTTCTCAAGGATTGCAGTACCCCTCACCAGATTGACCCGCAAGGAGGTGCCATATGAGTGGAATGAGGAATGTGAACAAAGCTTCCAAACATTGAAGGACCATTTGACCACTGCTCCAGTCTTGGCCCTTCCTATTGAAGGAGAGAAGTATGAGGTATATACCGATGCTTCCGGTATTGGCCTCGGTTGTGTGTTAATGCAACAGGGAAGAGTTATTGCATACTCTTCTAGGCAGTTGAAGAAGAATGAAGAAAACTACCCGATGCATGACTTGGAGTTGGCCGCGGTAGTATTTGCACTAAAGATCTGGAGACACTACCTCTACGGAGAACAATTCACAGTATTCTCCGATCATAAGAGCCTCAAATATCTGTTCTCTCAGAAGGAGCTTAATATGAGGCAACGTCGATGGCTGGAATATTTAAAAGACTTTGATTTCACTATTCAGTATCACCCCGGTAAAGGGAATTCGGTAGCCGATGCCTTAAGTCGAAAGCCGAGAGCCCTTATAGCCAGCTGTATGATACGGGAATGGAAACTATTAGAGGAATTCTCTAGACTAAATATAAGCACGGACCAGAAAGATGGGTGTATTACTCTCTCTCACATGAGTGTGCATCCGGACTTGCTATCCGAAATCAAGAAGATACAAGATGAAGATCCTGGAATGATTGAAATCAGGGAGAAACTGGATCAAAGAACCGGGTTCAAAATAGCAATTGATGGAAGACTAATGTTTCAGGAAAGGACATGTGTTCCGGACTGTCCTGAGTTGAAAAGGAAGATTTTAGAGGAAGCTCACCGCTCTAGGTATACCATTCATCCTGGAGCAACTAAGATGTAAAAAGATCTAAAGAGAACTTTCTGGTGGCCGAACATGAAGAGGGAGGTAGCAGACTTTGTGTCTCGCTGTCTCACGTGCCAACAAGTGAAAGCGGAACACCAAAGGCCCGCCGAAAAGTTACACCCCCTTGATATTCCCAAATGGAAATGGGAAGGAATTGGTATGGATTTCATCATGGGATTGCCTAAATCTAGAGGCGGACATGATGGTATTTGGGTAATCATCGATCGACTAACCAAGTCGGCGCATTTCTTGCCAATTAAAAGTCGATGGTCGGTTGATGTTTTAACCGCATTATACATTAAGGAGATCATGAGATTGCATGGAGTCCCATCATCGATCGTGTCTGATCGAGACCCTCGCTTCACTTCTTATTTCTGGAAGGGTCTACAACACTCCTTGGGGACGAAGCTCAACTTCAGTACTGCTTTCCATCCCCAGACCGATGGTCAGACCGAGAGAACAAACCAAATAGTTGAAGACATGCTACGGGCTTGCATTATTGATTTTGGCAGAGGTTGGCATGATCATTTGCCTCTAGCCGAGTTTGCATACAACAATAGTTATCAAGCTAGTATACTGATGGCTCCTTTTGAAGCCTTGTACGGCAGGAGTTGCCGATCTCCTATATGCTGGGATGAGGTTGGCGAAAAGCAACTACTAGGGCCAGATATGGTAAGAAACACAACGGAAAAGGTTGAACTTATCTGAGAAAGACTCAAAGTGGCACAATCCAGACAGAAATCCTATGCAGATAATAGGAGAAGGGAATTAGAGTTCCAAGTTGGAGACCATGTTTACCTCAAGGTCTCACCCGGTCGAGGAATAAGAAGGTTCGGAGTTAAAGGCAATCTTACACCGAGATTCATTGGTCCATTCGAAATATTGGAAAGAGTTGGCGAGGTAGCCTATCGTCTTGGTTTGCCTCCACAACTGTCGGAAGTGCACAATGTGTTCCACATTTCCATGCTGAAGAAATATGTGCACGACCCTTTCCACGTCATTGATCATAGCAACTTAGTGATTCAAAAGGACCTCAATTACGAACAAAAGCCAATGAAGATTCTTGATCGAGAGGTCCGAGTCTTAAGAAACAACACCATTCCCATGATAAAAGTGCAGTAAAACAAATGCTTGGAACAAGAAGCAACATGGGAAACTGAGGAATCAATGCAAAGGAGATATCCAGAATTATTCTAAAACTGTAAGTACTCTATACCCTCCATGTTTCCATTCATGCAATTGAATTTGGGGACCAAATTCTTTTAAGTGGGGGAGGGTGTAGCAACCCTGATAAATTTAAAAGAATAAAATAAATCAAAATGGAATAAAAGACTAAGTAAAGAAAAGATGAAATTCGAAATGGGAAAGAATTAAGCCCTAATAAAAATAACGCCTCAGCTCAAGGCGTTAATTTAGCTAAAAACGCCTTGACATAGGGCGTTAATTCAAAAAGGACGCCTATACTAGTGGGCGTCAACTTTAGACTGACTCAAACTTAATAAAAGGCAATTAGAAGAGACGCCCCTCAAGTGGGCGTGGTTTTAACGAAGAAACGCACTTATACCAGGCGTGTTTTAAAGACACGACGCTGCACATGACGTCAATTTAAAATTCGACGCCCTGACCTAGGTCGTTAATTCAGTTAGAGTTTCGTTCGACCCAGGAGTCTATCCAGGGTAAGTTGATAACTATGAGAAAGAGTTCAAACGTGGTAATGACTCTATCATGGAAGTATTTCTTCCAATCAAACTCTAGCCCTATTAAGATTCCAAAATCCTATAAATAACCCTCCTGTCTAACCTTGGACGCTATTTTGCGTTCGGGCTATTCGCAGGTACGTAAAGAACATCAAGTTCTTCTATTTTTTTTCATCTGTTTCTTTCATTTTGAACGTCGTATGTGAAGAACTAATGTTCTTCATCTATCTCCCTTCTTACAGGTTAAGAAGCCCCTACAATCTGAAGAATAACAGAGCCCTTTCATCCGGGTGAAAAGATCTTTTCTTCACTTTTGACGTGATGATCAGATTTCAAAGAAACTGATACAGTTTCTTCGTTCTCTTATAGGGAAGCTGCGGTAGAAGCCTCTTCATCAAAGCCATCATCCGATAGCAACACGTTCAGAGTCCCTGTTCTGAACAGAGGATAGATCCTTCTCACAGACCCCTTCACGGTTATCTCCACGTCCATTATAAAGGTAGGTTTTCTCAAGATACTGTAGCCCAAAGGAAATTAATATATGTATATATATAAGCATGACATGCATACGGTTTATATATATAGTTCTGCGTGTTTTTTTGAAATATTTTGAAAGAGACGCCCCTGTCCAGGGCGCTATTTTACAAGACACGACCCTCACAAGGTCGTTAATTTAATATGTAACGCCCTATATACAGGCGTTAATTTCATGTAAACGTTAATCACCTATCTTGAGAACTGATTATCCATGAAATTGTATCAAATCCATAATCGTTAGCGGTTAAAATGAATAAACATGAAATATCAAATATAATATACTGCATATGAATTCATGCCAATTTTCCTGTCACGACTATATGATCGTTATCCTTGATTATCGTGCAAATCTTGCTGATTATGTAAATTCCTGGTATCTCTTGAATTCACGACCTAGACTAGGTCGTTTCAAAGTATGTTAACGCCCCACCACAGGGCGTGAATTGAAAAATAACGCCCCTTCCCAGGGCGTGTTTTCGATAAATCCTGAAAATAGTATTCTATAAAAATAATAATTAAATAGTAACGCCCCTGCCCAGGGCGCGTTTTTGGTAAATTCTGAAACTGTATATATATTCTGTCAAATATGTAAATAATAAGACGCCTGCTATTGCAGTCGTCAAATCTTGAAGAAACGACCCTGACCAGGGCGCGTTTTATAAAATTACTGAATTATTGGAAATTCTGCAAATGGGAAATATATGTAAACGCCCTTCTGTTAGGTGTTAATTACTTGAGAAACGACTTGACCTAAGTCGTTATTTTACTGTAAAACTAATTTTTACTGTTTCTGTTAACCGATGGGTTCATATGTTATATATATATATATATATATATATATATGTAGGCACTATTACTCCACTCCGTGAGTATAGTCCCATGTTTTCATGTTGTTTAATCGATTACCCTCAACTCTCATTGACATACAAGCTCTCCTTTGGACATTCCGTTCCTTTGGACTAGCGAGTTAGTCATAGAGACCTCCGTAAGACTCCTCGTACCTTGGATTCCCTCAAGGTCGACTGAGCTGGTTGTACCCTAAAAACCCATTACACGATCTTTGCCATGTCAATCTAAAGAAACATGGTATATCGGCCCTTATGATTATACAAAGAGTATATCATAAGAAATTCTTAATGGGATGATGATATCATGCCATATCATGTCATTCTTGTAAACCTCAATTCTATGATAAGAATGAGGGTATCTTACCTTTGATATACTGTTCTTGTGGACCCCAATTCTATATAAAGAATGTCCATATTGATTTGTCATGGTACCCAAGTTAAGGGAACCATATTCTACCTAGTTTTATCGATATTATGATTATACCGTTATTATCACCATTCTATGTCCTTTGTCATATTTTTGGACTCTATTCTGTCAAAGTTGTCATACATGTTTACAAGCTTGATTATTGAAAATTCAAAATTGGCTATATATATATATACAAGAGTGGATGTCAAAATACATGATAAATGCCTGCGCATATAGGGCCCGATCTGGTCCTGGGAGGAGCACCCGAAAGTACTTGTGCCCATGGGAGTTAAAATGATAAGGTATCTGGCATTATACCGAGTACTTTACTTTCTAGATTGGACATTCCACATAAATCTCGTGCTTGAAATCGTACTTGACTTGACATGAAATGCGTGGCCCGAAAAAGGGTAATTTACTCGCTTGATACATGATAGCCAAAGTTCTTGACATGACTAGTTAAGTGTACTTACTTTGATATCTCAATGTCTTGTTATCTTGTTGAAAGATTATGATTAGTCCATCTTAATTCCTTGATATTACATTTCTCTATCTTGTCGTTTTATGCGAGCATGCATAGCTTTATTGCATTCATGAAAATGTAATTACTTAAACCCCTTGCTAGTACTTGAGATATAATTTCCTACTGAGCGTTCGCTCATTCCGGTTGTCCCTTTGTATTTTTCAGGTAAGTCCGACGACGATGGAAGTCAATCGGATGGGAATGGTCAAGAGTGAAAGCGCTAGAACTTCTCCAAGTGTCGTCTAGTTGTTTCTATAGTTTTCTTGAGTCAACTATGTACTTTTCTTTTTTTTTAAACAGAGTATAGGATTTGTAATAGTCTATTATGAAATAAAGGACTGGGTTATCTTGCTATTTGCGCATCTCTGTCTTTGTGTCGAATACACGACTCCTCTGATTGACATGAATGATATAAACTCCTCACGCATCTCCGGGTATCTTCCGCGCTCGGGGCGTGATAGTTTTTGTGGTATCAGAGCCTAGGATTTCAAGTCCTAGGAAACCCAAGTCCAAGGGTAAGTCTATCCCAACACGTGAGGATGGGTAGTGCCGTGGGTATAAGTCCTTGTAGGGCATCGACTACAAATCCAACTTGAAAACTAATTAAGGTAAACTCCTTGCAGGACTATGGCTGCTGAACGCGAACAATGGCGTGAGATGCAACGAACTGTTCAAGGCTTGACCCAGGCTTTACAACAGGTGGCTCAGGGTGGGGCACACCATGGAGCCGTTGACCTCCATCGAAACTTTAGAAATCTCAACCCTCCGAGATTCTCTGGTTCAACAAACCCCGAGGATGCGGAGAATTGGATTAAGGAGATTGAACGCATCTTCCGCGTCATGCAATGCGCGGATGGCGATAAGGTGCTTCTGACCACATTCCAACTGGAACGGGATGCCCATGCTTGGTGGGAGTCCGTCGAGGCCACCTTGCCTGAAAATCACATTACATGGGCCGAATTTGTCGAGCACTTCAATGGCAATTATTTCTCCGACCGTGTTCAGGAGAAAAAGGCCGCAGAATTTGCCGCCTTGAAGCAACGATCTCTCTTGGTAGCTGATTATGAAGCCCAGTTCTCCCGATTATCTAGATATGCACCACACTTAGTGTGCACTGAAAAGATGAAGGCAAGAAGGTTCTTGAACGGGTTACGACCTCAATATATCACCCAGCTCGCTCCCTTAGATATTCAAGTGTACTCAGAGATGGTACGTCGTACTCAGCTGCTAGAAGACGCCACGGAATTGTCCGACAAAATCCGTGGTAAGGATAGAAGGGAGAATGTCACAAGCCCCAACACTTTTAAACCGTCTTTCAAAAAGCGGACCAATAATGGAGGCGAACCCTCCAAGGAGAAGAAATTCAAGAAGGGCAACAACAAACCTTTCTCCATCACGGTACCGCCAAAGGAGAATTGTAAATATTGTGATAAGCCAGGTCATCAGGCTGCGGAATGCTGGAGAAGGCTCGGAGCATGCCTTCGATGTGGGAGTAAAGAACACCGTATTCCCGATTGTCCGATGATGAACGAGCAAAGTGAGCCGGAGACAAAGGAAGAAAAGCGTCCGGCAAAGAAGCAAGGACGTTTACAAGCTCTCCAAGAGACAGAACCAACCGAGGGTGGGTTGGTGGAAGGTATTTTGACTGTCAGCTCTAAATCTGCTCAAGTACTGTTTGATACTGGCGCCACACATTCTTTTGTTTCCACGAAATTTGCTGCTTCATTTTCTATGGAACCTGAATGGATAGACTTGGTAATTTCAACCCCAATAGGGAAGGAGTCTGATGTCACTTTCCATTACCCAAGCTGCAAGGTTATGGTTAGACGTCACAACTTACCTGCAGATCTAATATGCTTAGATTTGAAAGAGTATGATGTAATTTTAGAGGCCGATTGGCTATCCACCCATCGGGCAACTGTAGACTGCCGAAATGGGAAAGTAACTTTTGTGTATTTCCCTGAGCTAACTTATGTTACTCCCCGGAAGAGATCACCAGTCATCTCTGCTCTTTGAGCCCATAAACTTATCAATAAGGGATGCAAGGCATTCTTAGCATTTGTAACTGCCACGGAGGCTAAGGTAGCTAGACTAAAAGACATTCAAGTGGTTCGGGAGTTTCCCGATGTTTTCCCTGAAGACTTGCCTGGTTTGCCACCAGAGAGAGAGGTCTCATTCACTATAGACCTGGTTCCGGGTGCTGGACCTGTTTCTAAAGCACCTTATAGAATGTCCCCCGCGGAATTGAAAGAATTGAAGGAACAACTTATGGAGCTATTGAAGAAAGGATTTATTAGACCAAGTACTTCCCCATGGGGAGCACCTGTGTTGTTCGTCAAGAAGAAGGATGGGTCAATGAGGTTGTGTATTGATTATCGGCAGCTGAACCACCTCACTATTAATAATAAATATCCACTGCCGAGGATTGATGAACTCTTTGATCAGATTTCTGGAGCACAGTATTTCTCAAAAATTGATATTCGATCAGGTTATCACCAATTGAGAATCAAGGACGAGGATATTTACAAAACTGCATTCCGAAGCAGGTACGGGCATTATGAATTTACTGTTATGCCTTTTGGACTAACAAATGCCCCTGCAGCTTTTATGTAGCTTATGAATAGCAGCTTTAGACCACATCTGCGCAAATTCATTGTTGTTTTTATCGATGATATCTTGATATATTCAAAGTCTAAAGAGGAGCATGAAGAGCATTTAAGGATGGCATTGCAAATATTGAGGGATAATCAATTATATGCAAAATTTAGCAAATGCGAGTTTTGGTTGGAAGAAGTGTCCTTCTTAGGACATGTAATTTCAAAAGATGGAATCTCAGTGGACCCCGCAAAGGTTGAAGCGGTAAAGAATTGGGAACAACCAACAAATGCAACAGAAATTAGGAGTTTCCTTGGTCTTGCTGGTTATTATCGGCGTTTTATTAAAAACTTCTCAAGGATTGCAGTACCCCTCACCAGATTGACCCGCAAGGAGGTGCCATATGAGTGGAATGAGGAATGTGAACAAAGCTTCCAAACATTGAAGGACCATTTGACCACTGCTCCAGTCTTGGCCCTTCCTTTTGAAGGAGAGAAGTATGAGGTATATACCGATGCTTCCGGTATTGGCCTCGGTTGTGTGTTAATGCAACAAGGAAGAGTTATTGCATACTCTTCTAGGCAGTTGAAGAAGCATGAAGAAAACTACCCGGTGCATGACTTGGAGTTGGCCGCGGTAGTATTTGCACTAAAGATCTGGAGACACTACCTCTACGGAGAACAATTCATAGTATTCTCTGATCATAAGAGCCTCAAATATCTGTTCTCTCAGAAGGAGCTTAATATGAGGCAACGTCGATGGCTGGAATATTTAAAAGACTTTGATTTCACTATTCAGTATCACCCCGGTAAAGGGAATTCGGTAGCCGATGCCTTAAGTCGAAAGCCGAGAGCCCTTATAGCCAGATGTATGATACGGGAATGGAAACTATTAGAGGAATTCTCTAGACTAAATATAAGCACGGACCAGAAAGACGGGTGTATTACTCTCTCTCACATGAGTGTGCATCCGGACTTGCTATCCGAAATCAAGAAGATACAAGATGAAGATCATGGAATGATTGAAATCAGGGAGAAACTGGATCAAAGAACCGGGTTCAAGATAGCAATTGATGGAAGACTAATGTTTCAAGAAAGGACATGTGTTCCGGACTGTCCTGAGTTGAAAAGGAAGATTTTAGAGGAAGCTCGCCGCTCTAGGTATACCATTCATCCTGGAGCAACTAAGATGTAAAAAGATCTAAAGAGAACTTTCTGGTGGCCGAACATGAAGAGGGAGGTAGCAGACTTTGTGTCTCGCTGTCTCAAGTGCCAACAAGTGAAAGCGGAACACCAAAGGTCCGCCGGAAAGTTACACCCCCTTGATATTCCCAAATGGAAATGGGAAGGAATTGGTATGGATTTCATCATGGGATTGCCTAAATCTAGAGGCGGACATGATGGTATTTGGGTAATCATCGATCGACTAACCAAGTCGGCGCATTTCTTGCCAATTAAAAGTCGATGGTCGGTTGATGTTTTACCCGCATTATACATTAAGGAGATCGTGAGATTGCATGGAGTCCCATCATCGATCGTGTCTGATCGAGACCCTCGCTTCACTTCTTATTTCTGGAAGGGTCTACAACACTCCTTGGGGACGAAGCTCAACTTCAGTACTGCTTTCAATCCCCAGACCGATGGTCAGACCGAGAGAACAAACCAAATAGTTGAAGACATGCTACGGGCTTGCATTATTGATTTTGGCGGAGGTTGGCATGATCATTTGCCTCTAGCCGAGTTTGCATACAACAATAGTTATCAAGCTAGTATACTGATGGCTCCTTTTGAAGCCTTGTACGGCAGGAGTTGCCGATCTCCTATATGCTGGGATGAGGTTGGCGAAAAGCAACTACTAGGGCCAGATATGGTAAGAAACACAACGGAAAAGGTTGAACTTATCTGAGAAAGACTCAAAGTGGCACAATCCAGACAGAAATCCTATGCAGATAATAGGAGAAGGGAATTAGAGTTCCAAGTTGGAGACCATGTTTACCTCAAGGTCTCACCCGGTCGAGGAATAAGAAGGTTCGGAGTTAAAGGCAAGCTTACACCGAGATTCATTGGTCCATTCGAAATATTGGAAAGAGTTGGCGAGGTAGCCTATCGTCTTGGTTTGCCTCCACAACTGTCGGAAGTGCACAATGTGTTCCACATTTCCATGCTGAAGAAATATGTGCACGACCCTTTCCACGTCATTGATCATAGCAACTTAGTGATTCAAAAGGACCTCACTTACAAACAAAAGCCAATGAAGATTCTTGATCGAGAGGTCCGAGTCTTAAGAAACAACACCATTCCCATGATAAAAGTGCAGTGGAACAAATGCTTGGAACAAGAAGCAACATGGGAAACTGAGGAATCAATGCAAAGGAGATATCCAGAATTATTCTAAAACTGTAAGTACTCTATACCCTCCATGTTTCCATTCATGCAATTGAATTTGGGGACCAAATTCTTTTAAGTGGGGGAGGGTGTAGCAACCCTGATAAATTTAAAAGAATAAAATAAATCAAAATGGAATAAAAGACTAAGTAAAGAAAAGATGAAATTCGAAATGGGAAAGAATTAAGCCCTAATAAAAATAACGCCTCAACTCAAGGCGTTAATTTAGCTAAAAACGCCTTGACATAGGGCGTTAATTCAAAAAGGACGCCTATACTAGTGGGCGTCAACTTTAGACCGACTCAAACTTAATAAAAGGCAATTAGAAGAGACGCCCCTCAAGTGGGCGTGGTTTTAACGAAGAAACGCACTTATACCAGGAGTGTTTTAAAGACACGACGCTGCACATGGCGTCAATTTAAAATTCAACGCCCTGACCTAGGTCGTTAATTCAGTTAGAGTTTCGTTCGACCCAGGAGTCTATCCAGGGTAAGTTGATAACTATGAGAAAGAGTTCAAACGTGGTAATGACTCTATCATGGAAGTATTTCTTCCAATCAAACTCTAGCCCTATTAAGATTCCAAAATCCTATAAATAACCCTCCTGTCTAACCTTGGACGCTATTTTGCGTTCGGGTTATTCGCAGGTACGTAAAGAACATCAAGTTCTTCTATTTTTCTTCTTCTGTTTCTTTCATTTTGAACGTCGTATGTGAAGAACTAATGTTCTTCATCTATCTCCCTTCTTACAGGTTAAGAAGCCCCTACAATCTGAAGAATAACAGAGCCCTTTCATCCGGGTGAAAAGATCTTTTCTTCACTTTTGACGTGATGATCAGATTTCAAAGAAACTGATACAGTTTCTTCGTTCTCTTATAGGGAAGCTGCGGTAGAAGCCTCTTCATCAAAGCCATCATCCGATAGCAACACGTTCAGAGTCCCTGTTCTGAACAGAGGATAGATCCTTCTCACAGACCCCTTCACGGTTATCTCCACGTCCATTATAAAGGTAGGTTTTCTCAAGATACTGTAGCCCAAAGGAAATTAATATATGTATATATATAAGCATGACATGCATACGGTTTATATATATAGTTCTGCGTGTTTTTTTGAAATATTTTGAAAGAGACGCCCCTGTCCAGGGCGCTATTTTACAAGACACGACCCTCACAAGGTCGTTAATTTAATATGTAACGCCCTATATACAGCCATTAATTTCATGTAAACATTAATCACCTATCTTGAGAACTGATTATCCATGAAATTGTATCAAATCCATAATCGTTAGCGGTTAAAATGAATAAACATGAAATATCAAATATAATATACTGCATATGAATTCATGCCAATTTTCCTGTCACGACTATATGATCGTTATCCTTGATTATCGTGCAAATCTTGCTGATTATGTAAATTCCTGGTATCTCTTGAATTCACGACCTAGACTAGGTCGTTTCAAAGTATGTTAACGCCCCACCACAGGGCGTGAATTGAAAAATAACGCCCCTTCCCAGGGCGTGTTTTCGATAAATCCTGAAAATAGTATTCTGTAAAAATAATAATTAAATAGTAACGCCCCTGCCCAGGGCGCGTTTTTGGTAAATTCTGAAACTGTATATATATTCTGTCAAATATGTAAATAATAAGACGCCTGCTATTGCAGTCGTCAAATCTTGAAGAAGCGACCCTGACCAGGGCACGTTTTATAAAATTACTGAATTATTGGAAATTCTGCAAATGGGAAATATATGTAAACGCCCTTCTGTTAGGTGTTAATTACTTGAGAAACGACTTGACCTAAGTCGTTATTTTACTGTAAAACTAATTTTTACTGTTTCTGTTAACCGATGGGTTCATATGTTATATATATATATATATATATATATATATATATATATATATATATATATATATATATATATATATATATGCACTATTACTCCACTCCGTGAGTATAGTCCCATGTTTTCATGTTGTTTAATCGATTACCCTCAACTCTCATTGACATACAAGCTCTCCTTTGGACATTCCGTTCCTTTGGACTAGCGAGTTAGTCATAGAGACCTCCGTAAGACTCCTCGTACCTTGGATTCCCTCAAGGTCGACTGAGCTGGTTGTACCCTAAAAACCCATTACACGATCTTTACCATGTCAATCTAAAGAAACATGGTATATCGGCCCTTATGATTATACAAAGAGTATATCATAAGAAATTCTTAATGGTATGATGATATCATGCCATATCATGTCATTCTTGTAAACCTCAATTCTATGATAAGAATGAGGGTATCTTACCTTTGATATACTGTTCTTGTGGACCCCAATTCTATATAAAGAATGTCCATATTGATTTGTCATGGTACCCAAGTTAAGGGAACCATATTCTACCTAGTTTTATCGATATTATGATTATACCATTATTATCACCATTCTATGTCCTTTGTCATATTTTTGGACTCTATTCTGTCAAAGTTGTCATACATGTTTACAAGCTTGATTATTGAAAATTCAAAATTGGCTATATATATATACAAGAGTGGATGTCAAAATACATGATAAATGCCTGCGCATATAGGGCCCGATCTGGTCCTGGGAGGAGCACCCGAAAGTACTTGTGCCCATGGGAGTTAAAATGATAAGGTATCTGGCATTATACCGAGTACTTTACTTTCTAGATTGGACATTCCACATAAATCTCGTGCTTGAAATCGTACTTGACTTGACATGAAATGCGTGGCCCGAAAAAGGGTAATTTACTTGCTTGATACATGATAGCCAAAGTTCTTGACATGACTAGTTAAGTGTACTTACTTTGATATCTCAATGTCTTGTTATCTTGTTGAAAGATCATGATTAGTCCATCTTAATTCCTTGATATTACATTTCTCTATCTTGTCGTTTTATGCGAGCATGCATAGCTTTATTGCATTCTTGAAAATGTAATTACTTAAACCCCTTGCTAGTACTTGAGATATAATTTCCTACTGAGCGTTCGCTCATTCCGATTGTCCCTTTGTATTTTTCAGGTAAGTCCGACGACGATGGAAGTCAATCGGATGGGAATGGTCAAGAGTGAAAGCGCTAGAACTTCTCCAAGTGTCATCTAGTTGTTTCTATAGTTTTCTTGAGTCAACTATGTACTTTTATTTTTTTTAAACAGAGTATAGGATTTGTAATAGTCTATTATGAAATAAAGGACTGGGTTATCTTGCTATTTACGCATCTCTGTCTTTGTGTCGAATACACGACTCCTCTGATTGACATGAATGATATAAACTCGTCACGCATCTCCGGGTATCTTCCGCGCTCGGGGCGTGACATCAGTGCATGTTGATCACAGTCCTTACACACACCCACATGCATCTAGAAAGAAGATGACCTGTCACTACTGTCACAAATTTGGACATCTGATGCATGAGTGTAATTTGATGGAAAACGATGACCTAGCTGCTGTACAAAACAATCAGGGTAGAAAGCATGTCTCTAGGGAAAGGAAAATTTATTGTTATAATTGTGGAAAAATGGGACATGTTGTTGTTCAGTGCTGGTCAGTCGAAGGCAAGAGAAAATTTTATTTTCATGTTAATCATGGCCACCAGAATGTTACCAATAAGAATAAATTTGCTATAATGAACCAGCGTGGTAGGTGCTTCAATTGTGGGAAGCTATGGGTAAAAGATTGTTGGCATGTTCAGGGAAAGAAATTTAATTCTAAAATTACAAAATTCCCTGTAAACAGAAATGATTTTGGTAGAAATAAATCTGTTTTCAAAGAAAAGATTCCCGTATGTTTTGAATGTTGAAAACTTGGCCACCGAGCTTCAGAATGCTGGTGGGAAGGTTATGGTAAACTAAAATTTCATGTAAGTAATAGAAATTTCTATGTTTATCCACATAGATTCCATGATTATAATCTTGTTCACAAAAAGAACTAAAGGCTATTACATCATGTCATTATTGTGGGCAGGTAGGGCATTCTATGTATAATTGTCATATCATGTGTTGTGATGATAAACAAGCTAAAAATTTGTTGAGAAAACCTGCTAGGAGTGTCACTGTTAATTCATGACCCAAGACTTCTTGGGTACCTGCTTGTGTGAAATGATTCAGCTGTTGCAAGTGTGCCTTGGATGCTGATGAATAAGAGGGGTAAATAAGCCAAGGCACTCAAAATTGGAACCCCACGACTACATTTCTCAGGTTAGTTCTGAGCACTCACCTTAAATTTTATCATCTGAGATTGTTAATTTGAAATGGCTAAATATCATGTTGATCAGTTAGTGCTAAATTCAAATTTTCTAAAATGGAATTACGTAATCATGCTTATGGTAGTTCTCTTCTGTCTGACTTGCATAAATCATAGTTGAATGTCAAATTTGAAATCATATGTTCAGTCTTCAGTGCAAACATTGCATGTATTTAGGGGGAGTTTGTTGAATTTTTGCATGTCTGATCAATGAGCACTGAAATGCGGATTGATGTCATAAATTCAGGGGGAGCTAAAGTAATAATTCCTTTTTTAAGAGGTGGTGTTTTTTATTGACTGGCTCTATGCAGTGTTAATGGGTGGAGATCTATGAATCTTATGATCTTTGAATGCTAAAATTCTTGAACATAAAAGTGTTTTGCATGTGGAATAATCATGGAACCATTTAATAAAATTAGGAACTCATCCATTCTTGAACTATGATGATCACAAGTAAAGGGCCTCTTTGTGTAAATGAATTTAATATCTGTATTGACTTTAAACTCAGAATAGGTTTAATAAGAGCTGAAGAAACAAACCCTATGTATGTATGTATGCATATATATATATATATATATACATATATATATACATAGAATAAATTGCAGAGCAATGGCAAGCTTTCACTGAGAAACTGTCTCTATGCACCAAAGAAGTACTAAGGAGCATGTTATAATATGAGCTGTTATCTCAGTTTCAAAAGAAAAATAATTCATTGCAGAGTAATGGTAACTTTCCACTGAGAAACTACCTTCATGCACCAATGAAGTGCTGAAAGGCATGTCATGATGTGAGTTGCCAACTCTGTTTCATTGGGATAGAATAGTTAGCTATGCTGAGTAACCGGGAACTCTGGTGTCTGATAAACATGTGTGCCTGTGTCAAAAAGCTAGCTACACTTGACTGCAAATGAGAATTTAAAATAAAAAAATAAAAAATGAAAAATGACAATATATATATATATATATATGTGTGTGTGTGTGTGTGTGTGTGTGTGTGTGTGTGTGTGTGTGTGTGTGTGTGGTTGACCTGAAGCTCAAACAAAATCCTATAGAGTTCATCTTCAATACTGGTTAAATTCATTTCTATAAGGGTCTCTTGAAATTAAACAATCTAGGAGAAAGATATGAGGAAGTTCCAAGTGTGCAAATTGTTCTATCCTTATTCTATAATCATGATCTTTTTGTTCAAGAATTTGTCTCAAATTCTCAAGATTGTTTTTCTCCACATCATTAAATGTATTAAGGGTTCTAGTCATTTCTCATCATACCTCTCATAAGGGAACTTGAATTTTATATATTAAAAATCCATGAATGAAATTCCATTTTTTCATAATTTCAGTGTCTCTAGAGTGCTTAATTCTTTTGCTCTCATTTGATATCAATGTCTGATTGTGCTTCATCTGACTTTCTGTGCATATTTCATATTTGAAGTCAAAGGGGGAGACTTTCATTCAATCATTGCATGCTAGTTTCTTTTGCTATCTCAAACTATTTTCTTTTTGATGAAGTCAAAGGGGGAGAATAGTTGGAGTCATTCTGATGACTCACAGTGTTGCCATCATCAAAAAGGGGGAGATTGTTGTGTCCTGTGATTTTTATGATTGGTTTTGATGTGAGTCAAACACTGTGAGTCCCCATGCGATGTTCAGTCATTTTTTCACATCATAAAGCATTCATATATATATATATATATATATATATATCTTGTTGCAGGCATAGAAAGTCTGTACAACGTGTGTTGCTGCACGTGATTAACTCAGTGCATATGTGCATCATTTCAAAGTCCATACATTGTCTTAGCGCAAGCACTTCCACGAAGTCTGTACATTCTTCATTTAAAGTCTGTACAGCCGTTGCTTAGGTTAAGTCTGTACATGGTCTTGTTGCATTGTGTGTTTCATGCATTTAAAGTCTGTACAGCCCATGCTTAGGTTAAGATAGTACAGAGTCCTGTTGCATCGCATGCACATTGCATCTGTCAAGTCGGAACATCGTCTGCCCGCACACACAAGTCTAGACATTGTCTGGTCGCACGAACACAAGTCTATACATTCCTATCTTTACCTACGTTCACTGTTTTAGCACACACACGAAGTCAGTACAGCCTTTGTGTTGCATGAACACAAGTCTATACATTGTCTGGTTGCACGCCACACGGCTGAGCAGGTCTATACATCAGTTAGCCTTACCTCATCCACGCAAAGTCTATACATTCTGTGTGGCTTGTTCATGCATATGCATTGTCCGTGCATCAAGTCTATACATTGTCTCGCACGCACACACAAAGTCTACACACCAAGTCTGTACATCGTCAGTGCTCTTCATGCATGTGCATAGTCCATGCATTCATTTCATATCTGTACATTCTTCAAGGGCATAGTCCATGCATTCATCTCAAGTCTATACATTGCCTTATAGCATGCACACACTCAAGTGTATACATTCCTCAATGCCATGTCAGTGCATCCATATTCGTTGTGCATACTCTCCTATATGCATTTGTGCATCTTTCATCACAAAGTATCTACACTTGTTGATGGCTTGCCTGTGCACTCATCGTCAATGTATATACTTTCCTATATGCATATAGATCCTTCAAGACAAAGTCTACACAATCCTTTCAATACACACAAAGTCTACACATTCTCAAACCAACTCTGTACATCTCTCTAATATCCTCTTATGACTGTTTGACATGTATATCCTTCGAGAAGAAAAATATTTGGGCACGTGATCCAAGGTTAGCACCTGGCACGTGATCCGAGATTATCTCTGGACAAAGAGGGCACAAGCCCTGCACACGCCCTAGCTGCTGCTAATATAAATGGAAGACTTCTCCATCTGGAGAAGAGTGAGATCATGATAAAAGAGCAGAAGCAGAGAGTTAGCCTACACGATCCAGAAGAAGAAAAAGAGTGAAGAAGAGAAAGAGAGAAGAAGCAGAAGAGAAAGAGAAAGAAAGAGAGACAGAGAGATTGTGAAGAAGAAGAAGAGAAGAATTCTTCGCAGTGGTGCTATCTATTGGTTCTTGGATCAGATCCAGACCAACTTGCTCCTTGAGAGCTATTTTTTGCTTTATCGTATACAGCTTTCTATTGTTGTTTTGTTTCCCATTTTGTGTTTTCTTTTCAAACCTTTCTTCAAGCTGTTTGTCAGCAGTGCAAGCTGTGATGCACAGCGGCGAGGTGGATACGCCGGACGGCTAAGCTGTATTGCCCAGCGGAGCAAGCTGTGAGGCTCAGCGCAAGCTGTTAGGTAGCGGATGGTTAAGGTGTATTGCCCAGTGGAAGCAAGCTGTGATGCTCAGCGGTTGTAGGCAAGCTGTGAGGTTTAGTGGTTCAAGCTGTTAGTCAGCGGAATCCACACTCTAGTTGGAGTGTGGGGTGGACGTAGGTCTGGAGGACCGAACCACCTAAAAACTCCTCTGTGCAGTGGTTTGATTTTTTTAATATTGCTTCCGCTAGATGAATGTTTAGGCGCGCTATACATATTTGCACATTGGTTCAAAAGGGAATTTGATTAGTTTTTCAGATTGTCTAGTTTTGTCTAGTTAACGTTCTAGATTCTTAATTGGGCGAAATTTTTTAAGGGAGGGATTCATTCACCCCCCTCTAAATCTAACGCATCGAACCCAACAAGAAGCTTGTGCAAAATGAAGACTAGAGAGTTGATGAAGCAAAATAATTACATCTCAAAGGTGGTGCATCATCCACACCGAATCATCAAGGTACGCGCAGTTCTCAGAAACCAAAGCCTTTTCTTCAACCTAGTTTTTGTGTTCAGATCAATGCTTATAATCCTTGTTAAAATAATACAGTTATCAATTAGATAATTTTTTAACTCGATCAGATCCTGGGAAGGCTAATGTTCTATCAGAAACTTCGGAATCTACTATTCTTCAAGTAATTGGAGAGAGAATGACCTCTTTTTCAAATATTAGTATTGTATTCTTCTCAAGGATGTTTAGTAGTAATCTAGTTAGTTCGCTGCTCATTTCCAATGCCTTTGTTTCTTCATGTTTGCTTGATCAACTTGACAAAAAAAATGAAGGCCACCTTTTTCTACGGTAGCGTAGTAACGGTGAGAGAGTTGGTGAGACTACTTTGGCTTTCATTGTGGTTGTTCTCCGGTATAACTACAAGAAAATTACGTACCGACGACAACTTATCGGCGACGACTTCTATAAATCGTCGCTATTAAAACTTATTAACGACGGCTTCAAAAACATCCGTCGGTAATAAAGTTTAAAGACGACTGATATATAAAGTTGTCATCACCCATCACTAATAAAGATTTATTCGTGACGACGTAAAATCAGCCATCGCAATTGTTACTTATTAGCGACGATTTCTTATAATAGTCGTCCCTAACATAATTTAAAGGCGACAAAAAATGTCATCGCTAATAATTCACAATCGTCGCTAATAAGATATTAGTCGCGACGGTCTCAAATATGTTGTCGCAAAAATATCATTATTTGTAAAAAATAAAAAAATAACATTAGTGACGATTGATTTAAAATCATCGCTAATAAGGGCATATTCGCAACCGCACATATTAATAGGGACGGTTGTGTGTCATCACTAATATATATTAATCTTTAGTATCGTTGATAGTCGTCGCGTTTACACAAAAGCGACGGCTCCACCCGTTGCTATAACGCAATCGCAACGGCTGTGTACTTAATAATGACAGCTGTTGCCATCGCTAGCATTTAAATAATGACTTAATAAATATGTAAAAAATAAAAAAGTGTCAAAAGATAAGAATTATGTGAAAAATTTATAGAGACATTCTATGTGATGTGATAATAATATTTAATAAATATTTTGCATATTGATATTGGCATGGCTTCATATATAGGTCTTGGCGATAAAAAAAAAGAGAAAGGAAAGAAAAAAGAAGGACAAAAGAACTAAATTCTGTAAATTTTTGGCCCGATGCGAGGTCGTGCGACGGCCATAACGGGGGTAGTCCCCGAGAATTGGATATGCCTTGAAAGGGCCTCTTTAGTATTTTCCCTTACTCGGGGTTAAAGGGAAGGAATCCGGATGACTCACCGTTCAATATTTTAATGGGGTATTTTTTATGAGTTTCTTATGATTTATGATATTTTCTATCATTTTCATAAATTTCTTTATTATTGTTATACTGTTACACTCATTAATTATCATTTTTATGATTTTATTTTCATAATTATTTTACTATTATACTATTACATCCATTAATTATCATTTTTATATTTTTATGATTTTATTATTATTATATAGTTATATTTATCAATGATCACTTTTATGATTTTTATTATTTTCATAATTATTTTATCATTATTAGATGATAAGGATGAAAAATGAGTGTTAAGGGTGACAAATAGATTATATAGGTGACAAATGTGTGATAATGGTGACAAATGGGTTATAAAGGTGACAAATAGATGATAAATGTTACAAATAGATTATAAATGTGACAAATGAGTGGTAAAGGTGACAAATGAATTATAAATGTGACAAATAAATTACAAGGGTGATAGATAGGTTATAATGGGGGTATGTTTATGAGTTTCTCGTCATTTATGATATTTATTTATCATTTTCATATTTTTTATTATTGTTATCTTATTATAGTCGTTAATTATCATTTTTAAGATTTTTATCATTTTCAAAATTATTTTATTATTAGTATACTATTACATTTTTTATATTTATAATTATTTTATTATTGTTATATTGTTATACTATTACATTCATTAATTATCATATTTTTATGATTTTTTGTCTTAGTGTTAGTGTTATCAGAACCGGACCGGACCGGTCCGATTAGGCCCGGTCCGGTCAATTGGCTAAAAACCGTCCGAACCGCCCGAACCGCGGTTCGACCGTTGAACCGGTTCGGGCCGGTTCGACCCTATTCCCCCGCCAAAAAAAATAAAAAACAAAAAATGGTTTGGTACCCGCCCACTCAACTCAACTCAACTCCCTCAACTCAACAAAATAAATAAATAAATATATTATTTACTTATATTCAATCAAACCATTTAATTCGACACACAACTCAAGCCCACATCTTATACCCCTTGGGTCCTGACCCAAGGGTGAGCTTTCCAACATATAAAGTCAAGTAAGTTTTTCTAACTTCCAATATGGGACTAAACATAAAGACTCTATTTCCAACATATAAATGAGGATATTTAAATCAACATAAAGGCTCTATTTCCAACAAGTAGTTACAAGTTATTCTCTATATGCATGTATGTTTACTTATTTTGATCACTATATCTTATTTGAGTTATTTCTTATTGTATTAGGTTATGGAATCGGGTTATATCAATATTATAATGACATTACGGTTCAAACCGGTTCGAACCAACGGTCAAACCGGTTCGAACCGAACGAGCTCATTGTCCTGTTCAGGCACCGGTCCGATTCTGATAATATTGCTTAGTGTATAGGAATTGTCGAAGGAATAATACCAAATCTCTAATCTAATGAGGAGGTTTGGTATTACTCTTTTTTTTTTGATTCACTGGGATTTTGTCCACATAGACATTTTTGACATTTGTACTTTTAAAAGTATTTTAGCACAATCGACAATTAATGTACTTCTTTGTCTTTGGAATCAAATTTGTTATTTATTTTAAATAAAATATAATATATAATATAAATGTATGAACGAAAAACTAAATACAATATAAATTAATATATATAAAGCAAAGAATACAAAACAAATCATAATATATATAAATATGAAATATATATAAATATGAAAATAAAAATATTTAATATTAAATTAAATATTAATTTAATAAATAAAAATAATAATTATATATAATTATAAAAATATATATAATTATAAAAATATAAAAACAAACATATATATAATATAAATATATATATAATTATAATAATATAATAATAAATATAATATGTAACATATAATATATAATATATATATATAATATAACATATATATATATCTTTTTTGATTTTATTAGTCATATTCTATACTGTATTCGTACCATTTAATTTATCCTTATGAGATACCATCCAAAACAAAATAGAAGAATGCTTTTAGAAAGGGAAGGGATGAAATTCCTTGATTGGATCTTCTCAGGGAACGATCCATTTTTTTAATTAATTTGATGGATCCAACTAACCCATTTTCATGAATTAAAAAGGAGAGGTGGTCTTATTCGAACCGCCTCGTTATCTTCAACCAATTATGTACTTCAATATAATTACCCGTAGTAAGCGCTATAGCTTGTTTCCAATACTCAACAGCTTGATCGGACCAAACCTCTGCAATTTCAGAATCACCCTGTCGAATGGCCTATTCTCCCCGGTTGAAATAGGTAAGTTAATTCCTTAGAATCGTACTTGAGAGTTTCCTATCTCATACGGCTCAGTAGTCAGTTCTTTAGACGTCCTGTCTTAATCTACTCTATCTAACTGATTAAATTTCTCAGAAATTTATCTCATTGATTAGCAGAAGAAGTTAATTGCATAAGTTTTAAAGTCTAATTTTAATCAAAAAATCAGTTTTATCTTTTCTCCCACCTTTAGAAGAATGCAACATAGGATGGTATTTCCTTATTTATATCGTTAACATTTTCTTAAAGGTAACTATCTCGCTTTCATATATGAAATTCATATAGAATTTTTAAAAAGACTTTCTTCTATAATCTATAAAATATAAGAAAAAAGACTTACTATATTTGGGATCTGATGCTACACCGTTGCTAAATATCTTAGTGGATCGACTCTACTACATAAGTTGATTCCTAATTTTTATCTTATTAATTCTTATCTTATATCATAAGATAAATAAGCAGTTCTTTTTGTATTAACTGAGAACCCCGCTAATTGATCTTTACGGTGTTTCTTCTATCAATTTGATCCTTTATCCATAGAAAAAGTATATAGGCCACACCCATTTCTTCATATTTGGTATTTTGTTCCCGTGAAATCTCTTTCTTTGCTATAGCTTATAAAAATCGTTGCTTTGACGATGCATTTGTAGAAAGCCTATTCTTCCTAGTTATTTTTATTCAAGTATTTATTTTCTAGTACTAGCCAATTTAATCCCTTTTCCCCTCTTTCTATGGTGGAGATAGTCACACGTAATGACAGATCACGGCCATATTATTAGAAGCTTGTGGTAAGAATGGATTCCGCTCTAGTGCTCGAAAATAATATTCCAAAGCCTTCGTATGCTCTCCATTACTTGTGTGTATAAGGCCTATGTTATAGAGTATATAACTTCGATCATAGGGATCAATTTCTGATCGCGTAGCTTCATAATAATTTTGTAAAGCTTCTGCATAATTTCCTTCAGATTGAGCTGACATCCGTTACGGTCGTCATTCTATTCAAAGAATCCCCAATCCAGAACTGTATGTGTGATTTTCTTTCATCTCATACGGCTCCTCCTTTCTGTGCATAGTATTAAAAGGAATAATCTGTGGGATAAAAAAAAATTTTTATGAACTGATAGGAGCTAGTATTTTTTCAAGAAACCTCTAGCCATCCTTCCTGCAAGAGGTTTTTTTCTTAACACCAATCATATAATAGAAATGATAACTCCAACAATTTCTTTGTCCCTAGCGTCCCTATTCCCAAGAATTAGTCACTTCAACAATCTTCGATGGTTATACGGGTATCCAAAATACAAACGAGATGGATGTTTGTTGTCCCAATCATTCTTCTTAGTCCTGATACAAATAAGTAAAGGGAGTAATTTTTAACAAAGTTTTCGCGTTGTTGATTCCTAGGTGTAGTTCTTCTTCCCGTATGCCACACATTCCCCTATGCCACCTATTTGTACTAGTAAAATAGATTAGAATTAACCTGCAATATAGATAGAACCTAACTTATAGGTGTAACATTTTGCTCAATACTAAAATTGACGATTGAGGCATCTGAGGCCGTATCAATCGAGGATACACGACAGAAGGCATTGTTCTATCTCCAAACTTCACCTTCACCAAGCGTATATTTCCATATAATTTTTTTATTTCTATCCTCAACCCGAAACATGTCTCTTTCTCGTAAGATCGATAGCTAAAAAAAAAGAATCAAATCGCACCGTCTCTGTAATAGGTAAATGCCTCATTTTCTCATGAAGTTGTCAGAATTATTCGTAATAAGATATTGGCTACAATTGAAGAGGTCTTATCAATAAAATTTTCATTTATCCGAGATCTAGGCATAATTAGCAACCCATTCTATAAAATTCTTCTTATTTCCCCTGGGGGAAAGTGATCTCACAAATAAAGGAATTGTACGGTACAAAATTATTGGGTTCGGTGCGATGGATTCAGAGGGGGGTGAATGAATCAATCCTATAAAAAAATTTACTCAGTTAAAACTTCTGGCTATTGCACTTAAACCTCAGATCTAATCTATGTAGACTATATGGAGTAGACTAATCATTTAAGCAAAGTGGTTCTCATGGAACGGAAAACAAATGATCTGTATGCAAGCTGAATTCCACCAAACTAAAGAGACAATTTGTGCAAGTCTAAGCCGTAGACAGAATCAAATCAAAGGAGCGTGTGCCTTAAAGCATTCAGATAGAGTACACAATTGAAGCGCTCCTAACCATTCATCTAGCGAAATCAAATAAGAATTCAAACCATGGCACAAAGGATTTTTAGGTGGTTCGGTCCTCCAGACCTACATCCACCCCACACTCAACCCGAGTGTGGATTCCGCTGATACACAGCTTAAACCGCTGGGCCTCACAGCTTACCTACAACCGCTGAGCCTCACAGCTTGCTGTCCGAGGTATCCACCTCGTCCGCTGAACCTTACAGCTTGCTGTCCAGAGGATTCCTCCTCTGCAAACCGCTGACTAACAGCTTGAAAAAAGGTAAAAGAGAAAACAAGAAAATGTGAAATCACAGCAACAGGAAGCTGTATGCGATGAAACACAATATGGCTCTCAACAGAGCTGACTGGCCTGGATTTGATCCATGGTCCAGTAAAGACTGATCTTCAGTCTGCTCTCTTCTTCACGAGCTCTCTGTCTCTCTTTCTTTCTCTTTCTCTTCTACTTCTTCTATCTTTCTCTTCTTCACTCCTTTTCTTCTTCTAGATCATCCAGGCTATCTCTCTGCTTCTGCCCCTTCTATCACGATCAGTCTCTCCTAATGGAGAAGTCCTCTTTATATAGCAGTTCCAGCAGGAGCAACATTGGGCGTATGATTCCCACGGCTTCCCGTCCAGAAGGTTCCTCCACGTGACAGCATCCTGTCATCCCTTCCAACCTCGGATCACGTGCCCTTATTAACCTCCACGAAATAGCACCTGCCAGGACATCAATCATAAAGTGTTCTTTAGATAGTTATACAAGATGTAAAGAGATTGCACGTAGTATGTATGCTACATCCGATGCATAGACATGTCACAAGGGAGTGTATAGACTTAGAGTGCATGCGACAGCAATGTATAGACTTTGAAAGCGCGTAATGCAGCAAGACAATGTATAGACTTTAAACGCGTGCAATGCAGCATGGCAATGTATAGACTTGGAAGTGTATGGACTTGGTGAGCATGCAGCACCCAATGTATAGACTTGACCGATGTACAGACTTCACGCGATGTATAGACTTAGTTAAACAAGAGATGCATGAACTATGCACATGCATGAAGAGCAGACGATGTACAGACTTGCATGAGACGCTGGGTATGTTGAGACACAACATGAGACGCTAAGTGAGACACAACATGAGACCCAGAACTGTAAAGAATGTATAGACTTGCTGAACTGTCGTATGGACATAACACCAATGAATGTGTAGACTTTGTGTAATGTGCAAGCAATGTGCAGACTTGCTAAAATAGAATGTGCAGACTTGCTATGGATGTATAGACTTTGTGCATGAAGCAAGGCAAACTGATGTGTAGACTTGCTCAACTCCGTGGCGTGCAACTAAACGATGTACAGACTTGACTTATGCATGTAATACAAGGCTGCACCGACTTCATGTCGTGTGGAGTGTAAACGATGTACAGACTTTATGTTGGACCAACAAGACAATGTATAGACTTTGTGTTGAACCAACCAGACAATGTACAGACTTGCCTGTACAGACTTGATGAGTGAGCCACACTGACATAACATGTATTATGCAATGTACATACTAGAGCTAGCCTTAGCTCAGGCTTGAACTAGCCCTACACATACTTTATGCGAATATTTATGCACTGAGTATGCTTATGCAGCGCCCAAGGATTGCTCAGACCTTTGACCGTATGCACACTAGCATGTAGCGAAATATGTATTGAGTATTAAATAATGCATGGCCTAGCACACTCATGCAATTTTCCACATAATAATATGGTGACTCAATGTGTTGTTCTTAACAAAACAATATGGTGACTCATTCATGTTGCTATCATTAAAACACCATATTATCATCAAAGCACAAGGGGCACAACATAAAAAAAGACTAATTCTAAAAAAATATAGACTTTCTACTCAAATTGTGTCCTTTTGGCAGGGAGAGATAGAAAATATTTTAATATGATTATATTTCATCCAAATTTTGTAGTATCCCAATGAACATAGTTATTACTAATTTCATTTAACTAAGTTTAAGAATCAGGGACTTTATGTTCCTACGCTATCTACAAATTCTGAGAACTCGAGAAGTTTTGATTTGATCATGATTCAAAGAGGAAAAAAGAATAAAAATAATTATTCTATAAAAAAAGTCACCATCATTTTTTGTTTGTATAACGTATATACATTGTACAGTCAAAATAGAAAAATCTATGGAACAATTTATCCATTTGTAATAAATAGATCTATATGGTAAGTAATTAGAGGAGTTGCAGTTGGGAAATTTGGGATCGGAAAAGTATTTTTTATTCCTATTGAATCATAGTCTAAATGTAACCCTAGTCTAAAATATAGATTCTTTGTAGTTGATTTATTTTAAGTTAAGTTATTGATCTTATCTGATATAAAATAAATAAAAAAGGAAAGATCATCGTCTTAACAAACATTAATGGATCTCCCCCTAACAAAAAAATGAGTTTTTTATCCTTTTATTATTTATACCTAGAATAGAAGTAAAAGGAATATTAAATATTTTATTTTATTTGAAGATTTTAGAAAAAGTTTTACATTTCCATTAGAATAGATTGATTGTACCTGTACTGCAATAATATGAATTACTCACTATTCACTTGGTTTATGGTCAATAATAATATTATGTTATGTAGGAGAGATGGTCGAGTGGTTCAAGGCGTAGCATTGGAACTGCTATGTAGACTTTTGTTTACCGAGGGTTCGAATCCCTCTCTTTCCGTTTCTATATCTTCATCTAATTTACCAAAGTTACTTAACACAATGTATCAAGTAACAATTTATATCATTATTTTCAATCTATAATATAAGACCCTTATTTGATTTTGATTTTCTATTCCTAATTACTATGGTATGTAAAAAAATATCGAAAAGTGCGAAAAAGGAATGAGAATTTTACTGCCGATTGTTGTGATACATAAATTGGAAAAATATGGGGGAAAAAGCCCTTAACTTAAGCTTAGATTTATATTAGATATGTTATATTTATATTGATATATTATATTTTATATTGATATATTATATTTTATATTGATATATTATATTTGTATTGATATCTACAAATCTTCCTCATCTCCTCTCCTTCTTCCCTTTCTTCTCCTACAAGATAAATAGAATGTTAGCACTTAGAGCATTTCTCCCAAATGCACAACTTATTTATACACTCATAATAGAAAGAGGTAAAGGCATCGAAACCCATGCTAAAACCCCTTCAATATGTATATAACATGTGTATGAATGCCTTAGGGGTAAGAGTGTCAAATATCAACCAAAACAAATCTGGTTTAATTGGTTTCGAACACACTAAAAATGGGTCATCCGCCATTTTTGATCGACCGATTGACAGGGGTCGGTCGACCAAACTTTCATAGGGTTTGAACTGGTGTAGTCTGGCAATTTTGGTCGACCGAATGCACTGGGTTGGTCGACCGAAGTCAAATAGAGTTTTACACCCTGTACTCTATTGTTTTTGGTCGACCAACAACCTTCTAATGGTCGACCAAAAATCTGCTGAAAGCCAATAACACATGGGAAACATGAGAGTTTAAGCTCTAACAACCTAATCATGAAATCCACGAAGTATGAACATCAAAGGCATGAAGAATCAACATGAAAGCCCATTGAAAACACATGAACATTATGTAAGATAGCCCTTTGACAACTTAACTATGACAACCTATCAACAAGAACTTGAGGCTAAACATTTGAGCAAGATATGAACAACATTTAACCAATTTTCTACAAAGATTCTCATGAGTTGATTCAACTCAATGCAAGCTCAAAATGATATGAGACATATGCATTAGAGCTCAAGAATGATATGCATGAAAACCCATTAACACTTGTTACTTTCACAAATGCATGTATGATATGCATGAAAATCAAGCATACAAGTTTCAATCTATTTGGTCGAGTTTTGATTAAAACATTCATCAAGACTTAAATCCACATGATCAAACTCATAAGGGCCTATTCATAGCATAGCAGTCCATGTCAACTTCCCTTGAAGGACTAGTCGAATTGCTTCAATCTCCCAAAGGCCTAAACTGAAAATGCCACCAGAAATTGACTTCTTTTGTATCATAGGTCAATCCATTGACCCTACAAAACAAGTTAATCGAAGTATGAACACATTGGTTAGAAATCTTCAATGAACTTTCTCAAAGACACATACACACAAGATTTGTCATCATTGAAACTTAACTACCAAAATCAACTAGGGGATCCAACAAAAGTCTTCGGTCCAGCCTGGGGTTATGGCTACTGGGAGGGTTAGACGGATGCCCTCCAGGCCGTTGCTGAGAATCTGGGCATGTTGGTGTCCTCCTTTCATCTCCTCTCAACACTGTTTGGTTCCGAGACCGGTGGGGGCAAGGGGGTGCTCGGAGGCGAAGACACCCACGAGCAAGAGTTCGGTAGAGTGGAGGCTCGCGCTGAGGAGCGAGCAGTTGAGGTCGACCCCTTGGTAGAAGGAGAGATGGTGGACCTGACCATCGATCCCTTGCCTCTGATTGGTGCTGGGGGCGCCTCTGAAGACCAAGGCCAAGGGCCTCCGGATGCTGCTGGTGGGGTGGGCTCTTGAGAGAGTGCTCGCCCTTCCTTGTTTTCTTGCTTTATCTAATGTAGCTTTCGTTTTGTTTATGGGGCAATCAAATCCCAAATCTTGTAAACTTCCTCTAGTTGAAAATGAAAACTTCCTTTTTCTTCGCAACTTCTCTGTGGCCTTCCATGTACCTTGCTTTTTCCCTTTTGCACTGGGATCTCCTAGGGATACGGAATGAAGCCTTTGAAGTTGCACTAAGAGGGTGCAACCTTCGGGGTCCGCTACTTTGATTTCTGTGAAGTTGGTGAGGCGGTAAGTTTCCTTCCCCCTCTAGGAGACTCCACCCCCTTCTATATAAGGTCCTTCGAGGGAGGCCCTAGATCATCCCGAGCTTTCTGAGTTGCTGAAGAAGCTTACAGAATGTTGTCAGGGAAGTCTCGTTCCTCCTCTGATGAAGAGGTTTCACCGCATGAAGTCCCCAGTAAGTGCCTGTGCTTTTGAGAAGAAGCCTTGCCTGCACCGTGGCCGGCGTGGCTGACGCTAGGGGAGAGCAGCTGGGCAGGGGCCGCAGAGGAGTACAAACGGGGAGACCTGGAGGGCTGGCGAGATGCCCTGGCAAAGGTGAATTGCCTGTACAATGGCAAGGGGGTTCTTAACCTCTCTCCCTATAGGTTCTGTCCCAAGGGGAACAAGTGACCTAAATGTACCCCTCTTTATCTTTTAATAAACAAAGTTGGCTTCTTTCAATCTTCTCTTCATTCTATGGTGTTTGCTTATTCTTCAGTGGCCTTTCTCCTTGGTTCGTAGGTGCGTAACGAGGCATCTTCCATTGCCAGAGGAAGGTGTCTCTTCTTTATGTCCGACAGTGATAGCGTGTAATGTCCCGGGTTTTTTTGGATATTTTTAGATCTAGATCAGTGGGTTTCGGATCACTTTCGGGGGTCTCGGAGCGTGTTTTGTGGTTTACATGTGTTTTCCCTGTTGGACCTGTGGAACCCTATGTGGGGCAAACCATTGCGTTCTCCTACTCTAGAATCGTACCAATGCGTCGAGCGTGTTCTGAGGATGGAGGAAATGATTTTTTTTAATTTATCATATTTATCATATTTTCTATATATAACCCCTTTTCTTTTTCTTCTTTTCTTCTTCTTTCTTCTCCTTTCCCCGTGAGCGCCGATCGTTGCCCCCTCTCTCCCCGTTCGAGCTCGCGGTGCCTCCTCCTCCTCTGACGAAGAGTGGCGGACCAAGGTAGTGGTGCGGTGACGATGGGGGCGGCGTGGTAATCGTGGCGGTGCCTTTCTCGCGGCGTGAGGAGGGGATTCGTGTTCGGCCAAGGTTTGGAGATCGGCGGTGATCCGACAGGTTTCGGCCTTCTTTGAGGTAGGGGGAATGGATCCTTTTACTCTTTACTGCTTTCCATGTGATTTCTAGGCCAAGGGGAGGCCGGGTGAGAGTGTTTTGAGCCGGGAGGGTAAAATTCCACGTTTTGGGGTTGAGCGCCTGATCTCCCATTTTATGGGGTTTTTGACCGATCTAAGGGCATAGATGCATCCTAGGTTGATTGGGGAAGTATTCCTCTTTAGGATTGGGTTTTTTTGGCCATTCTCACTATTCTTGATTTTTTAGAATGAAAGCGGACCTAACATGAATCGTTTTTCTAATAGGCGGCCTTAGGTAGGCCATTTTCTGGCCAAGAGTGTCGGTGAGCTTGGCGGTCACGCGATAGATCACCAAGGCCTAGCGGCGGCCCATTGGCTGACTGCTACCCTCGTAGGGCCAGTGTGACTCCCGAGGTGTTTTGATCGTTGGTTTTCGATCGTTGAAAGTGTGGGGGCTTAGTGGTCATGGGATGGCCACTTGACCCTGACCTGCGGTCCACTGGAGGACTGTTTTAAGGTCCAATGGTCACAAGGTGATCGTTTTTCCTTTTTCGCAGTTTGTTGGCTGGGCAGCCCCAATGGGGGATCGTTTATGCCTTGGGCGGCCTAGTGGTGGACCACCTATGTTTTAAACGGTCAATAGGAGACCGATTTCTTCTGAGGAATGGTGGCTCAGCGGGGACCATTTTATGGGGTCAGCGGCCTGGCAATAGACCACTATGCCCCCGTGCCTTCTTCTCCGTGTGGTCATGGGTGGACTGCCTGGATTGCTATAGTGGTCTCGTGGAGGCCATTTTTACCTGCCTTGCAGTCTAGAGAGGACCATTAGGCTGAGCGGTAGTCATGTGTGGACCGCCACTCTGTTTCCTTACGTTTAGTGACTTCCGTGAGTTAGAGTCTTACCTCCGGTGACACGTCCACTAGTCGTAGCCTTCTAATGGCACGCGTGTGTTGACCCACTCGGGAGTGGTGGAGCGGCTTACCCGAGAGAGATGATTGTTAGGATGGTTACCATAGGGCCCCCACGCGCAGTCGAGTCCGAACTTTGGGGGAAGAACCAGCTATAGGATCTAACCTAGGGCGCATGGTCTCTGTATGCACACTTGGTTGGGGGCATCAGACCTGCGCTGACGAGCGTGATCCCAGCTAGTCCTTGTTTGTGGTACTGGTTACTATTGTGTGTCTCAGTCTTCGCCTGGGGCGTTGTAGGGAGACACTGAGGCGCGGTGTAAGACGTCAGGGGAAGAATCTAGCTTTGCTTCTAGTGGGTGGTGCTCCTGTCTCCTGGTAGGTACAGGCTTGTCTTTTCGCCGGTTTGAGGTTGATTGGCTTGGTATGGTTAGTTGTAGGGAGCTTTTCTGTTTATTTATTATTGCTTGCTGCTTCTACCGTACTCCTGCTAGGTAGCGTTACTTTTCGCGGTTGTCCGCAACTTGTTGTTTCATTTTCCTTGTTGTGTTGTAGGAGTCCAAGGGATACCTATTGGGCCAATGAAATGAGGCTCACCCCTATATTTTCAGGTGAGGCGGGGTCGTCGAGAGGCCCGATGGAGTTTCAGCGTGGTTTTAGTATCCAGGGTTAGTCGCCATTTTGCCAGAGTCGGGATATGTCCGTGTACTTATACTTTTCATTCTGTTGATTGTACTTATTTGGGCATGAGATACACTAGACCTTGTCGCAATTAGGTTGTTTATTTAATTTTCTACATTATTATCTTATTATTGTGCTATCTCTGCGGTTATTTTAGCTTCTCTTGTATCCATACACCATCCTTTAACCCTTCTGAGTCTTCAGGGTCGTGGCTGGCGGGCCGGGGTTCGAGTCGCGCCGGTTCCTTTCAAGCAACCAGATCTCGGGTCATTACAGTTTGTATCAGAGCGTAGGTTATGGAGGTACATAAGAATCTGAGATGATTGTAGTGGTCCAGAAGTGATGCGGGACAGAAATGCGACCTGAGACTCTAGCTCGCAACTCGTCCCTAAGCGAGGGAAACGTTGGACTGTGCGCGGTTGAGAAACCGACAATGAGTCTCGGGTATCGACTTTTTCGCGTATACTCGGATTGAGTCACAGGACGGGTCACTCACTCTCTCTCGCAGCGGTGATAAAAAGATAACGAGCTAGTAACCTATCACTCGCAATGGCATATACAAATAAATACGAACTAAGCAAATGCGGTAGAGAAAGGGGGTGAGTTTACCTCCACACTCCGGGCGTGGGAAAGACGATCCCGGCCAAGTACAGTAACTCCCGGTTAATAACAATTATATAATAATTACAACGATGAAATTTACTGCCCACTCCACGTAGGGAGGTAATAGGCTACAAGTTGGCTCAGGAGGACCGATCTTGGGTTGACAGGCAGCAATTTGGTCCGCTCGTCTGTGCCGTCCGGAAGACGCTTGCTGTGGGTGGTGGGACCCGCATGCTACTCAGACCTCTGAACTGGGCGAGGTGGGTCCCGTTGCGAAGGGGACACCTCTAGGGATGCTCCCCTAGAAGGTGGCAAGGCTGGAATGCCGGTGTAGATATATTTTCCTCCCGCACGTACGTTCCTTCTCTAAGTGTCTTCCCAATTATCTACTCTACCACCCCCACGTGGGGAACAAATGAAGGTAGGAGAAGAAGGGGAAGTATAACAAACCGTGATCGCCACCAAAGCGTCGGACGCGATGAACACGCCGTGCTTTGGAAAGGAGGGGGGAACACTCGCTTGATTGTAGCGCTGGGCAAATGAACGGTCCAAGGATGACCACCTCAAGGATGCGCGGTCTTATGATAGACCGTGTAATGGCGCTGTAGAAGGTGCGGGATGATGGACTCCTGGCTGTTGAATGGCTCTATCTCGACCGTAGGACAATGAAGGACTGCCCTGTGGGAGTCGCACGTATCCTTGCACGGACAGAAGAGAACCACTCAAGATCACCAAACCAGAAGTAGCATAGGGGTCCAACCTCCACCCTCTCCAGCCGGCTAGAGGGGATGGGCCTCGTGCTAGGGATTGCTGACCTGCAAAATGACATAAAGACACAAAAGAAACAACCTAGATTAGAACTGAATGGTGTAGTATATGTCAAAATAATAAGGACTGAACGTGACTAAGTGGAAAAGGAGGTACATGGGGGATTTTAAACCCCTAGGGTGTCAAAAACGTGGGTGGATGTGTGCATGGTGATGAGAAGGAAAAAGAACGTGGGGAGAATGTAATGCATGCAATGAAAAGGTGACGAAAACCAATAAAACACAAAAGACTCAAAACCGGACTACTCCCTGAACCGAAGGCTTGTATGGATGTAGAAAGCCTCCCTCCTTGGTGTTAGGTCGCTCAAGAATGCGGCAGGGCTTCGCCGTCGACCAAAATCTCCGCCCCCTTCAAGCCCGACTTTTAGGATCTATTTATAGAGCCAAGAAAACCTAGCTCGAAATTAGGGTTTAAGGTCATTTTTAGGTCGAGATAATCAAACAAAACTCGTAGATAATTGAGTTATCTCATATCCAGCTGAAATGGCACTCAAAATGGTTGATTATCCACGAAGAAATTGACAAAAGAAGTTGGAGATAAAACCATGGATAAAAGGGATAAAAATCGGTTGAAATTCAGGAATCGAACGGATGAACGATCTTATGATAGACCGCTCAACAGGTTGTGCAGCCACATCCTAGCCGTCCAACTCCGTCGGTGGAAATTCAAAATAGATGATAAATATCAAATTTATCCATCAAACTGACTGAAACGTTCACCGTTGGACTCTCACAGATGAACTGCTCAGATGAGACTGTTCAAAGTAAGAGCGGCCAAAGACTCACCGTTCTAGCCTCGTCGGTGATAATTCAGTAAATTGGATAATTATCTGAGAAAATCACAAGCGTAAGACTCTAAAAGATGAGCGGTGGTCATTCGTCCGTCCACTGAGTTGAATGGCTAGAGTAAGACCGCGCAAGTGCTTGTCCGTGATAATTCAAAAAATTGACCAAAATATTCCAATAATAGACAGACGGTCCATAGCCATGGGTAAATCGTACATGTTATGGGCACTTGGAATTCATAGAAAAAGCCAATTAATCAAGACTAATGCCCATTAAGCCCTGAATTGAGACAAACCTAGCCAAGGAGGGAGGCTACCCATAAAATGAGCCCAAGACGTGCCATAAAAAATGGCGCGATGAGTGCTGGACCGCTCGGGGCATCAACAAAAGGGGAGTAAGAGAAACAACTCAACTTATCAGCAAAAATGGGTGTCAATAGATGTCCCTCTTTAATTGATGGGGACATCACCTCCCATGCCCACCTTCACAGCTCGTCTCCTCGCCCCAATTGCATCCGGCATGGTTTAGTCATTTAATTTTGAGTCCTATGTAATTTTACTTGAGTCATTTGATGTAATTTGCATTTTATTTGAGTCATGTCCCTAGGTCTTGCATTTATTTTCCTATGTTTGAGTGTCATTAGAGTGTGTAATGTGCTAATTGGGCCCATTTCTTCGGGCTTGGCCCAATGAGCTCCCCTACCCCTTCGGTTATTTGTCAATGAGTCTTTTATCAAGGTCTTATTGTAAAATGTGGGTTTCCTATATATAGGGCCCCATTCCCTTCATTTGGAGGTAATGAATCAATCAATGAAAAAAATGCCATTTGAGAGTCCAAAGCTTAGTTTAGTGGAGTGATTCTAACATTTTTTGGGTGAGAAACCCTAGGAGAGAGATTCCCCACCCTTCCCTCTCTTAATCCCTCTTTTTCACTCCATTTTCTCTCTCCTCAACACCCAATTTCGAATTTTCTTCTCTCTCCTCCCTTCCCAACCACCTCAACCCCCACCTATCATCATTAAAGCCCTCCACTTCCCCATGGCCTCCATTACTCCACCCCCTAGTCCCAAGGAGATCCCTCACCATTCCAACACCACTTTCCCCATTCCAACACAATCAACCCCTTCCCCACACAACCCCACAACTTCCAATGCCATTTCAAATTTGAAATCCACCCTTCCCTCCACTAACTTGTGCCCCCCCCTCACCTTCTCCTCTCACCCACCTTCCCAAATTTGTAGCTCCTCCTCCCACCACCTGTTAGACCCCCTTCCAGACCCCATTCTTCCCTTCCCCTACCTTAGACCACCCCCTCCTAGACCCCCTCACAGCCCGGACTTTCGCCACACTCATCCACCCCCATTTCCCCTCCCATATACCCCATTCCCCCCCATCATCATCAACCTATAGCTCTCAACTGAAGATCTACAGCAGACCAGCAACTTGCCGTGGCCACCACGATCTCCTCCGGACGAGTTTGAAGACTCAAGAGCCATCGTCGGAAGCGTCTGCCAGTCGCCTTCGCAACCGAAGTGGTTTCGTCTTCTTCCAATCTCCGAGTTGTGCAGGAGGTCCATTCTCCCACAGCTATGCAGTTCTACCTTGGCTGAGGACCTGAGCCTGCTTATAAGCTCTGCCACGACCAGCCCCGAAGGAATCAGTCCTCAAATCCTTCTTCAAAGTTCTTCATAGGCCTATCTACTTTCAGAATCAAGAAGCGGAAGCCCATTCAGCATCCGAGAACAGAAGTTATCAATTTTCTTCCACGGTCGCGCGGCTCTACCTTCCCCAGTCTGCATCGACACCTCCTCACTCTTCTGGCTCCACAGATCGTCTCTGTTCTCTTCTGGTATCCCCGTTTCTTTTTCTGCAAAGAGGACTCACCCACGGTTCTAACGGCACTGACGGCATCAAATTTGGAGTTCGGGAGCGGCCAGGACAGCCTCTGCATCCTACTGTTAGTGACCTACCCCTGCTAGTCCGAGAAACAGAGGCCCTGTTCAAGCTTCTGCCCCGACCTGCAGCGACTCCAGAAGAAATTACAAAAATTCTGAGGCATTCCCCTTCCTGTTACGAAGATTTCGCCGCCGGTGTCGCCATCATAAAAATTCCTGAGCAAGATCTACAATAGCAACACCGACCCTCTATCCTGGTTCGCAGATAGTAGGCAGATTCGGTGTCCACCCTTGTTCCTCATTCTTTGCTTTGGTTTCCCCACCCCGCTTGGCCGGCTAAAGGCCCCTCCCTGCGTGGAGGTGGTATTGATGTAATATCATTAACCCCCACCCCAAGTTCTCCCTCCTGCGAGAGGTGTAGTGGTGTACTTCGTTTGGGCAGGTCAAGCGACACCGCCGCGGCGTGTGGGGATCCACTCGCCTCCCCGCTCACCCTCGTCTCCGACCGGGACCGGTTTCTTCAAACCGGTCGGGTAAGTGATCAAACCTTCACTCAACTTAGTGCTTGTCTTTCAATATTAGTTCTTAATTCCGCTGGTTATGCGAGTAAGAGCCCGATCCTCAAGCCCCGTTGTCTTGAGTGATCACTGTGGGAAGAGTGCAACCGGTGCCTTCGGCACTTCGTCGGCCCCGTTGAATTGGGCATCCTCACCCATTGGGAATCAAACCTTGGCCTTGCTGGCCCTCTACCAGCAAGGGCCCAACCCCTCAACCTCACCTTGGCATTGCCAAGTTACCCCGGGCTTGGGTGAGCGACGATAGAGCGGTGGCCCAATTCGGCCCATTTGAATGCGATTGTGCTTGCTTGCATTAAGTCCGAGGTCATTTCACATCAAGTGGTATCAGAGCAAGTCTTTGATTTGTTCTCACAAGTCAAGTCCATGGGCACGCTTGCATTAGAGTTCTCATCGGATCGTTCTATGCATTATCCACCTCCCATTGTCATTGAGTCTACCGACCAAAAGACCCCAATTCCCATCATATCCCAAGCATACCTACCTAATGGGAGCCCCACAGAAATTGACTTCATCGACATGGAAGAAGATAATTGGGTATCCCCCGAAATTGTAGCCACCCTCTCTACGACTGGACAAATTGTGCATAACGGAGACCTAGTCTTCGTTGAATTCCATAAATGGTTCGGGAAGACTAAGTATTTGGATGGGGCTTGGTGTCAAAAGGGAACACTGGCGGGTCCATGTATAATCCTAGGTAAGAAATGGTTAGATGAAAGGAATGCCGACATCGACCCAACACGTCGGACTTGCCTAGTGCATCCGCCACACCTTTCGGGAACCTTTAAATTCAACAACCTTTTATTCTCCCACCCGCGGGAATCCCACCCTTGTTCACCACCCCGGGTGCACCATACTCCGGCCATCATCACCCCACCATCAAAGAACCTTCCCACTCCATTAGTTTTGGAAGAAGTAGTCCACCCGCTTTGCCACATGAAGATAAATATCCCTCGGGAACCTATCCCCTCCATAGAGAGCTCCCATGTCCCAATTGAAGAGGAAGCCTCGCACGAGGATCTACACCCTACACCACCCCCTCTAGATAAGGCTGAATTCATCTTAGAAGAGTCCCTTTTTAGGTGGCTAAGGGAGAGCCTAATTAGAGAGACCTCGACCCATGTTTGCCCTCCCATAGAACAAAACTTTCCCCTAGTGCCCCTCTTCTCCTATCACACCACAATCCAAGCATCCTATCAAGTGGAGACCTTAGAGGATTTTCTTAGGGGCTTAGTATGGCAAATTGAGTTACTAGCATGTTGACCCCTATGGCCGAACAACCTAGGAGCCTTAGCCTCCTACACCTATGCATAGGGTCTATCACCTCGGTTTGCACCAATGGTTGCTACACTAGCGACCTCCTTCTATTCCTCCCTACACCCGATGAGCCCAACCTTCTCCTCGATTTAGAGCTTCTTATCTCGGGTAGAAAGCCAAGCCCTCCACTCATGGCCGACTCACTTGTCAAGAACATTGGCCCAACTATAATGGAGAAGGATGACTTAGCACCTTTTAAGGATCTTGAGGACATGGAGTTTCTCCCCCTAGGTGACCCATTTTATGATCCATATGATCCATTCCAATGGGAGTCAAGGGACTCATATGACCCAACCATCTTACCAACCACCCACCCTTTCCTACCCTCACCCACCATATTGGGCCAAACCCACCTCATCCATGACTCGGGTTACACCTTGGGAGCCATGACCTTGGGCTACATATCCCTAGGTAATAAGGTTGTGCCTCACCCCATGATGACCACCTTCTTAGATCCATTCGATCCTTTCCAATGGGAGTTCAAAGGTTGTCCCACACCTATACACATGGAGGTCACCTTTGGGAAACGCATGCATGTGTCTAGACCTACCACACCACTTGGCATGAACGCTATGTTGGGTCCATCCATTCATACCACCCACATGTCAAGTAGAAAGCATGAGTGACCCATATTCGGATGTATTGGTCCACCTTCATTTATCATGGGTCTTAAGCATGTCAAAAGCATCTACGGATGTCCGGGTCCCCCTACATTCATCACCACTTTGCATGATAGGTTCACCTACGGGTGCCCCGGCCCACCTAGGCCCACCAAAGTCTACATGACAACATTGCATGATAAGTCCACATATGGTTGCCCCGGCCCTCCAAAATCCATCAAAGTCTTCTTGGCATCAAAGCACGATTGGCCTACTTTTGGTTGCCCAGGTCCACCCATCACCCCTAGAATGTCAACATTCACAAGATTCATGAAAGCCTTTGCAAGCACATAAGCAAAAAGAATGAGGCTTATAAGAGGCGGGCCGACTCTCATCGGCGTCACCAAGACTTCCATGAGGGTAACTTTGTGATGGTAAGGACTGAGAGGCTCTCCCCGGGAGCCATCTCCAAATTGAGGCCACATGGGGCTGGTCCCTTCCAGGTCCTGAGGCGCATTGGTGCAAATGCCTATGAGTTAGATCTCCCCGAGGAGTATGGAATAAGTCCCACATTCAATGTTGCTGACCTAGTGTCATATAAGGGACCCACGGTGGTACCTAGTGAGGAGATTGAGCCTACGTCTTCCCTTGAGAGAGCACCCACCCGTGAGGAGAGACCACCAGCCAAGAGAGCCCAGCGTAAACAAATTGAACAAATATTGGATGAACAAGTCACTACCACTCGGAGCAAGGTATACGAGCGCTATCTCGGCAGGTGGATGGATCGGTCTCGTTCGGAAGGCTTGAGGGCAGTACCACTTCTACACCCTCCAAGGAGGGAAGGACACTTACTCGATAGAGTCGAGTTCTCCGCACCCCGGGAGTATGATGGGGACATCACCTCCCATGCCCACCTTCACAGCTCGTCTCCTCACCCCAGTTGCATACGGCATGGTTTAGTCATTTAATTTTGAGTCCTATGTAATTTTACTTGAGTCATTTCATGTAATTTGCATTTTATTTGAGTCATGTCCCTAGGTCTTGTATTTATTTTCCTATGTTTGAGTGTCATTAGAGTGTGTAATGTGCTAATTGGGCCCATTTCTTCGGGCTTGGCCCAATGAGCTCCCCTACCCCTTCGGTTATTTGTCAATGAGTCTTTTGTCAGGGTCTTATTGTAAAATATGGGTTTCCTATATATAGGGCCCCATTCCCTTCATTTGGAGGTAATGAATCAATCAATGAAAAAAATGCCATTTGAGAGTCCAAAGCTTAGTTTAGTGGAGTGATTCCAACATTTTTTGGGTGAGAAACCCTAGGGGAGAGATTCCCCACCCTTCTCTCTCTTAATCCCTCTTTTTCACTCTATTTTCTCTCTCCTCAACACCCAATTTCGAATTTTCTTCTCTCTCCTCCCTTCCCAACCACCTCAACCCCCACCTACCATCATTAAAGCCCTCCACTTCCCCATGGCCTCCATTACTCCACCCCCCTAGTCCCAAGGAGATCCCTCACCATTCCAACACCACTTTCCCCATTCCAACACAATCAACCCCTTCCCCACACAGCCCCACAACTTCCAATGCCATTTCAAATTTGAAATCCACCCTTCCCTCCACTAACTTGTGCCCCCCCTCACCTTCTCCTCTCACCCACCTTCCCAAATTCGTAGCTCCTCCTCCCACCACCTGTTAGACCCCCTTCCGGACCCCATTCTTCCCTTCCCCCACCTTAGAACACCCCCTCCTAGACCCCCTCACAGCCCGGGCTTTCACCACACTCATCCACCCCCATTTCCCCTCCCATATACCCCATTCCCCCCCATCATCATCAACCTACAGCTCTCAACTGAAGATCTACAGCAGACTAGCAACTTGCAGCGGCCACCACGATCTCCTCCGGACGAGTTTGAAGACTCAAGAGCCATCGTCGGAAGCATCTGCCAGTCGCCTTCGCAACTGAAGTGGTTTCATCTTCTTCCAATCTCCGATTCATGCAGGAGGTCCATTCTCCCACAGCTACGCGGTTCTGCCTCGGCTGAGGACCTGAGCCGGCTTAGAAGCTCTGCCACGACCAGCCCCAAAGGAATCAGTCCTCAAGTCCTTCTTCAAAGTTCTTCATCGGCCTGTCTGCTTTCAGAATCAAGAAACGTACGCCCATTCAGCATCCGGGAACAGAAGTTACCAATTTTCTTCCACGGTCGCGCGGCTCTGCCTTCCCCAGTCTGCATCGACACCTCCTCACTCTTCTGGCTCCACAGATCGTCTCTGTTCTCTTCTGGTGTCCCCGTTTCTTTTTCTGCAAAGAGGACTCACCCACGGTTCTAACGGCGCTGACAGCATCAATTTTGGAGTTCGGGAGGGCCAGGACAACCTCTGCATCCTACTGTTGGTGACCTGCCCCTGCTAGTCCGAGAAATAGAGGCCCTGTTCAAGCTTCTGCCCCGACCTACAGCGACTCCAGAAGAAATTACAAAAATTCTGAGGCATTCCCCTTCCTGTTACGAAGATTTCTCCACCAGTGTCGCCATCAGTAAAATTCCTGAACCAGATCTACAACAGCAACACCGACCCTCTATCCTGGTTCGTAAATAGCAGGCAGATTCGGCGTCCACCCTTGTTCCTCATTCTTTGCTTTGGTTTCCCCACCCCGCTTGGCCGGCTGAAGGCACCTCCCTGCGTGGAGGTGGTATTGATGTAATATCATTAACCCCCACCCCAAGTTCTCCCTCCTGCGAGAGGTGTAGTGGTGTACTTTGTTTGGGCAGGTCAAGCGACACCGTCGCGGCGTGTGGGGATCCACTCGCCTCCCCGCTCGCCCTCGTCTCCGACCGGGACCGATTTCTTCAAACCGGTCGAGTAAGTGCTCAAACCTTCACTCCACTTAGTGCTTGTCTTTCAATATTAGTTCTTAATTCCACTGGTTATGCGAGTAAGAGCCCGATCCTCAAGCCCCGTTGTCTTGAGTGATCACCGTGGGAAGAGTGCAACCGATGCCTTCGGCACTTCGTCGGCCCCGTTGAATTGGGCATCCTCACCCATTGTGTTGTGTCCCTGAGGTCCTTTGAGTCATTCTGTGGTCAAATGGGTCATTCGGCATCATTCTATAGTCATATGAGTTTTGTGATGGTAACGAAGCTGAATCAAGCAGTGCAAGGAATCAAGCTCCAGGAGAAGGTAACGATTCTACAAACATTAGAATCCTTAAGGATCATCCCTTGGAGAATGTCCTTGGTAGCTTGAATGACCCACCTAGAACACGGTCACATTTTAAAATTGTGGAAGAATTAGATCAACTTGCTCTTGTCTTGCAGCATGAACCCAAAAACATTGATGATGCTTTAAAAGATGAAAACTGGATAAATTCCATGCAAGAAGAGTTAAACCAGTTTGAGAGAAACAAAGTTTGGCATCTTGTTCCTAGACCATCATCACAATCTGTAATAGGCACTAAATGGGTCTTTAGGAACAAACTAAGTGAGGATGGCAAGATAATACGAAATAAGGCTAGATTTGTGGCTCAAGGGTATAATCAAGAGTTTGGGGTAGACTTTGATGAATCTTATGTCCCGGTTGCTAGACTTGAAGCTATCAGAATCTTACTTGCCTTTGCATGCTCTCTTAGAATAAAGCTTTATCAAATGGATGTTAAAAGTGCTTTCTTGAATGGCTTGATCAAAGAAGAAGTCTATGTTGAGCAGCCCCCTGGCTTTGAGAACTCTCACAATGCAGATTTTGTATACAAGCTAGACATGGCACTTTATGGACTTAAGCAAGCACCAAGAGCTTGGTATGAAAGGCTAAGCTCATTCCTCATTGAAAAAGGGTACACACGAGGTAAGGTAGATCAAACACTCTTCACCAAGAAGCAAGGTAAGAACATCTTGATTGTTCAAATTTATGTTGATGACATTGTGTTTGGTTCTACTAAATCTGAAATGTGTGAGGAATTTGCTAACCTCATGACTAGCGAATTTGAGATGAGCCTAATGGGAGAACTTCAATTCTTTCTCGGTTTGCAGGTCAACCAAGGAGAAGACGGATGCTTCATAAATCAAGCCAAATACATTAAGGAGCTGTTGAAAAGATTTGACATGGCAAACAGTAAAATCATTGCAACTCCTATGAGCACCTCAACTTCACTGGATTCGGATGAAAATGGTAAATTGGTGGATGCAAAGGTCTATAGAGGTATGATTGGTTCTTTGCTTTACTTGACTGCATCCCGACCAGATATCCAGTTTAGTGTTTGCCTTTGTGTTAGATTTCAAGCTAGTCCTAGAGAATCCCATTTGACTACCGTCAAACGTATCCTTCGATATCTTGCCGGCACTCAAGATTTGAGATTGTGGTATCCGTCATCATGTGATTTATCTCTTATATCTTATTCTGATGCGGACTACGCTGGATGCAAGCTGGATCGCAAGAGTACTAGTGGCTATTGCCAGTTTCTAGGCGGGTGTTTAGTTTCTTGGGCCTCCAAGAAACAACACTCGGTTGCCCTCTCAACCGCGGAGGCAGAATATGTTGCTGCGGGGAGCTGTGGCACCCAAGTGTTGTGGATTAAACACCAACTCCAAGACTACTTGGTGGATCTTGGTTGTGTCCCGATTCTGTGTGATAACACTAGTGCTATCAACCTTGCCAAAAATCCGGTCCAGCACTCTAGGACTAAGCATATTGAGATTAGGCATCACTTCATTAGAGATGAGGTCGGTAGGAACAACTTTGAACTGCTTTTTGTTGATACATTGAATCAGATTGCTGATATCTTTACCAAGCCCTTGTGCAATGACAGGTTTTCAACACTTAGAAGGGAGCTTGGTCTTTGCCGACCTCAGGCCAATAAGACTTTGAGTTGATGATCATGTTTCATTTAGTTGTGTGTTGTTGCATTTGTCCATGCATTGTTTATATGTCATCTTGCATATGGTGTCGCATTGCATGTAGATGCATAATAATGAATTGAGTTCATGTTCATAATGCATTATACGGTTTGTGTTGCATATGGTGTCACATAGCATCTTTCTCGCATAGCCATGGTATATCAAATGTTGATGTATGGAAGGGCAAGTTATGCTTGTCACGAAGCACTCAATATGCGTGAGATTTCACCTCCGCCAAGTACCATGCGTCAATGTCGCATATAGGCCATATAGTAAGGGGGAGTTGTCCTTGTGCAGCATTCATGCATATGCTTCAAATTCATTCTGTTGCATTTAATAAGTGTACAACCATGTGTTGGGTCATGTACATCATTTCTGTCAAATTCATGACAACCCCTGCATGTTTCAGGTCATTCTCCTCTTGACTGTTTTCATTCCACTTGCTTGCAAACATAACTCCTTCGAGCATCTATTGCATATCCTTAGGGGGAGTTTTATTGAATCTCTTCACCTCTCGCAATCTACATTTCTTGGCTCACAGTCTGAATATGAGCTCATGAGACTAGCGAATATATGGTGTAAGAGCTTTCTATTATGTGCCTTGATGATTGTTCATTCAATGAAAATGGTTCAGATTTAATGATTTCCTTGCAGTTCTGAAATATTTGTTTTGAAATCATCTATATTCTATGGATTTAATAGACCTTAACTAGAGATTGCATATTATGCTTTGAATGACTATCCTGAAATCTGAAAATCCAAACGTCATGACAATCTTGGAGATACTCTAGAACTTCGTATTGTTTCTAAACATCTTGATGAGCTGGAATTCTTGAAAATCTATTTACAGAGCAATGATATTGTTGCACGGAGAAATATGTCATGTCATCAAATCAAGTGACGAATGATATGTCATGATGTGCCCATGTTATCTCTGTCATAAAACTTTTGGACTCTAGGCAGAGCAATGGCATAATTGCAGAGAAACATATCTTCTCATCAATGAAATGAGTTTGGATATGTCATGACGTGACTTTGCTATCTCTGTTCATCTTGCAGCATGACAGTCAGTCTTGCCAAATACCTAGGAATACTGGCGTCTAAACAACGTGTATTCTTATGGCTAGGAGGCGTGTACTAGACTTGATTGCTCGTACAATATGAGTCATGTGCTTTCCAATTCCAACGATATTGGAAATCAAAATATGAAACCTCTTGCTTCAATCATACAATTCCATGCTTTAGTCATGATTGTTTAGCCTCAATACTAGTTCTTGTGTTCTTCCCTTAGTGGTTATTGAATATGGATATATAAGACAAAGGACGTTAACCACTACCATGATATGCACCTTTGGTTCATTTCTATTAACTCTTGGATGTAGCTGCTTTTTGAACTCTCTTGATGATCTCGGATTTCATTAGCTTTGAACCATATATGTTGCTTATGACATGCTTCAGTTTTGCATATAATGGCTTGCTCTTCACTCCTTTCAGCTCTGGTCTCACAAACAGTTTCCTTAATCACTCCTTTTTGTTGTTGGCAAAGGGGGAGAATTCTTTGTGTGAGTCCTTCATTAGAGCTAAGAGCTATGTCCAAAGGGGGAGAGTGCATTGAGTCCAAGGGAGAGAAACCTCTATGTGTGTTTGTGTATGTGATTGGGTGTGCATAATTTCATCGCATTATCATGTGTCATATGTGCATTCACACGCTTTAATTCATGGATCTTGAGCTGCACATGTCACATAGCATAGCATTCATATCTGCATTGTGACATGCTAGTATCATGAATCTTGAGCTGTATATATTGCATGTGTTATAACTTGTGCCTTTTTAGACATTCATATCACATAATGACTCACAGTGTTGCCATCATCAAAAAGGGGGAGAATGTTGTGTCCCTGAGGTCCTTTGAGTCATTCTATGGTCAAATGGGTCATTCGGCATCATTCTATAGTCATATGAGTTTTGTGTATTCTTGGTTTTGATAATGGCTTAACACTATTAGTCATTGTTATTTTTCACGCTCTTATGACTGACATATGTGATCTTTTGTTCATGACAGATATGCACATGAAAGCTCAATGTTGCGCCCTCGCACGCGGATCGACCTGCGCGGTCAGGTCGCGGGGGTTTCCGGGGGTCAAGGGGGCAGCGCCCCTTGCGGGGGTTTCCGGGGGCGGAGCCCCCGGAACAAAAATTGGCTTGAAGACTCAGTAATAAAACTTCAAGACAATCAAGGTCGATGCCACAGACATGAACGGGCGGCTAATGGACTCAAGCGATGGCGTTGGTGTGGCCAACGGACCAACCCGGGCTGACCCGGGACCTGCCCAGCTGGCGGTCGACCGCCAGCACAGGGGCGGTCGACCGCCCCAGCCAGGGACCGCCCAGCTGCAGGTCTGGCAGCTGGCGGTCGACCGCCAGCCAGTGGCGGTCGACCGGAATTCCCAGGGGTCATTTGTCTACAGTATTTTACAGTGGCGGTCGACCGCCAGGAGCCGCCGGTCGACCGCCAGCCCCGAGCCTTCAATTTTGACTTTGTTTCCAACTTTGAAAAGGGCCATTCAACCTTGATTTGTTTAATCCTAAAGTCACCTAATCACCCACAAATTGTGGATCTGGTCTGAGGCTTGTCTATAGACCATTCAAGGTCTATAAAACTCTTGTAAGAGGGTTAGAAACCCTTATGCTTCAAGGCTTCAAGGGAGATCAAGGGAGGCTATTTTCGAGGTACTGTAGCACCTCCGTGAACAGTGTTTCGGGAGGAAGTTCTTCATCTATCCAAGGTGATTCAAGCTAGATCTGAAGCTATCTCAACCTCCAAGGAAGCAAGAAGTATCAAGGCTATCAAGGGTGATCTAAGCTACATCCTACATCCTCTTCATCAACTCAAGAGGATCAAAAGGAAGGTCAAGGCTACATTAACACTCTCTCCATCAACTCAAGGTGATTCAAGTTCATATCTCAATCCAGCAACCTTCAAGGAAGAGTAGAAGCAAGAGAGTTTATTAAGGGAGATCAAAGGAGGTTGCTAGGGTGTGTTCAAGGGTAGAAGTTCGAGTTACTGTAGCTGTGAACAGTACTCCGTGAAGAAGTTCTTCATCATATCTCCAAGTGATTCAAGCCACTTCAAGAGGAGATCAATTCCAAGCCAAGTGAAGCTTCAGATTCAAGCTTCAGCAATCTCAGACAAGATCCTTTCTCTTTGAACATATTTCATATCTTGTTTGAGTATTTTCATAATTGTTCTTTTCCATTTCATTCAAACATTTGGAACTGAAGATCGTCCCTACCGTTGGTTAGTAGGAAGGCAATCGGAGGTGTTTCCGATCTGCGGTGTTGACGTCCCTACCTTTGGTTAGTAGGAAGGCAATCGGTGGTTTCCGATTTGAGGGTTGGTGCGCTGCACAAGTGAAGCCTCACCGGGTTTTGGTGAGGGGTGGACGTAGGGCTGAGGATTCAGTCCGAACCACCTTAAAAATCATGTCTAGTGTGGTTTGCTTGTGTGATTGATTCGTTCTAGATGCATGCTTAGGATCGAATTGTTATATATCTTGTTTATCTTGCTAAGTGAATCATAGCATTCTTGGAAGCTAGTTTCTATTCCGCTGCAATTGATTTTAACTAGCTGTTTAGAGGGCCGCATTGCGAAAAGTGGGGCTGATCTATTCACCCCTCCCCTCTAGATCCGCTGTCCACTACACAACACATTGGGAATCAAACCTTGGCCTTGCTGGCCCTCTACCAGCAAGGGCCCAACCCCTCAACCTCACCTTGGCATTGCCAAGTTACCCCGGGCTTGGGTGAGCGACGATAGAGCGGTGGCCCAATTTGGCCCATTTGAATGCGATTGTGCTTGCTTGCATTAAGTCCGAGGTCGTTTCACATCTTTAACGTCCTCTTTGTAGGGGAGCGAGCGGAGGTGAAGCGAAAGTGACATGGAATCATGGAGATGAAGCGGAAATGCAGCGGAGTGAACCGAAAAAGCAGGCGTAAAGGCAAAACGATATCTGTTTTTACCAACAAGCGACAAGTATCTTCCATAAAACTCTGAATCAAATGCAAGGAGTGATTAAACCAAAAGTGACACAAGTCTGGAGGAATTAAACTAAAAAAAATAGATCGACAAGACCAACCTCATGGGGGACACAATCCCGTGGTCTAATGAGGAGGCCACAAAAGTATGCAATAAAAGTAAAGGAAACATGCTAAAGCTCCAAACAGGGACCTCTTAATCAATCAAACCAAGCGAATTGACCAAAGAAAACCTTCCAACTCAGAGTGGAATAAGTTCCTCTTACTTAAAACACTGAACGCACAGCTAACCATCACTGGTGGGACATTCTTCAGGCAAACCATGGGTCATGAACGCTCAAAAGATGCGTATGATGCATGCTGGGATAAAATAAAAGAAATCGTCAAAACAAAAGTAAAGAAAGATTAAAATATAAAATACTCGAGAATAATATTGCTAAGCTGGGAAAATTAGAGTCAAGATACCATTTGCAACCACAGCGTGCAGGACAGAATCATCCTCCCCATGACATCCCAACCTTACGGCCTATCCAAAGATTAAGCACGCGAACCTAGATCATCATCATTTTTTTTGAAGGGGAACATCAGATCCTGGATCACGTAGATAACCAACTGGTTCTCGAGATAATTATAATACCATATAATAATGCAATAAAGGATGCAGGGATAGAAGGTCATACCTGACTTACCGGTGCAGGTGAAACGGCAAATGAAAGTTTGATGCTGCTCATGAAATTGTTAACGAGATTTGCAATAATATCCAAATTCATCAATTTAAGTGTAGGTATAGGGGCAAAACAACTTCACAAATGCACGGTTAAGGATAAACTGCCCCAAAGAAGAATGGTTACGATAGAACCGCACATATCATAGAATTTGAACCGACTTAAGTAGCCTACCGTTGGAGATAGACGGCCATAAAGCAACCGCACAAATCAAGGACGGTCTATCGTTAGACCACATAACCTCTGCAACCTCAAAAAGCTAAACCCTTCGTCTCCCTCCACCGTAACCGACGGTGGGAGAGAACGAAGGGCAACTGAGCCCATTTCAACCCATTCTCACTTCCTCTCGCCGCCCCCCCAAGCTCCCTCTCTTCTCAACCCTTCCCTCTCAATCTCTATGCACGAGAAACACCAAGCCCGCCGCCCTGAGATGGCTGGAGAAGAGGCAACCCCGCCGCCACCGTCGACCGCCGCCGGGACAGACATCGAAGGACCACCGTCGGTGGAGAGGACCATGCCACCATCCTCCACGGCCGAGGAAGAAGCCGGAGATGATGCAGTCGAGGAGGAGCTCGCCATCGTGGAGGGAGTCACCGGAGATGATGCACCGGCGGAGAAGTCGGCCAAAAAACCAAGGGACCCCGAGGTAGGTGCCCCAAAACCTCCCCCATTCCATTTTTTTTTTTAATTTTCAGCCATGCATGTTAGTTCTAGGGACTTTTAGGGGGATTTAGATAGCTTAGGGACCAGTTTTGGGGGGTTATGGTGGCCTCCTTACTGGTGGGGAACGGCCACCGTCGTCGGGGAAGATGATGGTGGAGCGGTTGAACAGAAACCGCAGCAACCAAAACACGTGGTCCACATCGGACCGCTTAAACTCATACGGCTTGGAAAAGGCCATTCAAATTCTCACAACAATAGAACCGAACCAGGTACAGACGGTGAGATGCTCACCGTGCCAATGCCAAACAGACCTCATCGGTCCGTGCAAAACTCTGCTAACGAGGATCTATGCGGTACCCATAGTCCTGCCCAACCCTCCTGCGGCCCAGGAGTAACCGTTCAACACTAAGAAGAGCGTGAAACCTAGAGGATTTTATTTACATATGAAACGCTATGCTTAACAAAAATGCAATTAAAATGAATGAGTGAATGCAGGGAAAGCGCAGGACCCGTATCTCGTTGTTGCATGTTCGCGTAGTGTACTTAGCACTATCGGACTTCCAGAGGGAGCGATTGGCTGCCATGGGGTTTGCCCCATTTCTGAGCATTGAGGTGTGTTGGATCGACGAAGCTCTGCTCTACGCCCTACACAACCGCTGGGACCTAGTGAGTCAGACGTTCCTCTTCCCGTGGGGCATATGGTCCACATGCTAGAGGACGTGGCCAGGATCATCGGCCTTCGAGTGCACGGGTGACCGGATAGCGGGACCACTTTTCTGGACTACTGGGGGATGGCTCGGGGATTGCTGGGCTTGGAGCTGCAGCGTCCCAAGAGGCAGTCGACCCTCCTCCCCCGGGCTGGTCTTCAGGACAACCTGGGATTACGACAAGCGGGAGTTGCAGTGGGCGAGCATCCGGAGGAGCACTTGCAGCGATTGGTGGAGCTAGCGCGACCGAGAGTACCTGCAGGGCCAGGAGCAGAGGCGGACAGAGTACTGAGACGGTTCTTAATGTTGATGTTTGGGCGACTCCTCTTCTCCACCAGAGCAGACGTGATGAGTTGCCGGTTTCTTCCCTTCCTCAAGGAGCTGGAGCACATTGGGGACTACGCCTAGGGAGTAGCAGTTCTCGCCTTCCTCTTTGACACGCTGAGTTTGACGGCCTGTCGGATGATGCTCGGGGGCTTCTCCCCCTTACTCCAAGTATGACTCTTAGCCTAGACTCAATTATGCAACTCTACATGCTTCCTAAATGCTGACACAATACTGTGATGCAGGTGTGGGCCTACGTGTACCTACGTGGGCTGGGCAGAGGCAAGAAGACCCGTCCTGGGCTCCTGCCGATTGGACGGAGGTGGACAGCACCTCGGGAGATGACAGCCCTGAGACGACAGGTCCGGGAGCTGCGGGACGACCTGGACGCTCTACCGTACACCTTGGTATACTTCTAAACTCAAACTCTTTAATTAAATGCAATTCTTATAAGATGATGATGCTGACGCGACTTTCTATTTCTTGCAGGTACGGTGGACACCTTACGCGGAGGAGGGCCAGGCGGACCAGCCTTGGGTGGTGGGCGCCCTCGCCTTCGCCGGACGAGACGTGTGACTTCACTGCATGAATGTGGTGGAGCCACTACACTACAGGTTGGTGGTGAGGACCATTGGGGTCCATCAGCCAGCGGTGGAGTTCCCGGTGCCTGAGAAGGCGGGGGAGCGAGTGACGAGGACGACTCGGGGCCTGTCGGCATCGTTTGATTGGATGACGAGGAACGCTACGCAGGTGGCTGACTGGGCAGCTCTTGGGCGAGTGGTGATCGCTCGAGCTGAGAGCAACTCCGCGTACTACACCGCATATGCCAGACACTACTGGGACTAGGTGTTCTGGGGTGCCCACCGACCAGTACGGATTCTAAACTCAAACTCTATCTATTATGCTTATGATTCTTATATGATGATGCACTGACACAAGGACTTCTAAATGCAGATTCACCCAGCGGGGCGGCCAGCGGAGCTACAGGGGCTCCTACACTCCACCATCAGGGAGCGGGACGAGGCCCGACAGGCCCTGGCCTTACTGGTGAGTTTTCTAAACCCTAAACTCTTTAAATTATGCAAATGCTTATGATTATAATTATGCATGTGACTGACCTGGAGTTTTGGATGCAACGTGCTGAGGGGACCCAGCGACAGGGGGGCGATGCTCCTTCTTCTTCTTCTACCCAAACTCCTGTAGATCGGGCCGAGCGGGAGGCCGACTTCACTAGGATCGTAGCGCGGGCCAAGGCGGCCGAGGTGGCGCTCACTAAGAGGGTATGCAAATCACTACACTTTCCCTTTGTGATTTATGCTTATGATATGTATGAAATGCAATTGACTGACAATGATATGTGCATGCAGACGTCCAAGCTGACCTGCCTTAGGGCCGAGCTTGAGTAGAGCTGGGCAGCGGTTCAGGAGGAGGTGGCCCGTGTGTGGGAGGAGGCAGCACAGAGCCGACCAGCAGACACACTGGAAACGGCACTTCTTCGAGCTGAGCTTGAGCGTCTTCGAGCTAGCGATGTCGAGGTGGAGCGCTATAAGACCGAGGCATCTGAGCTACGTGGACAACTGCGAGCCTACAAGAAGATGAGCCAGCGATCTCACAATGGGACTCCGAGCGTCAGCCACGGTACTCACGGCTCTGTGAGGAGTTACTTCACGAGTTCCTCCGGTCACCGGAGGAACGAGGAGGATGATCAGTGCCGGCGACATCAGCGTGATGATGCAACTTCAGCGATGCCTCCACCAAAGAGGCACGAGGGAGGTGGAGATAGTGACGGTAGCCAGGGAGAGGGATAGGCTTGACTTTGTACTAGGCCCGATTTTTGTACACATGATATGACATGATAGTGATATGCAAGCTTTTGTTTTTATTTTGTGGATGAATGAATGTATGAATGTATGAATGGATGAATGCAACTACCGACTCGACATGAGTGCGTGAGTGAGGGATGACTACCTACTGGTGAGACACGAATACGAGTGAGACACGACTACGGGTGCGACAGAGGGATGCCAAATGAGTGAGATAAAAAGAGACGTCAACTGAGTAAGATGAGTGACGCCAAATGATTGAGATGAGTGACGCCAAATGAGTGAGATGAGAGACGCCAAATGAGTGAGGTGAGAGACATCAAACGGGTGAGATGAGAGATAGCACGACTTACTAGTTGGACAGGGGCACAAGGGGTTTCAGATCAGAAGAACGGTTTTTAGTGGGCCGCTCAAAGAGATACACAGTTGAAAATAGACCGCTCCACAAGAATAGGGTGGTTAATATAAAACCGTTCTGAATGATTGGACGGTTCACCGTGAGCCGCTTGAAATCTTGCCCTCGAGCTCTCTGAAGGATGATAAACGGTCCGTAAAGGATCGTACAAATGGATATGCGGTCTATCGTAAGACCGTCCAACTGGGTACCCTGCGAACCTAAATGGGACTCTCCTGGAGAGTCCTTAACCCGAGGGTAAAATGCCTTAAACCTATCCAAACCTCATCTTACCACGTCCTAAACTTATCCAACCCAATCTTAAGAGACGTAGGCTTCCTAACAAGCCCTATAAGTAGGAGGGGAGTCTAAATTCGTGATTTGCACACCTTCCTCCTTCTAAGCCTTAAAACCTTTGTTTTTCAACATTAAATCATCATGAAAAGGGCCCTAGAGAGAAGTTCTATGGAGGGAGCATCTTTTGAAGGGCCAAAGCTGGCCAGGAAGGAGCGGGAAGTGCTCCAACGGTTGACCACGATCCCGCGACATTTGAGCTCGAGTCCTTTGAGAGAGGTAAGCTAATCACGATTTCATTCCATTCAATTCTTTCCTTTACTTACATGTTTTTCTTTCCTCTCTTTTCTTCCATCTTCCTTCTTTCATCTCAACTTCTCCCTGGCCCCAGGCGGTATTCCACCTTGAAGTGGTTGGCTCCCATGGTCCACGCCTTGCCCCTAGGAGTGACATCTATCCTGAGATCTTGGCACTTATAACCTCTCCTAGTGTTGGGTCAGAACTATCCAAAGCTCTCCCTACATTGGCACAATATCTCCGCCTTAGTTGAAATCTGGCATCCTCAAACTCATACATTCATCTTCCCATCATTCGAGGCCACTGCCCTACTAGAGGAGGTAGAGACCTACTTTTCTTTACCCAGGTCCCAGGTGGGAGGGGAAGACTCAGTGTGTCACACCGTTGCCCCTATAGATCCTAAGCTTATTTTGGGAGTTCATACCAGATAGCAGTGATGTCCACACCTTCGTGGGCCCACGTCAGATTCACCTTCTTCCTCTTAGCCAGTGGGTAGTGGAGCATTGCAAGAACATGTGTGGGTGGGATGAAGCCATAGCTAAGGCTGCATCCATCTGTTTGTGCGGGGCCATCTTGTTCCCTTCAGTCGACCATGTGCTAGAGATGCCCCTTCTTAGTACCATTAGTGGCCTATGGCAGGGTCTTTCCATTTCTCAGGCCATCCTTACTTACCTGTACGAGGGCCTTACTTCAGCAGTCTTAGGAGGTCCTCTGTTTTGCTCTATGATCCTTATAGAGTGTTGGATGGGTGCCAGGATGAAATTCACTTATAGGGAGGATGTTGCTTCAGCTAGCCATATCTTTGGGAGCCACCCCCTCTTCTTCATAGGTGACACGTTCGGATTCTCTCCGCAGATAGAGTGCAGGACCGCTGAGATAAAGATCAGGGATGAGTGGCGGCTGTTCATCAATAGATTGCCCCTGGATCGGTTCATGATGCACCCGGGCTTCCTTCGTGACACCACTGTCAGAGTTCCCAGGAGGCCAGGCTTGGACTTGAGGCTCGTGAGCGACACCGCACTGACGATGTATAGCCCGCACCAATGCTACCTACAGGTTAGACTACCCCGGACTGTTCTACCAGCACTACCCCACCTTCCCGCGCTACAGGCGAGGAGGATTGACACGGAGGAGGACGAGCAGGCGGTCAGGAGTGCCCTGATCATGTGGGAGGTGAGCAGGGTGCTTACCCTACCGGCAGAGGTTGCAGAGACTCCGGCGACACTCCAGGCATATGTTAGAGAGGTGAGAGAGATACGTCCCCGCGGGGATGCCCACCGGAGGACTGAGTGATTGTCTTTTATTGCACGATGATGATGTTGGATAGGACTTGTGCTTAGAAAGTTTGATATATGAAATGAATAAAATTGATGAATGGATTGAGTTTGAGCTTTGGACTTTGGGTTTTAGGCTTGATGTGATTGCGTAGGTTGGGATAAGATTTTAACATTCACACGGTCATGAGCCAACTGAACTTTTCAACTTCAACCTGCCCCTGCATAAAAATAAAAAAATAGAAAATAGATTAAATTTGTTTTAGGCTTAACCCCTTGCCTATAACAAGTTAGGAAATAACCAGTTCTTGATTTTTGGTCAAGGGGGTAAGTCTTATTAAATAGGCAAATAACAAATATAAACTGAATGTAATGGATGCCATGAATGCAAATTAAGAGAAATCCTTTTTGGAGTTTTTGCAAATATTTGATTTTTTTGGATTTTAAAATATTTGATTTTTTTGGATTTTAAAATATTTGATTTTTTGGATTAGGAAATATTTGATTTTTTTAGATTTTTGGATTTTAAAATATTTGATTTTTTGGATTTTTAGATTTTGAAATATTTGATTTTTTGGATTTTGAAATATTTGATTTTTTGGGGTTTTGAAAATGTTTGATTTTTTGGGATTTGAAATATTTGATTTTTTTGGATTTTTAGATTTTAAAATATTTGATTTTTTAGATTTTTGGATTTTGAAATATTTGATTTTTTTGGATTTTGAAATATTTGATTTTTTAGATTTTGAAAATGTTTGAATTTTTTTGGGATTTTGAAAATGTTTGATTTTGTTGGATTTTGAAACCAGCTCAGACCTGATGACAGGGAGCCTCCTATCTCAACAGGGGCCTCCCGGGTTCAACGTGCAATATAAAGGACCGCCTGTGGCGGGTGCCAGCCTTGCTTTAATGGTGCCTCTACTGATGCCATACTCGAGATAGGATCCATTCCTTGGAAAATAAAATAGATTTTAATAGAAAAGTCGGCGATAGGTATAGAGGTTTTTAGGGCTTGAGTTCTTCTCGCGGCACCCCTTTTCAAAGAATTTGGTCTGTTGCGTCGGGGCTTTGTGTCCATCATCGAACCTATTTCCGCTCTAGGCACGCATACGACCGGACTCATAACGTCCCGCGGGGAAACTGTACTGCCACTCTTGTCGTGCCTAGTTTTATCATTTTCGGGAATTTCAAATTTTTGAGAGCTTCGTGCTTTGGGTGAGCTTTTAGCTTTGATTTTTACCCCTTTTATTTTTCTTTTCTTTTCCTTTCTTTCTTGTTCTTTTGCGGAATAAGGTCATGACGAACTGCCCCTATTTGAGACCTCTTTTATCGGGGGGTCTAGATCGGTTCCCGCCCCCTTACTCACCTTTTTTCTCCTATCTTCAGCCGAAAGAGAAGGAAAAAACAAGGATTTTCACCCTCCCCTAAGCATGGCCAAGGGAAAAACGATGTTGAGCAAAAACAAAGACTGCACCACGGGGGGTCGTGTAGTGTATGAAATGTTGGGCCGGGGATTTCCTTCCATGATCAAGTGAAGGCGCACTGCGCCACCAAGTCGTTACTGGTTTGATTTTATGGATAAAAGCATTTTAAATATAGCCCATTCCACGGATTTGGTAATTCCTCACCCTCCGCGTTGATTAAACGATACACATTATCTGGATAGACTTCCTTAATTACAAACGGCCCTTCCCAGTTGGGTTGCAGCTTAGACCTGGGACCTGCTGATCTGGTAAATTTGTGTTTCAAAATCATATTACCCACTTGAAATTTTTGTTCGATAACCTTCTTTTGAAAATACCGCGAAACACGCCTTTGATAAACTGAAACATGATTGGCCGCGTTAAGCCTCTTCTCGTTTAAGAGTTCCAGTTGGACTAGCAACGCCTCTCGACGCTCGTCGAGATTAAGTTCTTTGTCCAGCTGCACCCTTAGGGAAGGGATCAGGATCTTTTATGGGATTACCGCCTCCATCCCATAGGTGAGAGCAAAGAGAGTCTGTCCTGTGGGAGTACGGACAGAGGTGCGATAAGCCCATAGAGCATCTACCAGTTTATCGGCCCAATCAGCGAATTTGTGTGACTCACATATTTTCTTGATAATTTTAAGAAGGGTTTTATTCGTGGCCTCATCCTGGCCATTACCTTGGGGGTAGTATGGTGATGAATGATGCAATGATATATTAAACTTCTTACAGAGGTCCAGAAGTTCTTGAGAAACGAACTGAGGCACGTTGTCGGTGACGATATCATCTGACACTCCGAACCACGAGATGATATTCTTCAAGATGAAGCGGCATACTGTGGTGGCTTTGATTTCTGCATAAGCTTCAGCTTCCGCCCACTTGGTGAAGTACTCCGTAGCCATCATGATAAAAGATTTCTGCTTGACTGCGGAATTTGGGTCATTGAGAGGTCCGATGATATCAAAGGCCCACATGGAGAATGGCCAAGGAGCAGAGAGAGGATGAAGAGAAGAAGCAGGAGCATGGATCTTGTCAGCATGGAGCTGGCATTGAAGACACCTACGGACATAGGTGGAGCAATCTTCTTCTAGGGTTGGCCAGTAATAGCCTTGCCTAAGAATCTTCTTTGCCAATGCCTGCCCATTTACGTGTCCTCCACACTCACTAGAGTGAGCTACTTCTACAAACTTCCAAGCCTCATCGTCATCTAAACACCTCATTAGAACTCCGTTGAGAGCCCGCCTATACAATTCTCCAGCAACAATCGTGTATCTCACGGCGACTCTTCTAATAGACTTTCACTGCTCAGCATTTGCCATCTCCGGGAATGAACCATCCTTACAATACTGCTTAATCTCAAAATACCACGGCAACTCTTCCTCTTCTATGATCTCCTCAAGCTCAATTAACAAGACTTCTTTTACCTCTTCCCTTTCTATCTTCCTTTCTACAGATTTCCTAAGGTTGTCGAACCAGGGATCCTGAAGAGAGGGAGCGTCTAGCCGCTGTACCACAATGGTCTCAGTAGCGCGACTGAGGGAAAATGAAAGATAAGAAGCTAGTGATGCAAGGGCATCAGCCAAAATGTTCTGAGAACGAGGAGTGTGAATATAGATAAGCTTTCAGAATTGCCTAGCCAAGAGCGTGACCAGATCTTGATAGGGTTTAAGTTTAGGGTCACGGGTGCGGTAAGTTGACAGAACTTGATGCAGCACCAACTGAGAGTCTCCTATGATGTTAAGATATCACGCGCCCAAGAGGTAGGCATGCTTCAGACCGGCAAGGAGAGTCTCATACTCGGCTATATTATTCGTGGCAAGAAATGAGAGTTGATAAGCGACAGGGATGGTTACCCCTTCCGGAGTGAGGAGAACGGCGCCGATTCCACTGCCCTGGGAATTGAGAGCACCATCAAAGTGGAGAGACCAGAAAGGAAGATAAGTGATTACTGCCAAGTGTTCACCAGGGAACTCATCCTGGATTGAATCAGTGTGAGGGATAGGAGAATGAGCAAGGTGCTCGACAATAGCATACCCCTTGATTGCTTTCTGGACGATGAAGGTGATGTCGAACAGGGAAAGAAAGCTCTGCCAGCGAGCTAATCGACTAGAAAAGATAGGCTTTTCTAAGAGATAATGAATGGGGTCCATTCTAGAGATCAGCTTAACATCATAGGCAAGAAAATAGTGTTTGAGCTTCTGAGCTACCCATACTAGTGCTGCACAGGTCTTCTCCATGGCAGTATACTTGGATTCAGCGGGATTAAACAACCTCGAAAGATAGTATGCTGCCCTTTCCCTTCCTTCATCGTCTACCTATGCTAAGACAGCTCCTATGGAGTCCTCAATCACAGAAAAGTATAGAATCAGGGGTTTCCCAGGGACGGGAGGTTGCAGAACTGGGGGATTAGAAATATAAGCCTTAAGCTCCTCATATGCCTTTTGGCATTGTTCATTCCATTATAACTTTGCTCCCGTCTTTAACAATTCATAGAATGGGCGACACCTCTGCGAGTGTTAAGATATAAATCTCCTGATGAATTGTAAACACTCAATCAAACCTCGGAGTTCAGTGATATTCTTAGGCGATGGCATTTCCATAACGGCCTTTGCTTTGTTTGGATCAATCTGAATCCCTCGTTTACTAACTATAAACCCGAGTAACTTCCCTGATGCAACTCCAAACTCGCATTTCTTCGAATTCATCTTTAATTTGTATTCCCTAGCCCTTTGCAACACTTTGGCTAGAATGGCAAGGTGTTCTTCTTGAGACCTCGACTTTACCAAAATATCATCCACATAAGCTTCTAAGTAAACATACATCATGTCGTGGAAGATAGCCATCATTTCCCTCTGGTAAGTAGTGTCACGCCCCGACGCGAAAAATCGGGTCGTACAGTTAGAAACTAGCTGGAAAGAGAGAGAATTAATCTAAATATTTACACAAGTGCTTTGAAGCTATGAAAAGGAAATAACTTATTGATCATTAAACAAACCATAACTGATACAATAACCTCAAACTAACTTAATACAACTGGGACAACAACCACTTAACAACAATAACATAACTGAAACTAAATACTCTCCAAAGTACAACTAATAGGATGATAAGACTGCCAAACACTAGAACTGATACACTCAAGACATCACTCCTGCCCTTCCCCATCGGTTTACGCATCGTCACCTGAATAGTCTGGAAAGGGGGAAAAATAACAACTATGAGCTGACGCTCAGTAGGAAATAATAGGCAAGTTTACGTGATTAACAAGTTAATTATATTTTCATATGCAATGTTAAAAATAAATAAATGACGATAATGATATAATGAAACGACGTAATAAAAAGATCTTGCAAGGTCAAGAAATATATGATGCCAAGAATTAATAAGATAACAAGTACAAGAATTTTACAATAGGAGATAGTAACAGAGAATTGGCAAACAAGCAAGTATTTTAAATATCATTTCAAACATGATCAAGTAACCAGAGTAACAAGAGATTTTATGTCATAGACGTTAGACAAGTCATGCATTCGGTGCAATGCCTCACCATGTCATTATAACATCCCATAGGCTCAATAATTTTTCGGGCGCTCTCCCCAGGACCAGACTTAGCCCCTATGATGCGTTGGCATTGATTTATTGGATCCAAGATCCGACGTTGTCTAGACATTCAGTCAAGTCTAATGGCCAATTTAATCAGAGGAATTACTGTCCATAAGTGTGAGATTTAAAAAGGACTAATCTATCCTTGGATTCAAGAGTACAAAACACGGTAAAAACTCACCTCTTAGAGTTATATGGCTAACCTTGGGCCATATTTACAAGAGTTGGACTAGAACTTAGTCCACAAGGTCAAGAAAGAATGACTGACAGTATGCCGCTCCTAAGAATGAACGGTAAGTTCTGGGCTGTATATATAGAAGGCATTAAGACCCATGAACAAGATATACGATCCATATGGGCTGTATTACAGATATGCGGTCCAAGCGAATCCACATAATGTTTAAATGGTTGTATTCCAGCCGCGCCGCTTAGGCTTGGCTAGAAAGCTAGAAAATATACCCTATAGGACTCCCGGATGCCAAAGACAGGGTACCACTAAACCAGGGCCTAGTACACTATCCAATGGTCTATCTAGGGCCTAATATTTGGTCGAAGAATGATCAAGGTTAATCGACCAACTTAATGGCACAAGCCAAGTATATACGATAGTTATCGGGCGCAAAATCGGACATACGGTTCATTACGACCACGCATGCCTCTTTAGCCCACTTCGATCTAAAACTTAAAGTCAGCAATTCAAACATGTAAATTAGAGTTTACTGGTGGTCTAACAGGTTCTCAACAGGGATATAAAGAAATCCCGTGATGATGGTAAAGCCGCCGGATAGAGTTTCCGGGGGTAAAACCAAGACTAGAACACTAATTGGCTAACGACTTGTTAAAAGTCGGTAAGTTGGTCAAACTGTTTACTGTAGTACAGCAGCTAACCAGCAAGTTAATAATCATATTAATCTGAATTTAATGTCAAATTACCCAAGATTAAGTTTTACATTATGTCAAAGTGCCAAAAAGATTAATCAGGAAGATAACGTGTATGAACAAGATCGCGTAAGTCGCGTATGAATGAACAGCATGCAATTAATAGAAATTTAGTTGCATAATTAATCATTTATCATGTGGATTTATATTTTACTAATTACCATTTAGGATACTAATATAAAGCATTTAGAATCATAACTAAGTCACTTACTGCATGGATAAATGGTTCGGAATGAACCTTATAACCTCTGGACTAACAAGGACTTGAACGGGGTGAAAGGGCTACACAGGGAGTTGGGCGGCTCCCTGAGGGCCGCCCATCTGATGGGCGGTTCCTGTAGGGCTGCCCAATGGGGTTGGGAGGTTCTGGGAGGGCCGCCCATCCCCTGGGATGAAAGGTTGCTTCCGGGCCGTCCAAGTTATGTGGTCCGTTCTGGACCTTATATCTAGATATGTGGTCAGTTTGGAACCGTTCATCCTGCGATGTGTGGTTCCTGAGAAACCGTTTATCTATGAATATACCAGGGTCAAAATTGGTCAAAGTTTGGGCTTGAGTTGTGTCGTCTATCATAAGACTGTCCATCTCTGGGTGGTCTCCGGTCACCCCTTCCACGTCCGATGAACGCCGGGAAGGTTAGGGTTGAAGGGATATGAACTAAAAAGCTAATAACTCATGGAAACGGATTCCAAATAAGGGGATTTTGGTATCGTTGGAAAGATAAGGAAAAATACTATCTAACAGTAGGGTCAATTTCATATTTGCTTTCTGAAATCGAGATCTATAAAGGCAAGAACATAAGAAATCCTAGTTTTGACATGCTGTTACTAAAATGTAAAATTCTCTCAATATATACAACGAAATTTAGGGCTTCTTATATAAAAAGAAAGCTACTTCGATTCTGATTCCATCCATACATGATATGTTATATGAGGATTAGGATTAGTAACTCGAAATCAGAACTTAACTCGGAAGAACATATCAAAAACTAGGTCTTGACATGTTGTTACTCCGAACAGAAATTCTCTAAACATGCTTCATGAAATTTAGGGCTTTCTATGCCAAATGAAAGCTAACAAGATGTTGATTTCATGCATATATATTAATTAGAGTTTAGTCTGTTATAACCTACCTCAATCAGAGAGAGAAAGTACGAAGCTTGAATGGATCATGATCTAGATAGACCTTCACAAAAACAACGATATCTCCCTAGATACTTGATAAAATTTAGGGCTTTTACTACCACTGGAAAGAGCTCGTCGAGAGGAAGAAAATGATATATTGATTTGTAAATTTTGGTTGAGAATTCCTATCTCAATCGAAGGAATAAGGAAGGAAGAAGGAGGACGACAGGATGCCGATACACCTCCACTAATCTCCAGATATCTCTGTGGATCGACTTCCAATGCGGCTGTTGCGGCTACCAAAGAATTCTAGGGTTGAAGAGCTTTCTATCTATAGCTCACACACCTTCTGGAGCCTTCGGAGCTGGAAGAATTCGACGGGGCAAGAAGAGTGTTTGAAACGGGACCGAAAAGTTTGACCTAGCCAAAACTCGGCCTCCACCACACTCTAGGGTTAGGGTTTCGCTCGATTGATAGAGGGCTATTGATCCTTAGATCGTGGCCTTCCATTTGCCACCAATTTGGGCTCATTTGGTGGAGCATTAAGCTCTAATTTCGTAATTTAAGTTAAGGTTAGGTAAGTGTGCACTTTTGGGCGTAATCACTAATTAGATCTAACTACGGATTTTTACTGGGTCGACCACATAAGACAAAGTTGCTAACTATATTGACCTTAACCTGTTTATCATTTTTATGGATTTTTATAAGGTAGTCAAATTTTCACTATTCTATTTTCTAAGGAATTAAATATTAAAAATCCGAAATTCAAGCATTAAACCATTAAAATTTTAATTTTCAGTTAATAAAAGCTTAATAAATACATCTGACTCAATAAATAATTCGGGATATTACACCCTCCCCTACTTAAGGAATTTGGTCCTCTAAATTCACTGCATTATAAATGAGAGTAGGGAATGAGATAGCTCACCTAGAATAAGTCGGGATACCGCTTCCGCATAGTATCTTCAGATTCCCATGTAGCTTCTTCGGTCCTACGTTGACTCCACTGAATCTTGACCATTGGTATAGAACGATTCCGGAGTTACTGTTGCTTCCGGTCCAGAATCTTGATAGGTCTTTCTTCATAGGTCAAATCTTCCTTCAATTCAAAATCCACTTGCTGAATGATATGAGTGGGGTCGTATACATATTTCCGTAGCATAGACACATGAAAAACATTGTGCACGCCGGACAACTGAGGTGGTAAAGCCAGTCTGTAAGCAACTTCTCCCACTTTATCCAGAATCTCGAATGGACCAATGTATCTCGGACTTAGCTTACCCTGAATGCCAAATCTTCGGATCCCTCTCGTAGGAGAGACCTTTAAGATCACATGCTCACCAACCTTAAATTCCAATGCTCTTCTTCTGTTATCGGCATAACTCTTCTGTCTTGATTGGGCTACTTGTAACCGGTCTCGGATAATACGGATGTTCTGTGATGATTCCGAAACAAGATCTGGTCTAAGCCACTATTTCTCACCTACCTCATCCCAACATAACGGGGAGCGATAGCTTCTACCATACAATGCTTCAAAATGAGCCATCTGTATGCTGGATTGGTAACTGTTGTTGTAGGTGAATTCAATCAATGCCAGGTGATCACTCCAACTGCCTCCAAAATCAATCATGCATGTTCGAAGCATATCTTCCACTATCTGGTTGGTTCTTTCCGTCTGTTCATCTGTCTGCGGATGAAAAGTAGTACTGAAATTCAGACGAGTACCCAAAGACTCTTGCAGTCCCTTCCAGAAATGTGAAGTAAATCTGGGGTCTCGATCAGACACAATGCTGACTGGTATGTCATGGAGTCTTACCACTTCCTTCAAATACAAAGCGGCCAATACATCAACCGTCCACTTAGACTTAATTGGTAAGAAATGAGTCAATTTTGTTAATCGATTGACAATTACCCATATTGTCTCAAATCCACCACGAGTCCTAGGTAGACCCATAATGAAATCCATGCCAATGCTTTCCCACTTCCATTGGGGTATGTCGAGTGGTTTCAACTTTCCTGCCGGTCTGAAATGTTCAGCCTTAACTTGCTGACAAACTAAGCATCTACTCACGAAGTCAGCAACTCCCCTTTTCATATTCATCCATCAAAAGGATCTTTTCAAATCTCAGTACATTTTAGTGCCTCCAGGATGAATGGTGTATCTAGATCTATGAGCTTCCTCAAGAATCTTATTCTTTATTCCAGCTTCATCAGGTACACAAGTTCTGCCCTTAAATAATAATCTTCCATCGTCAGCCAACATGAAGTCAGGTCTGTTGCTCAAGCTTCCCTTGATCTCTACCAGCTCGGGATCATTATCTTGCAAGAACTTGATTTCCATCAACAGTTCAGGCTTAAGTTGAATCCGTGCAATCATAACCCGATCATTGTCAATATTAATATCCAGGCTAGACAATTGTTCCAGTAGCCTCCATTCTTGTAACATGAGACTTGACAATCTAGCTATAGGCTTCCGGCTTAATGCATCTGCCACAACATTGCTTTTTCCTGGATGATACTCAATCAAGAAGTCGAACTCTTTCAAGTACTCCAACCATCTTCTCTTCCTCATATTGAGTTCCTTCTGAGAAAATAAGTATTTCAGACTCTTATGATCGAAAAACACTATGAAAGTTTCTCCATACAAGTAATGCCTCCAAATCTTCAAAGTAAACACGACTGCTGAAAGTTTCAAATCATGAACAAGGTAATTCTCCTCATGCTTCCTCAACTGCCTAGAAGAATAGACAATCACCTTCCCATGCTGCATGAGTACAAAGCCTAAACCAATACCTGAAGCATCAATATAAACAATAAAACCTCCTTCACCAGAAGGTAAATCTAATACAGGTGCAGTAGTTAAACACTCCTTCAAAGTCTAAAAGCTTCGCTGGCAATCTTCTGACTAAACAAATTTGTTCTCCTTGCGGGTTAACCTTGTCATTGGTACCGTAATCTTAGAGAAAACCTGGATAAATCTTCGGTAATAGCCTGCCAAGCCTAGGAAACTTCTAACTTCCATCACACTGGTAGGCTGCTCCCAATTCTTCACTGCCTCTACCTTCGAAGGATCAACAGAAATCCCTTCCTTCGTGATGATATGTCCGAGAAAGGACACCTCTTACAGCCAGAATTCACACTTACTGAACTTGGCATATAGTTGATGATCTCTCAATAATTGTAATGCCATCCTCAGATGTTCAACATGTTCCACTTCACTCTTGGAATAGATCAAGATGCCATCAATAAATACCATGACCTATTGATCAAGATAGGGCCGAAATACATTGTTCATCAACTGCATGAAAGCTGTTGGAGCATTCGTTAGACCAAAAGGTATAACGACAAATTCGAAATGACCATACCTACTGCGGAAAGCTATTTTATAGATATCCTCTTCCTTAATCCGCAACTGATGATATCCAGATTGAAGATCGATCTTAGAAAAATACTGAGCTCCCGCTATCTGATAAAATAACTTGTCAATCCTCGGCAATGGGTATTTGTTCTTGACAGTCAATTGGTTCAATTGCCGATAATCGATGTACAATCTCATCGAACCATCTTTCTTCCGGACGAATAACACAGGGGCTCCCCACGGAGAAGTACTTGGACGAATGAAGCCCTTCTCGAGTAATTCCATCAATTGCTGCTTTAACTCCCTCAGTTCCACAGAAGACATGCGATAAGGAGCCTTGGAAATCGGAGATGTGCTCGGAATGAGATCAATAGAAAAGATAACTTCCCGCTCAGGCGGAAGTCCTGGTAGTTCCTCTAGAAAGACATCAGGAAAATCTCGGACAACAGAAATGTCCTTAACCTCCATCTGTTGCTCGGGGGTTGCATAGATAAAGGCTAGAAAAGTCTCGCATCCTCGTCTCATCAGCTTATCAGCTCGAAGAGCCGAGATAAGTGATACAGAGTTGTGGTGCTTAATTCCCACAAAAGAAAGCCTTGGGTGCCTAGTAAAAGACACAGAGCCAGAACTACAATGAACATTGGCCTCATATCTAGCCCACCAATCTGCTCCTAGGATTACATCATAATCCTTCATGTCCATGCAAATTAAATCAGCTGAAAAGTTCTGTTCACCAATCATAACCTTACTAGAAGGATAGAAATGCTGGATTGCTGGTCTAGTACCAATAGGTGTTGAGATCTCTAATGGAGAATCCATCAAAACAGGTTCCACAGCTAAAGACTTAGCAAATCTCCTAGAAATAAATGAATGCGTGGCACCAGTATCAAAAAGAATAAATGTTGGCTTGTCGAGTATAATAAGAGTACCTTCGACGAGTCCACTGTCCTCAGCGGTTCCTACTTCATCTTCATGCAAGGCTTGGAGCTTGCCTTGCGGCTTCTTGATGCCTTGAGGTTTTGCCAGGGTAGCTTGCTTAGATAAAAGAGGACAGTCAGTGATACGGTGCTCCTTGCTTCCACATCGAAGACAGGCGCCTAGCTTACACCAACAATCCTCCATCTTGTGACCAGGATTATTACAAAACTTGTACACGCCCTTGAATGGAACAATAGGGCCAGGCTTCTTGTCTTCGCGCTTCGGCATCTTGCCCTTCCACGATTCGGACCCACTCCACGAACCAGGTCCACTAACGGGCCTCTTCTTGGTATACCTGGGTTTGACATTCCCAGAACCCATAGGTTGTTCCTTCTTTGCACCTTTTCCACAGATTCTCTCTGTCATTTCTTAAGTATCTTCTAGAACTTGAGCTTTTCTCACCATCTCGGAATAAGTGGAGATTTCCATTGGTGCCACTTGGTTGATATAATACAGCCTCAGACCGTTGAGAAAACGCTTCGCCTTCATCTTCTCGGTGGAAATAAAGTGTGTCGTATAACGAGAAAGCCGTGAAAATTGAGCCTCATACTCCGCCACGGACAGACCTCGCTATTTCAGGGTCGCGAACTCTGCCGCTTTCTTCCCTTGTACCCGGACAGAAAAATACTTGCCGTTGAAAAATTCTCCGAACTCTTCCCACGTAACCTACTGATCACCGAGAGTCGCCTTGATAGAATCCCACCAGGTACGTGCATTGCATTCCAGTTGGAATGTAGATAAAAGGATATGCTCTTGGTTGGTGCATTGCATAACTTCGAAGATCCTTCCCATCTCATCTAGCCAGTGCTCAGCTTGGTCGGGATCTGTCGAACCCGCAAACCTTGGCGGATTCATCCCTCGGAAGTTTCGATATAAGTCACCGGTGCCATGGTGTGCAGCTCCTGCTTGAGCTACCTGCTGCAAAGCCTGAGTAAGGCCTTGAACAGTGCGCTGCAAGTTCCTCCATTCCGCATGATCAGCTGCCATTGCAAACGCCTACACGAGGAATAGGTTACTTAGGTCCATTAAAAATAGATAATAACACGATTAAGATACGAACTTAACCCAAGTTTCTGCCCAATCTCACCAGGTCAGGTCCTAGATTTTTACAAGGTTAGGGGGTCCTATGATAACACTTAGAACCCTAGAACTTAGAAAACCTAGAACTTAGGAAAACCTAAGAATGTGAAACCTAGGGATCAGATACCAACTAAACTGTCACGCCCCGATGCGGAAAATCGGGTCGTACAGTTAGAAACTAGCTGGAAAGAGAGAGAACTAATCTAAATATTTACACAAGTGCTATTAAGCTATGAAAAGGAAATAACTTATTGATCATTAAACAAACCATAACTGATACAATAACCTCAAACCAACTTAATACAACTGGGACAACAACCACTTAACAACAATAACATAACTGAAACTAAATACTCTCCAAAGCACAACTAATAGGATGATAAGACTGTCAAAACACTAGAACTGATACACTCAAGAACATCACTCCTGCCCTTCCCCATCGGTTTACGCATCGTCACTTGAATAGCCTGGAAAGGGAGAAAAACAACAACTATGAGTTGACGCTCAGTAGGAAATAACAGGCAAGTTTACGTGATTAACAAGTTAATTACATTTTCATATGCAATGTGATAAGTGTCCATTTCTTATGACAATTCATTGCATGTACACCATTTTATGTGCATATAATTAGGTAATTATGCAGATTTCATAGTTAACCTCAACTCCGCATTTAAATTTGAGCTTTCACGTAAATTGATTAATTCGATTGTCTTGTTTAATAATAAATTAAAGTTGAGGGCCATGAGCATTAATTCTCCATTGCATAACCATGAGCATTTGAGATTTATGTGCACATTGTGGTAATTTTTATGGACTAAAGTGTAATTATGTGTGTGTAGGACACTAAAGGTAATTACAAAAGAAGTCGGGGGCAAAAGGGCCATCACCATTTTGACCAAGTCAAATAAAGAATTCAAAATATTTTGATTGGAGGGAAAGGAAAGTTTAAAATTTCAAATTCAAAGTTTGAAAAGGAGGAATCCAAAGTTTAAGTTTGAAAAGGAGGAAAATGACATTCAAAGTTTGAAATAAAAGAGAGACATGATGAGCCTTGGGAAATGGGGTGCCTAAAGTCCAAGAAAGGGCTGCCCACCTACTTTTTCTCTTCCCCATGCATCATATTCCACTTAAATCTCAGCCATCCATCTCCTTTTGATACAATCTCCACCCTCCATCTACCTAACTTTCCCTATAAATAGCCCATGGCAAGAAGGAGAAGGGGAGTTCTTTTCTTTTGGCAATCTTTCACTCTCCCTCTTTCTCTCCCAACCTTAGGCCTCCGGTTTCTCCCATGTAAGTTCGTTTTCTCCTTTTGTGTTCTTCATAAAAGTTCTTCATTTTAGAGTCCTCTACAACTTCTTCTTCTTGCTCATCTTCTAATTCCTTCTGGTTTTCAAGATATTTTGTATTTTTCACTGTACTGTCCTGTTCATCTACGACCCAGTATTGTTCTCTGTTCTTTCCCTTATTTCTCCCTCTTCTAGTCATTTTCTGATGGAAATGAAGCTAGCAGCCACCAAAGCCAATCGATGAAGCTGCTGGGCTGAAGATTAACGCGCTACCTTTGGGTAGCGTGACCTGAAGAAAGCGTTAGGTTTCCCTAGCGCGATCTCAGGCAGAAGGACGACTGCAGACGCCCCAACTACCCAACACTTGGAACTCCCAATGACTTCAATGTTCACTGTTTCCCATTATTGTAATTAATGTTTTAGTGTCGTTTAGGCTTCCCCTTCCCACTATATATGTACCCCATCTCGTTTGATTAAGTAATGAAATAGAAATGAATTGAGAAAAAATGATGCGGGACGGACACGGGAAATGACACTATTAGGTGCCGCCCTCGGACTCTAGATGAAGACGCGACCAGCAATACACACCAGGGAGACACTAAGCCCGACACTACGAGCTCCTAGTGGCAAAAAGTCGCTAACAGAAGTAGAAGCTCACTCGTCGTCCCAAGCGAGGGAAAGCGCGGACCGTGTGCGGTTAAGGAACCGGCTGAGGTCAAGGGTAGTCCGACTCAACTTCCGGACTCGGATCGAGTCACGGGACGGGTCACTCTCACTCTCACAGCGGTGACATGGACACACGGGCTAGTACCTATCGCTCTCGGCAGCGGCAAAAGACCATATACTAAACTAGCAAGCGATGCCGAGAAGTTGAGACCTTTACCTCCACGCACCCGGCGTGGCGAAGACAACCCCGGCCGAACTACGGACTCCCGGTTAACAATGATTACAGCAATACACTAAGTCGACCCACTCCACACAGGGAGGTAAAAGGTCACATGTGGGGTCCGGGAATCACGCAACTCGGGTTGGCGGGCAGCATCTTGATGTCGCCCGGCGGTGCCGAACTCCGCGTTTTTGTGCCTTTCGAACGGCGGGTTCTGCGGGCCCGTGGGGCCCACGGGTGGCGCTGGCCTCCGGATCTGCAGGAGTGGGTCCCACTGTGGTGGGGACCCTGGTGGCACGCCTCCACGGAAGGCGGTCGGCCGGGAACACCGACCGGTGGCCGAGCGACTCCGATCTTCAAGCTTTTGGAATGCTGCCCACGGATTTCTGCTTGCTGTTTTCAGGTGCGCGCTCCGACGAAAACGGCCGCTGTGATCAGCCCCGTTGCCGGAATGGGATGAAACCAGCGCCGTTGGAAAGAGGACTCAAAATCCTCCAACCTAGGGCCAGTGGATTCCTCTGAACCTCTGCGGACCTGGACCTTAGCTAATTTTCAATTCTCTGTTACACAGTTCCAGAACTCTCAGATCAGCACCTTAGTTCCCTGTAAACGGCCGTTGACCGCCTACTTACAGTGGGATTCAGACATCAAGCTCTTCTTCGAAGTTGTAGATATTTAAACCACGAAGCTGGGACAATTTTTGGAATTTGATTCTGAGGTGGGGGTGATTTTACAGGATTTTTAGAGTGTCTGGTGGTCAGATCTGGGAACTGGCAGAAAGTACTGTAGCTGGGGAAGAACTCGATTTTTTTAAAATATAAGATGGACTCAAAAAATTCAATAAAATTTGCAGATCGAGGGGATAGTGGAAAGAATGCCCAGTAAAATTGGGCGAACCAAAAAAAATCAAAAAGTTGACCTAAGACTTAAAACTCAGGGCGGGTGGAAATGGAAACAGACAGGAGACAGATCTGGAAACTGGGATTGGACGAAAATAGAAAAATACCAAATGAGATCTTTATGACCAACCAAAATTCTGAGGACGTGCTGGACACCTCTGAACATCCAGTAAAATTTCCAGGCTCGATCAGAGCTCGTGGTTGATGGCTGAATTTCGTAGAGCTGCTGTGGTACTGCGCAGGACAGAACTCCGAGCGGTGGCGGAGGTGGCGGCTCGTGGCGGCGGCGAGGATGACCGGAACTGATAGGGGAGGAGTCACACCTCCAGAGGCAACCTTCACAGCTGCAAGGGGGAGAGAGGGGCGGCCTAGGCCTTTGCTCAAGCAATTTTACAAGTTCAAATGGCATTAATTCATCAAAATGGAAAATTACAAGCATATATAGGTCATATGTCTAATCAACCCTCAACCGTTGGATCTAGGGGTGTGAGATGAGGGCTGGGATAGCATGTGACCATCCACACAAATTAAAATAAAAAATTACAAGGATGGGGGCGCCCTATTGACTTTGGTGGCAAGGGGGGGACAAGTTGGTAGCCACCTTGGACTTTGAAGTCCACTTGTCTCCCATGTGCCTTTTACCATTCAAACTTCTAGATGTCTCCATTTGACATGTTGACTGACCCCACATGGGACCCATGGGCTGAGGTGGATCAATGGGAGGGGCTTGGGGGTCCCGTGGGGCCCAAGGTTCCCATTTTACAAATAAACCCCTCGTACACTCATAATTGCAAACCGTATAAAATGAAATAAACACAAACTATACACACATAAAGGCTAACTAAATATGATAAATGGGGAGGCTCAAGGTGGAGTCTCCAGGCTGTCTCCGAGCCAGATGGATGCTGAGGTGGCTCGTGTCGTACTCCGTGTACGGTACCGGTGGCTCGGTGTGTCGTGCCGATCAACTGCTCGGGTGTCCGCACCAATTCTCCCCGGGTGGGAGAAACTCGACCCTGTCGAGTAAGGGTCTGCATCGCTCCTGTATCGCTCCAAAAGGTCCGGATCGATCCGCTGCAACTCGCCATGTGTGATCCAAGTGTCCTCAGTAGCGGGCCGTCCTCTCCATCGCACTAGGTAGCGCGGGTAAGATCCACTCCTGGTAACTGTCACCTGCTCATCCAGTATATGATCTATATGCTCACGCTGCCGTAACAACGGGGCTGGAGGTGGAAGTGGACACTCAGGTGTGGGATCACTCTCAAGGGGAGGAGATGGCTCAAAAGGCTCACTAGGGATCACCGCTGGGTCCCTATATGCAACTAGATCCGAAACATTAAAAGTAGAGCTTATACCATATTCCTCGGGCAAGTCCACAACGTACGCATTGGATCCAACGCGTTTCAACACTCTGAATGGACCGGCTCCGCGAGCTTGCAACTTCTTAACGGTTCCAGAGGAAAACCGTTCAGGTCTTACCCTGATCATGACATATTCGCCCTCATGGAACTCTCGGTGGTGTCGGTGGGCATCGGCTAACTCCTTGTACCGTGCATTGCTGGCCTCAATGTGACGACGGATGTCATCATGCAAACTCCTAACATGCCTAGCAAACGACTCGGCCGACTCCGACACTCTAGCATGGATAGGCATGGGGACAAGGTCAACGGGTTTCCTAGGCCTACGACCTGTGACAATTTCAAATGGACTCATGCCGGTAGACCTATTCACCGAATCATTATATGCAAACTCAGCCATGGGTAGAATGAGATCCCAATCCCGATGCGATCCCTAACAAGACACCTCAAAAGATCACCCAGACTCCTATTGACCACCTCGGTCTGACCATCTGTCTGGGGATGATATGCAGTGGAGAACTTTAGATGTGTACCCATCATATGCCATAGTGTCTTCCAAAAATAGGAAGTGAACCTAACATCACGGTCAGACACTATAGTGCGAGGCAACCCGAACTTGCACACCACATGAGTAAGGAAAAGGCGGGCTACCCTAGAAGCATCCGAAGTCTTCGAGCAAGGGATAAAGAGGGCCATCTTCGAGAAACGGTCAACCACCACATAGACCGAGTCATGCTTCCTAGAGGTACGTGGCAATCCCAAAACAAAATCCATACTAACATCCTGCCACGGGGCATCAGGCACGGGGAGAGGCGTATAAAGACCTGAGCTTTGCTTCTTCATCTTGGCCGTAGCACATGTACGGCACTGAGCCACGATGTTAGCAACATCGCGCTTCAAGCTCGGCCAATAAAATCGATGCTCTACTGCCTCGATAGTCTTGTTCCGACCAAAGTGGCCGGCTAGACCTCCCGCATGTAGTTCCCACACTAGGAAATCTCGAACCGAAGTTCGGGGAACACATAGCCTGCTACCTCGAAAGAGGTAACCCTCCTGAAGCACATACTCATCAAGGTCTCTCGAGGGTCCGGCCTGGAGGGTGGTAAAAATCTGACCGAAGTCAGGACAATCAACATAGGCCTCCTTCATCTTCTCTAACCCTATGACCTCGGCACTCATGGTGGTAAGCAAGCATGCTCGCCGACTCAAGGCATCAGCTACCTTGTTCTCCACTCCAGCCTTATGTTTAAGCACAAAGGTGAACTGCTGGAGATACTCGACCCAACGACTGTGACGCGAGTTAAGCTTCTTTTGGGAATGGAGGTACCTCAATGCCTCGTGATCGGAGTATAGGACAAACTCCTGATGTAAAAGATAGTGCCTCCAATGCCTAAGAGCCTGAACAACTGCGTAGAATTCTTTATCATACGTGGAATATCGCAGTTTCGCGTCATTCAGCTTCTCGCTGAAATATGCGATCGGGTGGGACTCCTGACTCAAAACTCCTCCTATCCCAACACCCGACGCATCACAACAGACCTCAAACACCTTCGAGAAATCAGGCAGTCGAAGGATAGGTGTCTGGGTCATGCGCTCCTTGATGTCCCTGAAGGCAGCAGATGCGGCCTTCGTCCATACAAATGTGCCCTTACGGATGCAATCCGTGATCGGGGCGGTGACGGAGCTAAATCAGCGATGAAGCGACGGTAGAACGTCGCAAGGCCATGAAAGCTGCGGACATCATGAACCGTACGGGGTTCCGGCCACTCAACAATGGCCCGGACCTTCTCCGGATCGGCGGAGACCCCAGTACTAGACACAATGAAACCCAAGAAGGTAAGCTGAGATGTCATGAAAGCACACTTCTGTGGGTTCGCAAATAGCTGCTCTCGCCGAAGAAGTAGACAGACCTGCCGAAGGTGGTCCAAGTGGTCCCCCGTGGTGCGGCTATAGATAAGGATATCATCAAAATACACCACTACAAAGACTCCAATGAAAGGTCGAAGGACCTGAGTCATGAGCCGCATGAAGGTGCTAGGGGCATTGGTCAGCCCAAAAGGCATGACCAACCACTCATATAGACCGTCCTTGGTCTTAAATGCGGTCTTCCACTCATCACCCGGCCTAATCCTCACCTGATGGTAGCCACTCTTAAGATCGATCTTCGAAAAGATAGTGGCACCTGCCATCATGTCTAGCATGTCATCCAGGCGGGGAATAGGGAACCTGTACTTCACGGTGATTTTGTTGATGGCACGACTATCAATACACATTATCCACGTGCCATCCTTCTTCGGGGCGAGTAATGCGGGTACAGCACATGGACTCATGCTGTCCCGACAGATCCTCTCTGCACTAAGCTCATCGACCTGCCGTTTAAGCTCGGCATGCTCCGTGGGACTCATGCGATAATGAGGAAGGTTGGGCAAAGAAGAGCCCGGAACAAGGTCGATGGCATGCTGAATATCCCGCATAGGTGGGAGTCCCTCGGGAAGCTCATCGGGAAAGACATCAGCATACTCCTGCAGAATGGGAACAACCTCGGGTGGGAGCTCACCCTCGGAGTCCCGCTCCACCTCTCGGACCGTAATGGCAAACACCGGACAGCCCTGACTAAGCTCCTGCTCCATTTCCCGGGAGCTAATCATCATCAATCTCCTTGTCGAGGGCTCTCCTGGGCCAGAGGTAACGGTCATAGTCCGAGCTGGAGATGGGGTACTAGGCCCGGGTACGGAAGGCTTCGGAGTACTAGGGCCAGTGGGACCCCTAACTGATGGGCTCCTGGGCCGAACGGGTTGGAGGGTGACCCGCTGGCCATTATGGTCGAAGGTACAGGTGTTCGACCGACCATGGAGTGTGGCATCTCGGTCGAATAACCACGGCCTACCAAGAATGATACTTCCCACTTCCATGGGGAGAACATCACACCAGATCTCGTCACGGTAGGAGTGGAGCTGCAGCGGGACCAAGCACCGCAGCCTGACCGAAATGGAAGTGGTATCCACCCATGATACCTGATAGGGACAAGGATGGTCTACGGGTGTGAGACCAAGACGAGTGACAGCGTTCGTGGAGATTGCATTGATACAACTCCCGCTATCGATGACCACCTTACAAATTTGCTTTCCCAGCCTACAGAATACATGAAGGATAGTGGTCCGACGCCAGTCATCGCTGACTTGTGGCTGGGTGAGGATACATCTGACGACCCCCACATGGGTATCGTCTAACTGCTGGGCATCCTGGGCCTCACCTCCCATCTCATAGTACTCGTCAGCTAGCTCTTCATCTGCCTCATAGCTGACTAACTCTAGGCCCGCAGGGGTGGTATCCTCGGCCTGTGTGTCCCCAATGTGAAGAGTTGGGCGGGTGGGACACTGGTTGGCGAAATGGCCAAACCCATTGCAGCGATAACACTGCTGCCGTGATCCACTAGGCTCCCCAATCATAGGTCCTTTACCTTTATCCTCCCGACGGATAGGAGGCGTAGGCAGCAAAGGACGTGCGGGTGGTGCGGGTGCCGGTGGACGGGCTATGGGTGGGGCCGTAAGATGCTGGGGACGAGGAAGGTCCCTCGGGGGTGGAGGGCGAGGCCTAGGAGCAAAGGGCTCGTGGCGAGCGGGCTCCTGAGGTCGAGCCATGGGGGCCCTCGGATATGTGCCAGATGAGCCACGGGACTCGACACTACGAAGGGGAAAGGAGCCCAATCGATGGGGTGACTCGAACTCGGCCTCGAACTGCTCCAACTCGAGAGCAATCTGATATGCCTGCTCCAAAGTGGTGGCATTGCGGCGAAAGAGTTCATATTGATAATTAGGCCGCAAACCTCTCCGAAAGCGGGATATCGTCATGGTGCTCTCTTCTGTGACCCCGCACCGCAAATAATACTCATCGAACTCGGCGGTGTACTCGGTCACGGATCGGTTCCCTTGGGAGATACTTTGCCACTTGTCTATAAGACGTTGGCGATATGAGGCAGGAAGGTACTTCTCCCTCAATTTGAGTTTCATATCATCCCAGGTACCGATTTGGGGTTGACGTCGCTGGTTGAGCAGGCTCTCCACATTGATCCAATAAGTTTGGGCCTGCCCTTGCAGCTTCATCTTCGCATATCGGACTCTTCGGTGGTCCGTCATCTCAAACCACTCGAAGTACCGGTCCATACCGGCCTCCCAATCTAGATACACCCTAGGGTCCAAGGACCCGCTAAAAGTGGGAGGGTCCGCACGCACACCCCTCAGAATGCGGTCGTCATCCTCGTCATCACGATTCCGTCGTTGATGACGACGACCATTACCCCCTTGATCATTATCAGATGCATAGTCATCCACCACATGCACCTGTTGAACCCCAACATTCTCCACCTGAGCCCTTGGCACAGCGGGTTGCTGCACCGGCTCCTGTTGGCCGTTCGTCGGCGCGGGTTGCGCCGCTACTGGGCCCCTCTCTAAGACGGCAATCCTCCCAACAAGGCCTTGAATGGACTGCTCCGAATCCCCGGCCCGATCCTCGAGGGCCTTCATCCGCCCTTCTAGACGCGTCCCTATGCCATCCACACGCGTACTAAGACCATCCATACGCGTATCTAATCGATCCATGATGGCTCGGAACATCTCGGCCGTGGAAGACTCATCAGAACTACGGGCTCGGGAGTCCGCCATAAGTGGTGGTGGCGAGTATTGGGTGCCTCGACGGGTGGGCATGCAAAGACGTACGGACTAGGAGACACCGACCGACTAATGCAAACACACTAAATGATGCACTTAGACCTAATTGCAATTGGAAAACACTCTTTTTTTTTGGTATTTTGAAGGAATGCAATTTAAAACACTTTTTTTTGTTTTGAAATGAATGAGACTCGACTACACCCTAGACACGGCCAAGACTCGGTACGAGGCGGAGGTAATCGACCCGAAGGTCACTCGCGCAAGTGTGCGGTCTTCCCGATAGGCGTAACCTAACGGTCGGACAACACCTTTGGATATACCGAGTGAAGGTGTGTGTGGGGTAACCTTAGACTATGCAAGACTTATGCAACGACTACCCTAGACTCGACTTGCTCTGATACCAAACTGATGCGGGACGGACACGGGAGACGACGCTACACAGTGCCACCCTCGGACTCTAGATGAAGACGCGACCAGCAATACACACCAGGGAGACACTAAGCCCGACACTAAGAGCTCCTAGTGGCAAAACGTCGCTAACAGAAGTAGAAGCTCACTCGTCATCCCAAGCGAGGGAAAGCGCGGACCGTGCGCGGTTAAGGAACCGGCTGAGGTCAAGGGTAGTCCGACTCAACTTCCAGACTCGGATCGAGTCACGGGACGGGTCACACTTACTCTCACAGCGGTGACATGGACACACGGGCTAGTACCTATCGCTCTCGGCAGCGGCAAAAGACCATATACTAAACTAGCAAGCGAATGCCGAGAAGTTGAGACCTTTACCTCCACGCACCCGGCGTGGCGAAGACAACCCTGGCCGAACTACGGACTCCCGGTTAAACAATATCAGAGCAATACAAAGATTTGACCCACTCCACGCAGGGAGGTAAAAGGTCACATGTGGGGTCCGGGAATCACGCAACTCGGGTTGACGGGCAGCATCTTGATGTCGCCCGGCGGTGCCGAACTCCGCGTTTTCGTGCCTTTCGAACGGCGGGTTCTGCGGGCCCGTGGGGCCCACGGGTGGCGCTGGCCTCCGGATCTGCAGGAGTAGGTCCCACTGTGGTGGGGACCCTGGTGGCACGCCTCCACGGAAGGCGGTCGGCCGGGAACACCGACCGGTGGCCGAGCAACTCCGATCTTCAAGCTTTTGGAATGCTGCCCACGGATTTCTACTTGCTGTTTTCAGGTGCGCACTCCGACGAAAACAGCCGCTGTGATCAGCCCCGTTGCCGGAATGGGATGAAACCAGCGCCGTTGGAAAGAGGACTCAAAATCCTCCAACCTAGGGCTAGTGGATTCCTCTGAACCTCTGCGGACCTGGACCTTAACTAATTTTCAATTCTCTGTTACACAGTTCCAGAACTCTCAGATCAGCACCTTAGTTACCTGTAAACAGCCGTTGACCGCCCACTTACAGTGGGATTCAGACATCAAGCTCTTCTTAGAAGTTGTAGATATTTAAACCACAAAGCTGGGACAATTTTTGGAATTAGATTTTGAGGTGGTGGTGATTTTATAGGATTTTTAGAGTGTCTAGTGGTCAGATCTGGGAACTGGCAGGAAGTACTGTAGCTAGGGAAGAACTCGATTTGTGTAAAATATAAGATGGACTCATAAAAATTCAAGAAAATTTGGGGATGGAGGGGATAGTGGACAGAAGGCGCAGTAAAATTGGTCGAACCAAAAAAAATCAAAAAGTGGACCTAAGACTTAAAACTCAGGGCGGGTGAAAATGGAAACAGATAGGAGACAGATCTGGAAACTGGGGTTGGACGAAAATAAAAAAATACCAAATGAGATATTTATGACCAACCAAAATTCTGAGGACGTGCTGGACACCTCTGGAACATCCAGTAAAATTTCCAGGTTGATCAGAGCTCGTGGTTGATGGCTGAATTTCGTAGAGGCTGCTGTGGTACTGCGCGGACAGAACTCCGGCGGTGGCGATGGCGGCTCGTGGCGGCGGCGAGGATGACCGGAACTGATAGGGGAGGAGTCACACCTCCAGAGGCAACCTTCACAGCTGCAAGGGGGGAGAGAGGGGCGGCCTAGGCCTTTGCTCAAGCAATTTTACAAGTTCAAATGGCATTAATTCATGAAAATGGGAAAATACAAGCATATATAGGTCATATGTCTAATCAACCCTCAACCGTTGGATCTAGGGGTGTGAGATAGAGGGCTGGGATAGCATGTGACCATCCACACAAATTAAAATAAAAAAATACAAGGATGGGGGCGCCCTATTGACTTTGGTGGCAAGGGGGGACAAGTTGGTAGCCACCTTGGACTTTGAAGTCCACTTGTCTCCCATGTGCCTTTTACCATTCAAACTTCTAGATGTCTCCATTTGACATGTTGACTGACCCCACATGGGACCCATGGGCTGAGGTGGATCAATGGGAGGGGCTTGGGGGTCCCGTGGGGCCCAAGGTTCCCATTTTACAAATAAACCCCTCATACACTCATAATTGTAAACCGTATAAAATGAAATAAACACAAACTATACACACATAAAGGCTAACAAAATATGATAAATGGGGAGGCTCAAGGTGGAGTCTCCAGGCTGTCTCCGAGCCAGATGGATGCTGAGGTGGCTCGTGTCGTGCTCCGTGTACGGTACCGGTGGCTCGGTGTGTCGTGCCGATCAACTGCTCGGGTGTCCGCACCACTAGGGCTAGAGATGGTCTATGAGACGCCTAGCGAGTGTAGGACTATCTTCCACACCGACCTTACTACAGTGATGGGTTTAGGGAATGCTAGGCATAGGTCTGGGGAGACCCTAGAGCAGTTCTGGCAGAGGTTGATAAATGGGGCTAGGGCGGTCTACTGGCAGGACCCAGCTGATAGGGAGAGAGCGGACCGTGACTTGAGGAGGTTCCTACTGCTGCTGCTCGGGAGGCTATTGCTCGGGACAAAGGGCGACGTCATCAATTGCCGATTCCTGGGGATACTCGAGGAGCTGGAGGCAGTTGGCAGCTACGCCTGGGGAGCGGCACTGCTGGCACATATGATGGCCGACCTGTCTACGGGGACAAGACGAGAGACAACCGTCAGTGGCTTCTCACCTTTTCTTCAGGTATGCATTTTCTCTTTTCTTTTCTTTTATTGTTATCATTCTTATGCGTGTGAATGCCTCACTAGTGCAATGCATGGATGCAGGTTTGGAGCCATCTCTACATGCCGATGGGGCGCATTGATCCACGGCCTGGAAATGAGGGAGCTTTCCCTCTAGCACGGCGCTGGTTGCCGATCGTCTTTGGGGCCCCACTCGGCTACGAGCTGTGGGTGCTACGGAGAGAGTTCCGCGACTTCCCTCCCTCGCTGGTATGTATGAATGTTATGCATCTTTCTTTTGATTTTATTTTGATTTTATTGTGATGATGATGAAATGATGACATGTATGTTTGTGAATGCAGGTGCAGTGGATACCCTATGAGGGGATGACAGACGAGGGCCAGCCTTGGGTCGTAGCGGGCCGACCTCGTTTTGGGCATGAGCTTTGGGTTCATTACCTGAGCGAGATCGAGCCGTTACGGGTTAGGTTGGTGATGAGGACACTAGGCCTCCACCAGGAGTGGATAGAGGTTGGCAAGCCACGAGGCATCAGGAAGAAGACGCGCGGTCGTACGAAAGTGACCGACTGGAGGGTGCGGTTTGAGGAGCAGTACGTCGACTGGCAGCGAGGCGGGACTAGAGTCACCTCTCGTGCGACTGACAGCTCCGAGTACCTCCGGTGCTACTGGGAGGTATACGTCGGCCGACCCCAGATGAGGGTCTTAGGGGTATGTATGAATGCAATTATTTCTAAATTAAATGCAAATGCTTATGTGACTATCATGCGACTAATATGCAATGGATGCAGGATGCACGGGACATAGCGGCGATAGATGCCCAGGCCCACCTACACAGCCTGGAGGACCAGCTGGCTGCCACACGGGCCGACCTAGAGACCCTGGTGAGTGTTTAAATTATTTTTATATGCAAATGTATATATATATATATATTGAATTATTGATGATTAGCCACTGACGATCTCAATGAATCCAGCGTGCCTAGCAGGGAGCAGTGAGGAGGGACCCAGGGGAGGCCTCCAGCTCGAGAGGGCCCAGTGCAGAGGTGACTGTACTGGCAGAGCAGCTAGCGGGAGCGGTGGCACGAGCCGAGGCAGCAGAGCGCGACCTCGCTTCACGGGTAAATTTATAAAACACAACTCCGTTCAAACATTGTTATATAATTGTGCACTGATGAAAATTCATTTTTACAGACTGAGGAGCTTCGAGCCGCTCTTACCTGCGTCGATGAGGGCTTCCGTGCGACAAGCACACATGTGAGTGGTTCAGTCATATATTGCTTGAATTGCTAGATTACTGAATCATTGCATTAATTATGGAATTGATGATTTGTTTACCTATTTTCAGATGACTCAGCTTCAGGCGGTACGTACCGAGTTGGTGATCCGTGATCAACGGATCTCAGAGCTAGAGAGGTCCCTGAGGCGTCGAGAGGAGCTTCCTCAGGATGTGGCCGAGCTACGGGTGGCTCTTGAGCTGGAGAGACGGGAGCGTGCCCGGGAGTGCGAGGAGCACGCTCGTGAGTGGGAGGAGTACCAGACGGAGTGTGCCCGGTACCAGGAGCAGGTAGCAGCACGCGAGCGAGAGCTGGCAGTCTCGAGGACCCAGCTGATCCTTTCTCGGGAGCGGCTACGAGTGCCTGAGGAGCGTCTCCAGTGAGGACGTGAGCGAGCACGGGCTGCGGGGTATTCTTTCACCAGCTCCACCTTCGTGGCGGGCTCTTCCCTCCGGGAGAGGAACGAGGCAGGAGGGCATGTTCGGGTTCCAGCTTCTTCACGGGGGCCCATGCCTCCTCCACCAGCGCCAGCTCGGGACGGCGAGGAGGAGGTTGAGAGTAGGAGAGAGGAGGGTGGAGGCGAGAGCTGAGAGACTTACGTGTACTCCTCCACCCTCATACCTGTACTCAAACATTCATGATGTATATATATATGAGATTGAGATTTCTTTTAGTTACCTGAGCACTTTGTGTGGTTGTGGCCTTGTGTTTGTGTACTTTCCTCTTTCCACGTTCTTCGTGTTTGTTTTACTTTACCCTGTACCTGCAGCTGCGATTTACACTTGGACAAACAGGTTAATTCATCTGTTCGACTTGGCCCCTTGCCCAATAAGTAAAGGGGTAGCAATATTTTGAACTTAATGACGGGTCAAGGGGCCAAGCCTTTAATCAAATAAGGCAAATAAAATAGCTGATAGCGGGGAGATGCATCATGCAAAGCACGCATATGCAAACCATAAATAAAAGATGCCCATGCAAAAGAATGTAAGCATACATCGTGAAGAAATCCATTTTTTTCTTTTTTTTTCACTCATTTATATTTTTTTTGTTATTTTCCTGACAAACGCGCCTTAGCGTAGGGCGCGGTTCTCCTAAAGACGCCTTTGGGAGACGGCGTGAATTTAAAAGAAAATCTGATTTTTGAAAAGACACGACCCTCTTAGAGACGCTATTAGGGAAAAGACGACCTAATCTAGAATTCTAAACAAAGCGCCTTAGCCGAAGGCGTTAATTGAATTATTTATGCAAAAAAAAAGGTTGTCAAGGCTATCAAGACCACGGGTCCTACATGGTCACCATCTAAAATTCATTAACCTTTCTTGAGTAGTTAAAAGGGAGTTGATGTGATCGTAATTGGCTTGTATTCGAGATTTCGCACAGTGCAATTTCTTAAGTCCGTCTTGACCATCCTGCCAGTTCATGACTTACCACATAGAAAGGATGGAAGAAAATATAAGGGAAGCCCATAAGGGATTCTGAGATGCTCAAGGTAAAGTTACCTCCCCTACCCTATGCCTGTTGGGGTTCGGTCTTTGGCGTAGGGAAATTTGTTACCTTTTGCCTCTATGATATTGCACGCATACGCCCAAGGTTTTCCTTACGGGGACTTTGCCCTCTTGACATGCTTTTCTTTTCACAACTTGACTTTCACTTTGGAATTGATTTGCATTGATGAAAATAAACCTAATTGTATTTGGGCTTTTGTGGCATTTGTTCCCTTTTGGACCTTGACTTCCAACTACTAGGGCGGCGGATAGGCTTGGCTTGTCTACCCCGAGGTCTCCCTTCCTCCCTTATGGGCCGAAGAAGAAAAGAACGGGTATTGTCTTTCACTTTTAGTCAGGTTTTTGACTTTCTATCAGATTTGCACTGCTTGAGCTCAAGAATAAAGCGTGTAATGTGTGCGGGAATCAACCCCCTTTTAAATTAGCAAGACTGATGAATGAATTCTGAATTTTGACCTTTCGGACCTTGATCCTTCGTGTGCCATGGCACCAATTTTGATTTCTTTCTGATTTTGAAGAATTTCTATTTTTTTTGTTTTTGAAATTTCTACTATTTTTTTTTGGTCTTTGAAAATATTCCTTTTTTTTGAATTTTGAATCAATTTTCATTCATTTTTTTTGGATTTTCGAGATATATATATATATATATTTTTGATTTTTGAATCAAGGGTAATATTTCTTAAGATACAAATCATTCCAAGGATGAGTTAACTCTTCTCCTTCAGCATTAAGCAGTTTATAAGCGTTACCAGGATAAACATCTTTTATGATAAACGGTCCTTCCCAATTGGGTTGGAGTTTTGAGCGGGGGCCACCTGGCTTTACAAAAATTCTCTTAATTACCATCTCACCGATTTTGAATTTTCTCTCAATTACTTTCTTTTGATAAAAACGCGAGAGCCTGTTTTGATAAACGCACGCATGCTCAGCGGCGACCAGACGCTTCTCGTCTAGGAGTTCCAATTGGACAAGGAGTGAATCGCGATGTTCATCAATAGAAAATTCCTTATCCAATTGTACTCGCAGAGAGGGAATGAGAATCTCATAAGGGACTACCGCCTCCATTCCATAAGTAAGGGCGAAAGGGGTTTACCCAGTGGGGGTACGAATGGAAGTGCGATAGGCCCAGAGAGCTTCAACTAGCTTGTCTGGCCAGTCCGAAAATTTATTAGCCTCACACGTCTTTTTGATAATTTTTATCAAAGTTTTATTAGTTGCCTCTGCTTGGCCATTGCCCTGCGGATAATAGGGAGAAGAATGATGCAATGCAATGTTATACCTGTTGCAGAGATCCTTGATTTCTTGAGAGATGAATTGAGTTCCATTGTCGGTGACGATGGTGCCCGGGATGCCGAACCTCGTGATGATGTTCTTCATTATGAATTTGCAGACGGTTGACGCTTTAATCTCCACGTAAGCTTCCGCTTCCGCCCACTTGGTGAAGTACTCCGTTGCCGTGAGGATGAATGATTTTTGTTTGGTCAGGAGGTTTGAATCACCAAGAGGTCCGATGATATCAAAAGCCCACATGGAGAAAGGCCATGGGGAGGACGTACGATGGAGTGAAGAAGCAGGAGAATGAATCTTGTCGGCGTGCAGTTGGCACTTAACACACCTTCGAACATACATGGAACAATCCTCTTCTAGAGTTGGCCAATAGAACCCTAGCCTAAGGATCTTCTTAGCTAGCATCTGGCTATTCACATAACCCCCACACACCCCAGAATGCGCCTCTTCCATAAGTTTCCATGATTCATCATCGTCGAGGCATCTTAACAAAACACCGGTGAGCCCTCTCCTGTAGAGCACACCTCCAACCAAAACATAACGTTGAGCCACTCTTCTAATTGCTTTCTTTTCTTCCACAGTGGCTTCCTCGGGATAGGACTGATCATTGCAATATCTGGCAATCTCATAATACCAAGGCTTCTCTTCGTCAGCCAGATCTTCTTCCCAGTCTAAAAGCATGACCTCTTTGCCTTTAAGAGATTCCTTCTGTTTAATCTTTTCAAGCACCTTATCCCTAATATCGAGGAATGCACGATCCTTAATAGCTGGAGTGTCATGCTGATGAATTAGAGGAACATGAAAATCACGCTCAGGAGGAAAGACTAAAGCAGAGGCCAAAGAGGCAAGGGCGTCAGCCAAGATATTCTGACTACGAGAAACATGGACAAAAATCAATTTGGTGAAGAGCTTGGCGTAAGCTGAAGCAAGTTCCTGGTAGGGTTTGAGCTTGGGATTGATAGTGCGGCACTTGACAAGCACCTGGCGCAGAATAAGCTGACTATCACCCACAATCCTCAAATGGGTGACACCATATCGATGGGTGGTTTGGAGACCGGCCAAAAGAGCCTCATACTCAGCTATATTGTTGGTGGCGGGAAAAGTGAGCCGAGCAGCAAATGGGATGGTGACCCCTTCTGGCGTTAAAAGAACCATGCCGATCCCTCTTCCTTGGGAATTTAGAGCTCCATCAAAATGTAATGTCCACATAGGATCATGAGGTTGATTAATGGACATTAGTTCTTCATCTGGAAACTCCGAATTGACAGGATCAAAACAGGGGAGAGGGTGGTGAGCAAGGTGTTCGGCAATGGCATAGCCTTTGATAGCTTTCTGTTGAATGTAAGTGATATCAAACTGAGAGAGGAAGCTTTGCCAGCGTGCTAATCGATCAGTGAGGATAGATTTTTCAAGGAGGAATATAATCGGATTCATGCGAGCAATGAGGTGAACCTCGTGAGCTAGGAAATAATGTTTTAATTTCTGAACTACCCAGACTAAAGCAGCGCAAGTCTTCTCCATAGCTGTACCTCTGTTCACAGGGGTTAAGAAGTTTAAACAAATAGTATGCTGCCCTCTCCTTACCTTCTTCGTCCACTTGAGCCAAGACAGCACCTACGGAGTCATCCAGGACAGAAACATAGAGAACGAGTGGTTTGCCTGGAATCGGCGGCCTCAAGACAGGAGGATTGGCCAAATAATCCTTCAATCCGTCAAAGGCTGCCTGACACTTGTCATCCCAATTAAACTTGACTCCCGGCTTAGTAAGCTCGTAAAACGGCCTACACCTTTGTGAATGCTGGGAGACGAAGCGGCGAATGAATTGCAGCCTCCCGATTAGTCCTCGAACTTCCTTCAAATTCTTGGGAGGTGGCATATCTCTAATGGCCCTTGCCTTGTTGGGATCAACTTCAATTCTCCTCTTTCTAACAATGAAACCAAGCAACTTCCCTGAAGAAACGCCAAATACGCACTTCTTGGGGTTCATCTTCAACTGATACTCTCGTGATCTTTGCAAGACCTTAGCTAGAACCCCAGGATGCTCAATCCTTGTTCTTGATTTCACTACCAGGTCATCCACATACACCTCAATATAAATATGAATCATGTCGTGAAAAATTGCCATCATAGCCCTCTGATAGGTGGCTCCAGCATTCTTAAGTCCAAAAGGCATGACCACATAGCAATAAGTACCCCATGGTGTAGTAAATGATGTATTCTCTTGATCTTCGTCAGCCAGACGAATTTGATTGTAACCTGAAAAGCCATCCATGAAAGAGAGAGTCTCAAATCCTGTCGTGTTATCAATCAGAACATCAATATGAGGGAGGGGGAAATCATCTTTGGGACACGCACGGTTGAGGTCCCGAAAATCTATACAAATCTGAACTTTTCCATCTTTCTTCATAACCGGGACGATGTTAGCCACCCAATTGGGGTAGAGGACAACTCTAACAAATCTAGCCATATGGAGCTTGTCGACCTCTTCTTTCATCTTTAAAGCCATATTAGGGTGAAAACGCCTCAACCGTTGTTTGACCGGGACAGACCCTGGCTTAAGTGTTAGGCGGTGTTCAACGAGCGCAGGGTCTAATCCAGGCATATCTTCATAACTCCATGTGAACGTGTCCTTGTATTCTTGAAGAACCAAAATGAGCGCCTCATCTTCGGAGGGCGGTAAATTCTTGCTTATGAGGACAATCCTAGGGTCTTCCTCGGTACCCAAATTAATTTCTTTGGTAGGCTCTTCTACAGAGGCTGATGGTTCGTCAAATCGTCTTATGCCACTAGCAAAAGCATCAGCCTCGTCCTCATATTTTTCATAACTTTCATCCCCCTCTTCAATAGGATCTTCATCATTCATGATTTCATAGACACCCAAACCCTCATAAGAAACATTAGCATCCTTATATTCTAATTCTGGCAGGATGATTGGATTCTCTATAAATTCAGGAAGAGCTAAACAAGCCTGGCACCTGATTGCTAACTCTAACAGAAACCTATGGGGAATCTGCTTACCCTTAGACTTCTTATGTGAATCTACCCCTTGAATTTTAGCGTTAGCAGAAGAAGAGGAGGAGCAACTAGCTTGATCAGAAGAAGGAAGGGAAGAAAATGAAAAAGCGGATACAGGAGGTGATACAGAGGAAGTCCCCTCACTAGAGGGGGAGAAAATGTTTATCAATGAATTATGGGAGAGCGGCCCCTCGGTCGGGACACACTCGATAGAAAAATAGGATGTCTCCTCAATAGAAATGGAGGTTTGGAAAGCTGGGAATTCGGCGTTTTTTTTTTCATTTTTGTCTTTTTCTTCATTTTTATTTTGATTTTCAAGAAGGAAGCAGTGTGAGGGGAGAACAACAGGAGGAGTGGAAATTGCCAGATCAGAAAAAGGTTGAATCGGTGATGGCCCGCGTGGGGGCGTGATGGAGAGTGTAAAAAATCGCTCGAGGAGCGAAGAAGGGACTGTGAGAGAAACTTGGATTGAATCTGGAGACAAGTTGATTATAATCGGAGGCGGTCTTGGCACGCGACCAAACCGATGAGAATATAGGGAAGCGAGCACAGATGGGTGCATGGAAGTGAGAGAAAAGAGGCCGGCCCACAGCCTATCCACGGTGAAACCTTCTTCAAACGGAACATCCGGCTCTTCAGTATCAGTGTAGTCACTCAGCAGCTGTCTCTTATCTGTAATTGTGGCTGGCATTTCAATCAATTGGTGTATCAATGGTGGCCATTCCGGATCAGTCGGCATGAAGAGGCGGCTCAAGGAAATAGTGATATCGTTCATGTCAAACCACCGGTACCAGTCACATTCCAGATCATCCATTTTCCTTCTCTTGTCATGCCTTAAGGACTCCAGGGCTTTATATGTGGCCAGCGGGGCAATATGACGAGCAAAGTGTCTAGCATGAACATCCTGACAGTCTAATATGGAAGTGATTATTGTAGTTTGCTCACTATTCTGAAAGCCACCTGTGACAAAATGTGTCTTCAATGTCCAAGTGAGTGGTTGGTGATCTGTTTTTAATGTGGATGTCATAAATGCCCATGGTTCATCTTTGTTCTTGCCTGGCCCTTTGTAACCTAGGCCCTTTGGTTGGCCGGCCACATGGATGGAACTGATGAGGCCACATGAATATCCTCCTCTGGTAGAATCGGCATGCTGGTAACTTTAATAATGCGGCCCTTATGTGGGAATTTAAGACACTGATGATTTGTGGAGGGCACCGCATCAAGTTGCTGAATGTAGGGGCATCCCAGAATGCCATTAAATGTCGGATCCATATCTAGAATGTGAAAATCTGTTGTGATGGCGGCAGGACCCAAACTTACTTTTAAAGTAATCATGCCTAGAGGAGGTTTCTTCGTGTTATCATATGCAGTTACTGTGATAGTAGACGGCCGAATTTGGCTCTCCGGAATGCCACACAATTTCAAGGTGCTAGGTGGCAAGACATTGATGGACGCCCCAGTGTCCACCAGACATTGCTTAACAGCCACCTTATTGATGTCAACTGTGATGCATAGAGCATACTTTCTTGCTGGGAGTGGTGCCAATTCATGTTCATGGAAAGTAATTGCCGGCTGACTGCTAGCGGGCGTTAAAACCGTGACTATCTGCTCAACTGGAATGTCTTCATTGACCATCACCTTTTGCAGATATTCTTTCAGAGCTAGTTGATGAGTGGTGGACCTTTTAATTAGTTCTAGGATTGAAATCCTTGCTGGGGTCCGGTCCAAGTGTTTTAGCAAATCATACTGAGTCCCTGGCACTGACTCTTGTTCTTGTTCTTGTTCTTGCGGCCCCTGCACGGGCTCTAACTCTCTTTGCGGAAAAACACGGTGGAATATCCGTCCACTGCGGAGCGGCGCCACGCCTTGATGTGCCTCTATCGGGGCAAGTGTGGGAGGAGGATTGGAAGAAGAAGAAGGAGTGTTGGTGTTAAGAAGTGGTGGAGTGGGAGTTCCTACAGAGGGAATCCCTGTAGAGGGTACCGGTGCCCCGGTAGGAGGCGTAGAGGTAGAAAGGGATACCCGTATGCGGGGGGAATTGGTGGGGGGTGGAATGAGAAGGGTTCTGGGTACAAAAGGTGGTGGAACCACTGATGGGGGGATCCTTGCCGGTGAAGGAGTAGTAGTGGCGGGTGCAGTGGGCGTTGGCGACGGGCGGATGAGGAGAGGCCTAGATGGCAATGGCGAAGGGTTGATGGTGGACGGATTTTGTTGTGGCGTAGGCTGTGGAGGTGGTGAGTGCGTAAGAAGGGGGCGAACCGGAAAGATTGGAGAACAGGTGGAGGTAGGTGGATTAACGGGGCGCAGAAGGGATCGGCCCAATTGAGGGGTAGGAGAAGAAGTAGGGGTGCGCAAGAGGCGCGGAGGTTGGTTTTGATTGTGATTAAGTGCCCCGACAGAGGCGTTTTCTTCATGCCATCCCTGCCCTCTCTCTACCTCATAGAGAGATGTAAAAGGGTTCACGTGTTGGTTTGGCGGGTGCTCCGGCAGTGGATTGTGGACGATCCCCATATCATGCTGAGGCTCTGGAGCTTGTTGTTGCTGCTGGGGAGCTGGTTGCTGTGGCTGCTGAGCCTGTTGCTGCCGAGGAGACCTTCTTTCTTTCATGGTGGCGATGAACTGTCTCATCTCATCCCAATTGATGTCACCTTGGTCATTTAGGTCATAAATGTAATCTCTGAAGTGGAAGCAGCGATCAAGGTTGTGACCAAGCGCACGATGGAAAGCGCAATAACGGGATGTGTCAACATTAGCGGGCCACGCTGTCCTTTCTCTTGGTAATATGAGCAAATTGGCGGCCATTAAAGCATTGAAAATATCCGGGAGACTTTCTGGTAGTGGAGGGTAGTGGTCCTTTCTGGGGCCAAGTGGTGGTCTCCGTTGTTGTTGTTGGCCATAGTTGGTAGGTGGTGGTACCTGGTGGTACTGCTGCGGGGTTGGAGGGTTAGCGCGGGGCGCTTGGTTTTGCGGTGAAACAAAGGAATGTTGGGGTGCGAATTGGCGTTGTGGAGTGGAGTTGAAATGGGGGTTTTGTGGTGGAGGTGGGTTAGGTCGTGGGTTATCTTGGTGGTGGGTGTGGCCAACTACACCAACCTGCTCATTTGCAATAGTGCCCTCCGTCGTGGGCCCGCTGTTGTTGACAGTTGTGGTTTTCTTGAATAGCCGCGGCTTCGGCTCAAACATGCCCATGATGGGCGAATCCTTCATCTGTGTCTGAATATAACGAGCTCTTTCATAGAGCTCTTCCATGGTGGTTAACCTATTCATGGCCAAGATATGCCGGAACTGAGGAGTTGCATTGGAAATTATCATTTTGACTTGTTCTTGTTCCGACAGTGTATCTTTCAATTTCTCGGCCATTGACCACCATCTATCAGCAAATATGATGAAGTCCTCCTCGAGCTTCATTTTTTCTGCAACCAAATCTGTAACTGAAAGGGAGGGTCCAACCCGGTCCCTATATTTTTGCAAGAATTTTCTTTGAACTACATCGAAATCACTAGCATCTGCCGAATCCAATGAATAGAACCATTCAAGGGCTGGCCCCTCCAAAGATCTTCTAAACAAATAAGCCAATGAGGCTTTGTTGCCCTGCCAAAAGGACGTTTCGTACAAAAAATCCTTCAAATGGATAAAAGGATTACCAGTTCCATTGTATCGCCGAAAATTCGGCATCTCAGAAGGTGGTAAATGAAAAACTGGCAATGTAGGAAGGGAGATTTCTGGGACATTCTTAGCAGCAGTAACCTTGTTGAGTTTTTCTTCCATGCTAGCTAACTTTTGGAGCAGTAGAGCATTAGTATCAGACTCGACTGGGGCCGAATTTTGAATAAAAGAATGTAGTATAGGCGTCTGTAGAATTCGGGGAGGTTGGAGAAATTGGTGCCTAACCGCAGAGTGACTCGCCTGTTGGGCCGGCATGGCCGTACCGGGCGTTGATGGACGGGAAGGAGGTTTATGCAGGACCACCTGGTCATTAATGGGGTGATGGCCACTCTCGGCCGGAGGGGGATTGGAGGATGAAGCAGGAACAGACTTTCCTTTCAACGCGGCCTGGACTGCCTGCCGCTGGGAATCATCCAACTGAGATAGTGCATTAATTAAATCCGTGACATTGAAGGATGAGGAAGGGTTCCTCGAAGTATTGGAGGGCAAAGTCTGAGAAGAGGGCACAACCTCTTGAGGAGTGGTATCAACCACGTGGACTTGAGAATAATGAGACTGAGGAGGAGGGTAGTTTCCCTCATGATAGATGGAATCTTGGAGGGGATTTTCATATTGACCAAAAACATTCTCATCCTCATCATCATAAGAATATCCGTAGCCCGCCATGTTGATGATCTTACCTGAACGGAGTTTCATGTTTAAGAGGAGAGACGGCCTTATAAAGGAATTATCAAACAAAACCGACTCAATCCAAGCAAGCCAAAACAACCCAAGCAAGTCTATGCAACCAAGTTGAGATGAACGCAAGGTTTTAGTGTTATGCTTGAGATTAAAGTGGATTAAGTTGCAGAATAATTCCCTCTTTTGCAAAGTGAAACCTAGTTTACCCAAGTGTGATCTCCGGGTTAACTAGATTCTTTCTCTCTCCTTACCAACGATAGGTTCTCTATACTCCAGGTACTTCAAGGGTACAACCAGCCCGGCGTCCTTGAGGGAATCCACGGGTGTAGGGACTTATGGAGGTCTTGGAAAAGGGATTTTCGGTCCAAAGAGACGGAGTGCTCAATGGAGGGTTGTCCCGATTCCAAGAGAGGTGTGTGGAATCCTAGTGTAGAGAGAGGAGGTCTCTCAACCAAATGTCACAAGATGCCAAATAATATAATCAGATCACAGCAATATAGGCAAGCAAGGCAATAATCAATCCAACAGTCACAGATAGCAACAGGAAATAGGTTTCTGTAAAAACACAGGAAAGAGAAGTCCTGGGGCAGGTCGCTATCAACCAAAGCAACGACAGGGTCACTGTCGTGAATCACTGCGAGAGGCCATGAGCCAGTAGTGAGAAACAAAGACACGCCTCTAGTTGAGGCGCGAAATCTATAAAGGACGCCTCTGAGTGAGGGCGTCAAATCTAAAAAAGCGCCTTGAGGTGAGGTGCTATGCAATAAAAGAACGCCCTGGGACAGGGCGTGAATTCACAGGTATCGTGATAAAAACAGTAAAATGATGAAAGACGTCTTGACGGAAGATGTAACACAGTAATAAAATGCCCTGGATGAAGGCGTTAAAGGGAAAGGAGCCTCTGGTTGAGGCGTGAATTCAGGAAATATGTAATCGCAAACTGGCTGATCCCGGGGAGTGTGCAGGGTGCACAAGGGAGGGTGCCCGTGGGGCACAAAGGAGGGGTACCGAGGATACCGAGGGGAAAGGGCACACGTGGGTGCCGAAGGGGAAAGGGCACACGTGGGTGCCAATAGGAAAGGGCACACGTGGGTGCCAAAGGGAAAGGGTAATCAAAAGAAAAACAGTGGAGGTCCCACCGTGATCGCCAATTTGTAGATCGTGTTAAAATCCACACATTAAGAACAATTTAAATATGATAAGAAGAACATGATGATATATATAGGAGGGGAGATGATGATATAATAAGGAAAAGAAGAAGCACGTGGTGCTACTAAGGAGGGTGATCGCCAGAGGGGTTACCTCAAAAACAAAGGAAATTGATCGCGAATACCTGGTGAAAATAGGACGCGGGGTAGATTGTGAATTCCTCCTCCTCCTTCAATCGGCCGGCCGATGAAGGGGGTTTTTCTTTATTGATTACCCTTGCAAGAAAGATAAATAAATAAGCAAAAGGATCAGCCAAGTGCACATAGTATCAATCCTAAAGATGATATGAAGATGAGAGAATAACAAAACATGCGCACCTTATTTTTGTTTTAAAAAAACCCCTAAAGAAACAGGGTAAGAGGAGATGTGATGGAGCTAACGCAAAAGAATAAAAGAAACACAGTGACGATCGGTTGATGAAGCTAATATAAAAGAGAAAGAAAGCAACACAGTGGACGTGATGATGAAGATAATATGATGAAAATAAACAAACAAACAAAAGGAGCCCCTGCTGTTCCTGGCAACAGTAAAGGGGAGAACCACAGCGTAAGCCTGTTGAAACGGTAGGAGGAAGCAGAGGGAGAAGATCGCACAAAGGAAGAGAAGACTCTTCTCTGTATGCACAAAGTTAAAAAAAAACAAGCTGCTCTCTGCTTCTTTCTTCCGTATATTCGCTGTCGTTAACCTTTTACAAGATCGACCAGGGCTCCCTTATATAGGGTTTCAATCGAAGATAAGCTCAAATTGGAAAGATAAGAACGGGCAATGATCAAAGAAGGCAAGACTCTAGTTTCAATCGAGCAAGGAGACCATTGGAGGCAGGGAACTCTCCAGGAAAAATGAGTTTAAGCAGGACACGGAAAGGTGAAACACGACCTTCAGAAGGGCGTCAAATCAAGAATTGACGACCTACATCAAGACGTTACTCAAAACACGACCATCATCGAGGGCGTCACCTCTTGGATTTAATTTTGGCAATAAAACTTGCTTTATTTGAAAATTATGAGAAAGCGCCTGAGATGAAGGCGTTATTTGAAAACACGCCCTGAGTAAGGACGTTAATCAACAATTCGAATTTATTTTGAAACCGGATTAATACCAGGAATTGACGCCCTGACATTTGGTCGTCCTTTCTTAGAACACGCCCTAGATAAGGTCACTATTTAAAGCACGCCCTTCATCAAGTCGCGAATCACAAAAATGCAAGAATAAACCAAAAAAGCACACACAAGAAAGAAAAACTTCATATTATGAATATATTGAAGTTCACTTTGGGGCGTCATCATAGCGACATGAGATTTGATCAACATAGCGTCAATTTTGGCGTGTCTACACCCGCCAAAGGGGGAAAAAGGTGACGCAAGCATGATAGCGAAAGCAGCGTACTGACGGACATGGTAGTGAAATCATGATAACAAAACGATTTGGACTCGAACGGCCCTCCTCTTATTCAGTTTGTCAATAATTAAAGTTTATTAACTTTGACCACGGGAGATGAGGATTGCTCTGGAGGCGAGCACGGGATTAGACAGCATAACGATTCGAAACAGTGCCAAAAAATGTAGGTTTAGGACTTAAAACAGCGTGGGAGCCATAGGTATATAAAGGGGTTAAAACGGCGTGACCCTTTTGGGGCGCGCCGGGAAAGGGCGCGCCGTTTTAAGGTGCGCCATTTTAAGGCGCGCCGGATGCAAACGGCACCGGTTTAACCCAATCTCATGGAAACCGAGGTTTTGTTTGTTATTTCTTGGGTTTATTGAAACACTTTATGAAACTTTGAAAGTTTATTTAAGTCATTTATTCAAAGGGTCGGCCCCGGGGCATCCGGGAGCCGAGTCATAGGCTCGCGTGAGGTTCACACTCAAGCGCGGTGATTGTTCCGAGTCAGACTCGTTCGAGCCGAAATTTCGGGAGCATCTCCCCATCCCGGAGGATTGTCGGGGAGAAGCGGGGAATACTCACGTGGCGGAGCAACCCCTAAGAGTCGGGTGGGGCAACGGCTGCCGACAAACCCGAACGGAAAGGAAAACCCCGAGGCCTAGTGATGTGACACAACCTAAGACTTAGGCTAGCAAGCACATTCACAATCAAAAGGGCCAATTTTGGGCCGCCGCTCTCCCGTCGCTCACCCAAGCTCGGGGTGACTTGGCAATGCCAAGTAGAGGAGGTGGGGTTGGGCCCTTGCTGGTAGAGGGCCAGCAAGGCCAAGATTTGATTCCCAATGGATGTGGATGCCCGATTCAAGGGGGCCGACAAAGTGCCAAAGGCACCGGTGATTCTCTTCCCACGGTGATCACTCAAGACAACGGGGCTTGAGGATCGAGCTCTCACTCGCATAACCAGCGGAACTAGAACTAATATTGAAAGACAAGCACAATGAGCAAGGTTTTAGAGCACTTACTCGACCGGTTTGAAGAAACCGGTCCCGTTCGAAGACGAGGGCGAGCGGGGAGGCGGTGGATACCCACACGCCGCGCCGGGGTAGCTTGACCTGCCCAATTGAATACAAAATTACACCTCTCGCAGGAGGGGGATCTTGGGATGGGGGTTAAGGTATATTACAACTAATACTACCTCCACACAGGGAGGGGCCTTCAGCCGGCCAAGCGGGGAGGGGAATCGGAGGAAGGAACACCGAAGTTGGGAGGTTGCCGATTCTGCCAGGTTCGGTGAGTGCTAACAGGGGATTGAAGATTTGACTGCTGCGACTGCTACTGAATTTTGTTGGGGACGAAACCACCTGGGAAATCTTCGTAGGTGACCAGGGAAGACGTACAATTTTTTTAGAATTCTTCTGTAGCCGGTGCTGGTATGGGTGGAGGCCCGAACAGAGAGGCAGACCTTCAGACTGGCAGCTCCTGATTTCCAACAATAGGTTGCAGAGGACGCCCCGATAGCTCCCAAGCTTGGAATCAAGCACCGTTGGAGTCACTGGAACCGTGGACGAGTCTTCTTCACAGAAAAACTGACAGGGAAGACAAACAATGCTGGAAACGTTCAGGAGACTCAGAACAATGCTGACAGGTCGGAGCAGACTGTAGGTAACAGAACTGCGTAGCTGAGGGAGAAAAATGATAACTTTGGATCACGAATGCCGATTGAAGTTCCGTTTCTTGATTCTGGAAGTAGACAGGGTGATGAATAACTTTGCAGAGAAACTCTTGAGCTGGTTCCTCCAAGGTTCTTCGTGGCAGAGCTTCTAATCAGGTTCAGGTCTTCAGCAGAGGCAGTACTGCACAGCTGTGGGAGAACGGACCTCTCGGACGGCTCGGAGCTCGGATGGGGACGAAATTACCACCGTTGTGAAGAGGACAGGTAGCCGCTTCCGTGGATGCCTCTTGGACCTTCAGACTCGCAGGGATGTGGTCGTGGTGGCCGCTGTAAACTGCTGGTTCATCAGTAACTTCGGGACTGCCAGCTGCAACCTGAATATAGCTTCCAAAGACCTATAAGAAGAAGGGGAAGCAAGAACTATAGGGTGAAGGGGAGGTAGGGGATGGTGGAGGGAGTATGAGGGAGGGCTGGAAGGGTGCTAATGGTATGAGGAAGATGGAGGAAGGGGGGATAGGGCGCAGGTTACAGCAGGGGTGAATGATGGTGGGGATGCAAATGGGTGAAGAGGAGTGGAGGGCAAGGGGCGAACTAGCCCTATGGGGGAGGAGAGAGGGGCGGCCAAGACATGGAGGGAAGGGATTTCAAATTAAAAATGGACCTAGGAAGTTGTGGGATTATCTGGGAAGAGGGGTGAGTGTGTTGGGATGGGGAAGATATTGTTGGAATGGGGTAGATAGTGTTGGAATGGGGGGAATGCTACCTTGGGATTAGGGGGGTGGAGTAATGGTGGCTATGGGAAGTGGAGGGACTTTAGTGGGGTAGGTGGGGGTTGGAAGTTGGGAGGGAGGAGGAGGAGAGAGAGAAAGGGGCGAACCCCATAGTGGAGGAGAGAGAAAGAGGGATAGAGAGAGAGGTTGGGTGGGGAATCACTCCCCTAGGGCTTCTCACCCAACTATAGGATTCACTCCACTAGAACTAGATTTGAATACTCAAATGGAAATCTTTTGTATTGAATCATTCATTACCTCCAAATGAAGGGAATGGGGCCCTATATATAGGAAACCCACATTTTACAATAAGTCCCTTACAAAAGACTCAATGACAAATAACCGAAGGGGTAGGGGGGCTTATGGGCAAAGCCCGAAGAATTAGGCCCAATAGCACATTACACAATCTAATGACACTCAAACCTAGGAAAATAAATGCAAGACCTAGGGACATAACTCAAATAAAATAAAAATTACATCAAATGACTCAAAAAGATAGCACAAAAGGGATAATTGGGCCTTTATAGAGAGAGGCCCAAACTCAAACGATGCCAGAATATGAAGAAGACCCTAGCCAAAGGGAGTTGTGGATGATGCCTCCATCAAATCCCCTGGGCTGTGAAGAGCTCGACTCCGTCGAGTAGGGGTCCATCTGGCTGTGGTACTGCTCGAGGAGGTCTGGATCCAACCGCTGGAGATCCTCCCGACTCACCCAAGAATGCTCCGAAGGAGGCCGATCCTTCCACCTGAAGAGATAGCGCTCATATACCTTGCTCCGAGTGGTAGTGACTTGTACATCCAATATTTGTTCAATTTGTTCACGCTGGGCTCTTTTGGTTGGTGGTCTCTCCTCACGGGTGGGTGCTCTCTCAATGGAAGAAGTAGGCTCAATCTCCTCACTAGGTACCACCGTGGGTCCCTTATATGGCACTAGGTCGGCCACATTGAATGTGGAACTTATTCCATACTCCTCAGGGAGATCTAACTCGTAGGCATTTGCACCAATGCGCCTCAAGACCTGGAAGGGACCAGCCCCACGTGGCCTCAGTTTAGAGTTGGCTCCCGGGGAGAGCCTCTCCGTCCTTACCATCACAAAGTCACCCACATGGTACTCTTGGTGACGCCGATGAGAGTCGGCCAGCCTTTTATAAGCCTCATTCTTTTTGCTGATGTGCTTGCGAATTTCTTCATGCAATTCTCTAATATGGTGTGCAAAAGACTCGGCTGAAATGGACACTCTAGCATGCTGGGGAAGGGGAATGAGATCGGAAGGTTTTCTTGGCTTGTACCCATGCACGGCTTCAAATGGACTCATCCCTATGGACTTATTGATGGAATTGTTATATGCAAATTCGGCATGTGGTAAGATGAGATCCCAATTTCCGGGGCGATTTTTAACAAGACACCTAAGAAGGTTCCCTAGACTCCGATTGATAACTTCGGTTTGGCCATCTGTTTGGGGGTGGTAGGCAGTGGATAATTTGAGGAGGGTACCCATCATGTGCCAAAGAGTTTTCCAAAAGTAGCTAGTGAATTTGACATCTCTATCGGAGACTATGGTTTTAGGTAGCCCATGGAGACGGACAACCTCATCAAAGAACAATCGGGCCACATGGGAGGCATCGGAGGTCTTGGAGCATGGGATGAAGTGAGCCATCTTGGAAAACCTATCAACTACCACATAGATGGAGTCATGCTTTCTTTGAGTCTTGGGTAATCCTAGCACAAAGTCCATACTCAAGTCTTGCCATGGTCGGTCGGGGATAGGGAGTGGGGTATATAAGCCAGTGTTTTGCTTCACCTGTTTGGCCGAAGCACATGTGCGGCATTGACCCACTATCTTTCCTACATCTCTCTTGAGACTTGGCCAATGAAACTGTCCCTCAACTAGGGCAATGGTTTTGTGGACTCCAAAATGACCAGCTAGCCCTCCCGCATGTAATTCCCAAATCAAGAAGTCGCGAAGTGAGGTCCGTGGGATGCAAAGCTTTGGTCCTTTGAAGAGGAACCCATCCTTTAAGACAAATCCCTCATGTTCCTTGCTAGAATGGGTGGTCAAGGTGGTATAGATGTGCCCAAAGTCGGGGCAACTTGGGTACTCATCCTTGATCCTATCAAATCCGCTCACTTCCACTTGGATAGTGGATAACAAGGAAACTTTCCTACTAAGAGCATCCGCCGCTCGATTCTCACTCCCGGCTTTGTGTTTGATGACAAAAGTGTAGGATTGGATGAACTCAACCCATCGGGCATGTCGGGCATTTAGCTTTTGTTAGAAGTTAAGGTATTTGAGGGCCTCATGGTCGGAAAAGATGACAAATTCTTTGGGCAACAAGTAGTGCCTCCAATGTCGGAGGGACTGCACCACGGCATAGAACACCTTGTCATAAGTGGAGTATCTAGTCCTAGCATCACATAGCTTCTCACTAAAGAAGGCTACCGGGTGTCCCTCTTGACTAAGGATCCCTCCTATCCCTATCCCGGATGCATCACATGTGACTTCAAAGACTTTAGAGAAATCGGGAAGGCATAGGACCGGGGCTTGGGTCAAGTTCTCCTTAAGTTCTTGGAAGGCTTTAGAGGCGGATTTGGTCCACACAAAAGTTCCCTTCTTGAGACAATCGGTGATTGGGCAGGTGATAGTGCTAAATCCACGAATGAACCTCCTATAGAATGTTGCCAATCCATGGAAACTTCGGACCTCATGAAGAGTGTGGGGTTCCGGCCAATCAAGAATAGCTTTGACCATGTCGGGGTCCATGGAGACACCCTTGGTGGACACCACAAATCCTAGGAAGGTGATGGATGTGGTCATGAAGTGGCACTTTCCTAAGTTGGCAAATAGGCTTTCTTGTCGGAGGACGGTACAAATTTGCCTAAGGTGGTCAAGGTGGGCCTCTTGGGTTTGACTATAGATGAGTATGTCATCAAAGTAGACCACTAGAAAGATCCCAATGAAAGGTCTAAGGGCCTCCGTCATAAGACGCATGAAGGTACTTGGGGCATTTGAAAGCCCAAAAGGCATGGCTAACCATTCAAAGAGACCATCTTTCGTTTTGAAAGCCGTTTTCCACTCATCCCCGGGCCTTATCCTAACTTGGTGATAGCCACTCTTAAGGTCAATTTTGGAGAAAATGGTGGCTCCCGCTAACATATCAAGCATGTCATCAAGCCTAGGGATGGGGAACCTATACTTGACAGTGATTTTATTAATAGCCCGGTTATCCACACACATCCGCCAAGACCCATCTTTCTTGGGAGTTAGAAGGGCCGGGACGGCACATGGACTTTTGCTAATGCGAATGAAGCCCTTCCTAATGAGTTCCTCTATTTGCCTCCGAAGTTCGGCATGTTCCGTGGGATTGAGGCGATAATGAGGAAGGTTTGGGAGAGTGGCCCCCGGGACTAGATCAATTGCGTGTTGCACATCATGCATGGGAGGGAGTTGGTCCGGGAGCTCCATTGGGAACACATCATGGAATTCTTCTAGGAGTTGTTGGATTTCTATGGGATGTGGATTGGTGGGAGTGGGCTCTCCTAGGCAAATGATCACCGCACATAGAGGTACTCTTTGAACTATCTCCTCTTCAAGTTCTTTCCTAGTGATGAGATGAAGACCCTTGGCCAACCCCGAGGTCCCACTTTGTTTGGGAGTTTGGGTGAGGGATGGGGTTGGAGGGGTGGAGTTCCCCGAGACTTGTATGGTGATGGGGTGTTGTCCTTGAGGGGGAGTGTCCCTCTTGGTCATGGGATGAGGTGGAGAGGGGTTAAGACGGATAGTCTTACCCTCATGTTCAAAGGTGCATTTGTTGCTCCTACCCAAGATGGTGGCATCTACATCATAAAGCCAAGGTCTTCCTAGTAGGATGCTACCTACTTCCATGGGTATGATGTCACATCATATTTGACCATGGTATGAAGAGAAGGTGAGGGGTACAAGACATTGAGTGTTGACCGGGATGGAGTTGTTGTTGATCTATAAGACCCGGTATGGACGTGGGTGAGGGGTGATGGCTAGCCCAAGAATCTTGACGGTATCGGGTGATACGGCATTGACACAACTCCCACTATCCAAGATCACTTTCCTTACATGGCTCCCTATTTTGACAAAGGTGTGAAAGATTGAAGTTCGACGCCAATCTTCTTCTTGGGGTTTTGTGAGGGTGCATCTAATCACTCCTAGATGAGAGTTGGTAGATGGAGTGGTGTGATCTAGACCCGATTCTAGGTATTGGGCTTCATACTCCTCTTCTCAATCTAGTGAGGCTTCATGGTCCTCAATGACATCTTCAAGTTCCTTTTGGGGTGGAGCTTCTTCCTCAATAAGCAAGCTAGATAATCCCTTGGATGGACATTGCCCCGCAAAGTGGCCAAACCCTTGACACCTAAAGCATTGTTGACGCCCGCTACCCGAAGTAGTTCCTACATTTGGGCCTTTGGGAATGTCTTCCCTCCGTGGGAGGGGGTGACTAGGGGTGGGTTTGTTTGGAGTGATGGTGGGAGGAGGGTTGTAAGGCCTTAATGGGGTGTTCCCACTTGGATTATGGGCTTTCGTGGGAGTGGCCGGAATGGGCCGTGGTCCCATATTTTTGGGATCGACCGGTCGGGGAGTAGTAAATCAAGGGATCCTAGAGAATCTTTCTACATCCCTAGCTATTTGATAAGATATCTCAAGGTTATCAACATCTCTCATAAAAAGCTCTCTTTTGATGTGACTTTGAAGCCCATTCCTAAAGCGGGACAAGGTAACGGCCGGGTCCTCATGAACTCCACACTTCAAAAGATAGGAGTCAAACTTCTCAATGTATTCAACCACGGTCTTCCCCTCTTGGGTGAGGCTTTGCCATTCATCTAAGAGCATTTGATGGTAGGATTGGGGAATGTATTTGTTCCTAAGTTGGTTCTTCATACCCTCCCAAGTATCAATAGGCTCTCCCCGCCTAATCCCTCTTAGACCCTCTTGGTTTAACCAATAAGTTTTGGCTAATTTGATGAGATACATTTTGGCCAACCTTACCCTCCTTTGGTCGGACATAGGATACCATTCAAAGTATTGGTCCATGGCGGTTTCCCACTCTAAGTAGACACTTGGTTCATGGGAACCATCAAAGTTTGGGGCCTCTACTTTAATCATCCTTAAGAGAGGGTCATCCGGGTCATCCCGTGGACGCCTTTCATGAATTGGATGGTGGCGGGGTCTCTCATGGTCATGGTAAGGGTCAAGATCCAAGTCCTCCCTATAAATTTCAGCATGTGGATGATAGGCTCTTGGTCCATGGTTCCTAGGATGGAACTCATCCCTATGAGGCTCAATATGTGGAGGGTGGACTCTTGGGTCATTGTTCCTTGGGTGGAACTCATTCCTATGCAACTCACCATGTGGTCGATGAACTCTTGGCTCATTATTCCTTGGATGATGGTCTTCCCTAGGAGGCTCAACATGTGGAGGGTGGACTCTAGGCTCATTGTTCTTTGGGTGGAACTCATGCTCTTCAAGCCGAGCAATTCGAGTGGTAAGGGACTCAAGTTGGGCAAGAATGTTGGTAAGGGCAGCATCTACCCTATTCATTTGACCTTGAGGCTCCTCCCTAGGAGCATCTTGATTGAGTTGAGGATGGGGATCCATGGGTAGATTTGAAGATGAAGGATCGGATCGGTAACTATCACCACTACGGGTGGACATGCAAGACAAGGGGCCAAAGATGTTGGACACACAATGCAATGGTACTAGGACTTAGACTTGATAGAGATAAGTCAATGACTTGCTCTGATACCAATTGATGTGACACAACCTAAGACTTAAGCAAGCAAGCACATTCACAATCAAAAGGGCCAATTTTGGGCCGCCGCTCTCCCGTCGCTCACCCAAGCCTGGGTTGGCAATGCCAAGTAGAGGAGGTGGGGTTGGGCCCTTGCTGGTAGAGGGCCAGCAAGGCTAAGATTTGATTCCCAATGGATGTGGATGCCCGATTCAAGGGGGCCGACAAAGTGCCAAAGGCACCGGTGATTCTCTTCCCATGGTGATCACTCAAGACAATGGGGCTTGAGGATCGAGCTCTCATTCGCATAACCAGCGGAACTAGAACTAATATTGAAAGACAAGCACAATGAGCAAGGTTTTAGATCACTTACTCGACCGGTTTGAAGAAACCGGTCCCGTTCGAAGACGAGGGCGAGCGGGGAGGCGGTGGATCCCCACACGCCGCGCCGGGGTAGCTTGACCTGCCCAATTGAATACAAAATTACACCTCTCGCAGGAGGGGGGTCTTGGGATGGGGTTAAGGTATATTACAACTAATACTACCTGATTACAGGGAGGGGCCTTCAGCCGGCCAAGCGGGGAGGGGAATCGGAGGAAGGAACACCGAAGTTGGGAGGTTGCCGATTCTGCCAGGTTCTGTGAGTGCTGATAGGGGATTGAAGATTTGACTGCTGCGACTGCTACTGAATTTTGTTGGGGATGAAACCACCTGGGAAATCTTCGTAGGTGACCAGGGAAGACGTACAATTTTTGTAGAATTCTTCTATAGCCGGTGCTGGTATGGGTGGAGGCCCGAACAGAGAGGCAGACCTTCAGACTGGCAGCTCCTGGTTTCCAATAGTAGGTTGTAGAGGACGCCCCGACAGCTCCTGAGCTTGGAATCAAGCACCGTCGGAGTCAGGGGTTGAGACGGCGTCGGTTTCATCGGCGCGCAAAATGCTTAAAACGACGTGTCTCGGGGCGCGCCATTTTAACAGGGGTAGAGCCCCCCTTTATATTGGCTTTCTTCTTCGTTTTCCTTTGCAACTGTTCATTTGTGGAAAACTTTTCTCTCTCTTCATCTCCTTCTCCACCGTGACTTCTTTCCCTCTTTTCTTCTCTTTCTTCTTCTGGCCGATCATCCGAACCCGGGGATACGCGTCGATGGTGCAGGAGAGCGCTCACGCCTTCAGCGAAGGGGTGAGGTGTTCGCTCCACCACGGCACAGCCGTTCCCGGAGCAGGATTTTTTTTGGCTAGGGTGGGACACGGGTAGCATAGGCGTATGTGCCTTATAATGATGACGAAAAGTGTGTTATAACCATCGACATGGGTTAAATGTCGACGCAATGATGCTTTGTTTATCAACGAGGGCGGAAGGCCCAGGTTAGAGGGTAGTTGACCGGGCTCGTCGATGGTGGCGAGGGTCGAAAAGGGTAGCGACCGATCTTGCCGATGGTGACAAGGGTCGAAAGGGTAGCGACCGATCTTGCCGATGATGACAAGGGTCAAAAAGGGTAGCGATCGATCTTGCCGATGGTGACAAGGGTTGAAAAGGTAGTGACCGATCTTACCGATGATGGCAAGGGTCAAAAAGGGTAGCGACCGATCTTGCCGATGGTGACAAGGGTCGAAAAGGCAGCGACCGATCTTGCCGATGGTGACAAGGGTCGAAAAGGGTAGCGACCGATCTTGCCGATGGTGACAAGGGTCGAAAAGGGTAGCGACCGATCTTGCCGATGGTGACAAGGGTCGAAAAGGTAGTGACCGATCTTGTCGATGGTGACAAGGGTCGAAAAGGGTAGCGACCGATCTTGCCGATGGTGACAAGGGTCGAAAAGGGTAGCGACCGATCTTGCCGATGATGAAAAAATTTGGAAAGGGTAGCGACTGATCTTGTCGAGGGTGGCAAGGGTCGAAAAGGGTAGGAAATATATATATATATATAGGTGGGACATTGGATGAAGACTCCGCTTCGACCCTGTAAAGGGTCTTTAGGACGGAGGATGGATCATCACTATTCATCATTCATTTATAATTTCTTTTTTTTATTCACATTATTGACCTAAGCGCCCTTTCAGGTTTTCGCCGAAGCCAGCCCCCTCTTGCTTTTACCCACTCGCCCTCTCAGGTTTTCACGTGGCGGGATATCCGATTTTGCCTGCGACGCCCTTTCGGGATTTCGCCACAGCTGGGTTATAGCCATTTTTGCACTTGTCCTAATACAGGAGCAAGTCCGGTGGGGTATCTCTATTTTTAACCCCATTTTTCTTTCTTCCCTTTTTTTTGGATTTAGAGTACAGAAGAACTTAACTGCTAGAACGCTGACTGGCCTTACCGATGATGACAAGGATTGGTCCCTGGTTTAGTTCGTTGACACTGGTTAAATGCCGAAGCAAAGGACATGGTTCATTAACAAGGACGTAAGATCCGAGTTAAGGGTAGAGGTCAACCGATCTCGTTGATGATGACGAGGGTCGAACCCGGGTTTATTCATCAGCATGGGTCACATGCCGAAACAAAGGTAGGATTATTAACATGGACGGAAGGTCCAAGTTAGGGGTAGAGATCGACCGATCTCGCCGATGATGACGAGGGTCGAACATGGTTTTGTTCATCAGCATGGGTGACATGCCGAAGCAAAGGTAGGATTATTAACAGGGACGGAAGGTCCAAGTTAGGGGTAGAGATCAATCGATCTCGCCAATGGTGACGAGGGTCGAACATGGGTTTGTTCATCAGCATGGGTCACATGCTGAAACAAAGGTAGGATTATTAACAAGGATGGAAGGTCCAAGTTAGGGGTAGAGATCGATCGATCTTGCCGATGATGACGAGGGTCGAACATGGGTTTGTTCATCAGCATGGGTGGCATGCCGAAGCAAAGGTAGGATTATTAGCAGGGACGGAAGGTCCAAGTTAGGGGTAGAGATCGACCGATCTCGCCGATGATGACGAGGGTCGGACATGGGTTTGTTAGAGGAGCTCCGGTGGGACTTTTGATGATTGTCCCTTTGGGAGTTTCGTTAGGAGGAGGATGAAGAGGAATTTTTAAATTATCACTTTACTGACTTGAGCGCCCTTTCGGGTTTTCGCCGAAGCCAGCCCCCTCTTGCTTTTACCCACGCGCCCTCTCGGGTTTTCACGTGGTGGGGTACCCGATTTCGCCTGCGATGCCCTTTCGGGTTTTCCCCACAGCTGGGTTATAGCCGTTTTTGCACTTGTCCTAATACAGGAGCAAGTCTGGCGGGGTATCTCTATTTTTAACCCCATTTTTTTCTTTTCTTTTCTCTATTTTTTTTTGATATAAAGGGTGGTGGGTCGAAGTGTGATGTCTGACCCTTGGTTGATAGTAGACGGCCGTTGGCCGGAGCACCGGGCCTCGCGCCGAGCAGAGCGGTTCATTCGTTAGCAAGGGCTGAACGCTAATGTAAAGGAATGATCTTTCACCGATTCGGACGTAAGGCCCGTAACGGTAATATGGTGTATTCTTTTGAGAGCTCGGACAGGGCGGCTAGGGCGAAATGCCACTAGTCTAAGGAAAGGTAGCTCGATCAGGGCGGAGTGCCACTAGACCAAGGAAAGGTAGCTTGATCAGGGCGGAGTACCACTAGACCAAGGAAAGGTAGCTCGATCAGGGCGGAGTGCCACTAGACCAAGGAAAGGTAGCTCGATCAGGACAGAATGCCACTAGACCAAGATAAGGGTAGCTCGATCAGGGCGAAGTGCCACTAGACCAAGATAAGGGTAGCTCGGCTAGGGCGGAGTGCCATTGTGCCAAGACAAGGGTAGCTTGGTTAGGGCGGAGTGCCACTAGACCAAGGAAGGGTAGCTTGACTAGGGCGGAATGCCACTAAACCAAGGAAGGGTAGCTCGTCTAGGGTGGAGTGCCATTGTGCCGAGACAAGGGTAGCTTGGTTAGGGCGGAGTGCCACTAGACCAAGGAAGGGTAGCTTGGCTAGGGCGGAATGCCACTAAACCAAGGAAGGGTAGCTCGGCTAGGGCGGAGTGCCATTGTGCCGAGACAAGGGTAGCTTGGCTAGGGCGGAGTGCCACTAAACCAAGGAAGGGTAGCTCGGCTAGGGCGGAGTGCCACTAGACCAAGGAAGGGTAGCTCGGTCAGGGCGGAGTGCCATTATGCCGAGACAAGGGTAGCTTGGTTAGGGCGGAGTGCCACTAGACCAAGGAAGGGTAGCGTGGCTAGGGCGGAGTGCCGCTAGACCAAGGAAAGGTAGCTCGATCAGGGCGGAATGCCACTAGACCAAGATAAGGGTAGCTCGGCTAGGGCGGAATGCCACTAGACCAAGCTAAGGGTAGCTTGGCTAGGGCGGAATGCCACTAGACCAAGATAAGGCGTAATGCCACTAGACCAAGATAAGGGTAGCTCGATCAGGGTGGAGTTCCACTAGACCAAGATAAGGGTAGCTTGGCTAGGGCGGAATGCCACTAAACCAAGATAAGGGTAGCTCGATCAGGGCGGAGTGCCACTAGACCAAGATAAGGGTAGCTTGGCTAGGACGGAATGCCACTAGACCAAGATAAGGGTAGCTTGGCTAGGACGGAATGCCACTAGACCAAAGAAGGATAGCTCGGCTAGGGCGGAATGCCACTAAACCAAGATAAGGGTAGCTTGATCAGGGCGGAGTGCCACTAGACCAAGATAAGGGTAGCTCGGCTAGGGTGGAATGCCACTAGACCAAGATAAGGGTAGCTCGGCTAGGGCGGAACGCCACTAGACCAAGATAAGGGTAGCTTGATCAGGGCGGAGTGACACTAGACCAAAGAAGGATAGCTCGGCTAGGGCGGAATGACACTAGACCAAAGAAGGATAGCTCGGCTAGGGCAGAATGCCACTAAACCAAGGAAGGGTAGCTTGGCTAGGGCAGAATGCCACTAGACCAAAGAAGGATAGCTCGGCTAGGGCGGAATGTCACTAAACCAAGGAAGGGTAGCTTGGCTAGGGCGGAGTGCCACTAGACCAAAGAAGGGTATTCCGACCGATCACTCGGGGAATGTTGGTTGTGTTGCATGATACAGCTTTATATGCTTTTCGTTGAGGGGAGAGAACTGGATGACTCCTTTGTGGTCCACCAGGACGTAGGCACCCCCTTCATATACTCGGCGGACGATATATGGTCTGATCTAGTTTTCAACCAACTTCCCTTTGGGGTTGGAGGCCATCACTTCTCTTCTTTTGACCATCACCAGGTCTCCTTTCTTGAATTCTAGACCTTTGACCAGCTTGTCAAAAGCACGGGCCATGCGAGCTTGGTAGAGTTGGATGTTTTGTTGCGCCCGGAGGTGTTTTTCTTCGAGCTCAGCGAGCTCTTCCAATCTTCTTTCTGCATTGGTTTGTTCACCGCTGGCTAGTCCATGCTGGATGGCGACTCGCAGTGAAGGAACTTCCAGTTCAATCGACACCACAGCCTCTAACCCGTAGACGAGGGAGAAAGGCGAACAGCCGGTTGGGGTTTTGTAGACAGTACGATAGGCCCAGAGCGCTTCGTACATCCTTTCTTCCCAATCTTTTTTATTAGACTTGACAGTCTTTGCCAGTAATGTGCATAGTGTCTTGTTGAAGGCTTCTGCGAGCCCATTGGCTTGAGAGTTGTAGGGGGATGATGTCCTCCAGTCAATCTTGTATATGTCGGCCATCCGATAAACCTTCTGGTTTCTGAAATGGCTGCCATTATCAGAGATGATTCGGCTGGGGATTCCAAACCGAAATATTATATTCTGTCGGAAGAATCTTGCGACCAGTTCCCCCGTTACATCTCTCAATGCGACCACCTCTGCCCATCTGGAGAAGTAGTCTATAGTTGCTAAGATATATCTGCACCCCAATGAAGATGCTGACAGCGGCCCTACCACGTCCGTACCCCACTGAACAAACGGCCAGCTTGGTAGGGTCGAATGTAATGGCACTGGAGGTCTCCTTGCCACGTTAGCGTGTTCTTGACATTCCTAACAAGCCTTGGCGAACTTGCAGCAATCATCAAACATAGTGGGACAATAGTAACCCAATTTCTTTATCTCAATTTTCATCTTTGGGCCAGCCTAGTGTGTTCCAGCTGATCCCGCATGGACTTCCTGCATCACCTGCCCCGCTTCTGTTGAAGACAAGCAACAAAGTAGGACTTTCCTTCGGGCATCTGCCATTATTCGGAACAGGGTTCCGCTTCTCATCTCATAAGAGTCCTTGACCCTCAGGAGCTTCATTCTCTGTTCTTTTTCTTTCGGGAACTGCTGGTGTTGAAACCACCGCAGGAGATGTTCTCGCCAGTCGGGCTGTTGAACCTCCTCGACGGCTACCACCTTAACCTCTTGTTCGTCGGCCAAGACCTCTGTTACACTGGGGACCTGCCGGTGGTTGATCACTGTTATATTCAGGCTTGCGTCTGGCGGGACCGCCAACGAACTGGCTAGCTTAGCGAGGGCATCTACCTAAGCATTCCGGCCTCGGTTGATGTGCTTGATGCTGATGAAGTAGAATCTTGACATCATGCGGGTTGCTAGCTGGTGATAGGGAAGAAGCTCTTGCTTTCGCACATCAAACTCTCCTTCCAGTTGTTTTATGACTAGCATGGAATCTCTGAATGCTTCCAGCATCTGAATTCCCATGGACAGAGCGATCTGCAACCTGATTATTAGGGCTTCATATTCTGCTTCATTGTTCGTGCAATGCTTGTTTATGGAGCAGGATGTGTGCACGACTTCTCCTTCTGGGGATTTCAGGACTATGCCTGCCCCTGCCCTGACCCTGGCCGATCCAGCGGCAGAGGTGTCAATTATGGAAGCGCCATTGAAATATAGCTGCCATAAGGAGGGCTGCACCTGAACGGCTTCCAGGGTTTCATCTTCAGGAAGCTCCGGTTCCAGCGAGCAGTCCCTGGGTATTGGGTGCTTGGCGAAGAAGTCTACAATAGCTTGGCCCTTGACGGCCTTGCGGCACATAGGAGATGTCAAACTCCATAAGGATTACTACCCATTTGCCCAAGTGACCTTTGAGTGTCGGCGGGGACATAATATATTTCAGGGGATCCTCCTTGGATACCAAGCTGATTTCATGCGACAACATGTAGTGTCGAAGCTTCTTAACTGCGAAGACCAGTGCCAGATAGACCTTCGCAATATAAGTATATTTCTCCTCAGTTCTGACCAGTCTCCTACTGAGGTAATAGAGGGCTTGCTCTTTCCCTTCTTCATTATTCTGGGCCCGCATTGCCCCCAGGGAGTTATGTGTAGCTGCTATATATAGTATCAATGGCCGTCCTTTCACTGGTGCGCCCAGCACTAGAGGAGTCTTCAGATAGTCTTTCAGCTTATCGAAGGCTATCTGGCAATCTTCATCCCAATAAAAGGGAACATCTTTCATCATCAGTTTGTGGAAAGGCTGGCATCACCCTGACAAATTGGAAATGAACCGTCGGATATAAGCCAAGCGGCCCTGTAATGATCTCAACTCGGAGATATTCCTTGGCGGAGGTAGCTCTTGAATTGCTCTGATTTTTTCGGGGTCTATCTCTATCCCCCGATATCGGAAAATGAAGCCCAAGAACTTCCCGCTCGACACTCCGAATGCACATTTCATGGGGTTCATCTTCAGCGCATGCTGCCTCAGCCTCTGAAAGACTATCCGGAGGTCTTGCAGATGATCTTCTTTTCTTCTAGTTTTGACCACCAGATCATCTATGTAGCACTCGACCTTGTGGTAGAGCAACTCATCAAAGATTTTGGTCATTGCGCGCTGATAAGTTACGCCAGCATTCTTTAGTTCGAACGGCATCCTCTTATAGTGATAGATGCCTTTAGGGGTTCGGAAAGCAGTATGGACCCGGTCATGCTCCGCAATCTAAATCTGATTGTAACCGGATGACCCGTCCATGAATGACAGGGTCTCATGCCCGGTTGTAGCATCGATCATGACTTCCGTTATTGGCACCGAAAAGTCATCTTTGGGGCTGGCTTTATTTAGATCTCGGAAGTCGACACATATCCGGATCTGTCCATTCCTCTTTTTCACGGGGACGATATTCGCCAGCCATGTGGTGTACTGGTTTTCTTCAACAAATCTCACGTCAATGAGCTTGTCGACTTCAGCACAAATTTCAGTAATGAGTTCTGGCCTCATGCGTCGCGGTGGTTGCTTCACCGGTTCGGCCTAAGGGCTGATTGCCAGCTCATGTTGTGAGACAGTGGGATTTAGACCGAGCATTTCTTTGTAAGTCCAGGCGAAGCAATCCCGGTACTCTAGCAGCAGCTGGGTGTACAGCTCCCGTTCTTCTGGGGACAGTTGGGCACTGAGGAAGGTAGGCCTAGGGTCCTCCTCATTTACCAAGTTGACTTCTATCAGTTCATCAACTGTGGCTTGGCCTCCGTCTTCTATCTCCGGAGGTGCCGGTGGGAGGTCAACGAAGTCTGGAATACCATCTTGAGGGTCGAGTACTTTGACTTCCTCGTCAAACACCACCAGAGCTTCTTGAGGATTCTCTGTTTCCTGCTCCAGCGACTGTGAGGATTGTTCTGTTAGCAAATCCACTGCCGTTGCAGCTCCCAAGGGCGAGAGAGCAGCTTCAGTCCTTGTAGATGAAGTTGCAGCCATGACAGGTTGGTAGTTGTTTATTGCAGGGCTTGGACAACCTCCCAATTTTGTAGCAGAAGTTGAGGAGGTCTCGCCTTCTGGGGCAGTTGTATCTTCCATAGAAGTGGCTTTTTCTTTCTTGGCGGCTTGTTCCCCTTGATTGGAGTCGACCGAGGCTTCCCTGATTGGCAGAAGGGGTGCTGAAGTTATCATCAGTAGGACTCTACTGGAGGGAGAAATTCCTACTTCTTCAGTATCTTTGGCTTCACTGCTGCTAGCCGTATCAAATTTGGCTTGAAAGGCCGCCTCTTCAGGGTAGACCTGCTCCCAGCATCGGCAGGGGACCGCGGTCTCTATTTCTTGATTTCCAGGTTGAGCCAGTTCAACATGCTCAGCTTCCGCCAGGTATTCATCAAAGGTTGCCCCCAGCGGGCTTTCTTCAGCATGATAGAAGGCGGAGATGGTGTCCGCCTCGTATTGTCCACTGTAATAATATTCTTCCAGGGTGAAGCCCAACCCCGGACGTTGAGAGGCACATCTCATTTCCTTATCCAGATTTGTGGGATACCACATTTTTTGGAAAGCTTCCTTGCGCTTTTGAGACTGATCGAGGGAGATGTGTTGCTTCTGAAACATCCTGGCCATCCGCTCAGTCGTGAATGCAAGACCGTGGACGGGAACCGGCGGGTTGCTTATATCTTCGGGGAGGCTGCAGTCTGTGTCTTCCCGAGTATAGTGCTCTTTAGCCGTATAGAACAAGCTGCTAGGTCCCTCTTCAAGTGTCACCTCCCAAGTTTTGAAAGGCTCGACAGTAGGGTTATCAAGGCCGAGAGTTGGCTTGGTAAGGCCATCTGAGATTTCAATATGATTGTGCCGCCGCTTCATTAGCTTCATGGTATAATGTTGGGGGTGATGTTCTGCCCACGTCTCCGGATGCTGTGATATGGGAGACCACCTTGGGCTTGACAAATTGTGGACGCCGATTTATTTTTTTTATTTTTATTTTATTATTTTTATTTATTGATTTATTGATTTATTGGCGTGCCAGTCACCGAAGTGACGATTTCATTGTGCGCTCGACCTGACTTGGTCAGTCGATTGTGAAGTCCGCGTCGGGACCGAAAGTCCGTCATACCATAAAGGCTATGACATTAATTACGCCCTTCCAAGGAAGGACAACCCTTGATTAAGCGCCGGAATAGGAGGCCGCTCGGGGCGGTTAAAAATGAAGTGCATGATATTAAAGCTATTATTATTCTAAGGAGGTAACTGGGTAAATGATAGGTTATTAAATCAGCATGACCCCTCTGTGTAGGTCGTGCCGGGTAGAGATAGGACACCGCCCGCGCAGCGACGGGGCAGAGTCCGGACAGTCATTGGGGACATGTCCCCCTTCGCGTTTCTCATCCGGCCAGAGGCCTCGCAATGCTCATATTCCCCGAAGGATCAGGCCAGACGGGAGGTGCATGACTATTGGAGTTAGATGGACGCAGTCAATCTCCAAGAAGTGTTGATCTAGAGGGGGGGTGAATAGATCTACAGCCTAATTTAAAACCAGTTGTAGGTTCAAATGCGGAATAAAGGCAGATCTACTAAAACACTAAGTCAAGTGTCTAAACTTAGCGAAAATACACATGATCTGTGAAGATAATCAAGAGATTCAGTAAGAGCAAACTCACAAGCACAGTGCACACAAGATTTTAGGTGGTTCGGTCAATGACCTACATCCACCCCACACTCAACCGAGTGTGGCTTACTGCTGCGCAACACAGCTTGCGTCCGCTGGGCAATACAGCTTGGCCTACAAACCGCTGAGCAACACAGCTTGTTGTCCAGAGGATACACCTCTGCAAACCGCTGGGGAAGTACAGCTTAACCCGTCCAAGACCAAGTCTCGCCAGCTGAGGATTACAGCTTTACCTGTCCAGTGGAAACCTCCACTGCCCGCTGAGCAACACAGCTTGCTGTCCAGAGGATACACCTCTGCAAACCACTGGGGAAGTACAGCTTAACCCGTCCGAGACCAAGTCTCGCCAGCTGAGGATTACAGCTTTACCTGTCCAGTGGAAATCTCCACTGCCCGCTGAGCAACACAGCTTGCTTAAGGGATAAAGTGAAAAATGAAAATAGAATGAAACAGCAATCGGAAAACTGTAAATGAAGAACACAATATAGCTCTCAACAGAGCAGACTAGCCTGGATTTGATCCACGGTCCAGTGAACAAATCTTCAGACTTCACTCTTCTTCTCTCAATCTCACTCTCTCTCTCTCTTCTTCTCTCAGACCAGATCTCCCTCGATCTCACTCTCTTTCTTCACTCTCTCTCTTTCTCTTTTCCTCTTCTTCGCTTCTGCTCTCTGTCTGGATCGTGGCTCTCTGTATGAGCTTTTCTTCTCGCCAACTCGATCATCTTCTTCAGAAGATGAAGACTGATATTTATAACAACAGCAACTGGATAAGGGCGTGTGGCTTCCACGTTTTCCCGCCCAAGGAATTCTCCAGATTCGAGATGCTTCCATCCACGTGGCAACATCTGGTCACCTTGTCCTCCTGGGATCACGAGCCATGTCAGCAATCTCAGTAGAGAGTCCCTGTCAAACAGAGTATCAGATGATCAGGTTGAAGAACAACTCTGTATAGATTTATTAAAAGAACTTCGTTGTATAGACTTGACCAAAAACCTGAGACACTAACGAAAACACTGGACTGACACTAACTAGAAGACGAAAGAAAAAACTGACACGAAGTGTGGTCACAAGGCGAGACAGACACGGGGTCTAGGAAAGACAACACGATGACACAATACGGAAACGACACAAAGACAACTCAATGATACAAACACAGAAACAACAGAAACCGACACGAAGTGTGGTTTCAACATACGAAAGACACGAAGTCTAGGAAACACGACACGAAGACATGAGAGGGAAAACGACACGAAGTCATGAGAGGAAAAACGACACGAAGTCATGAGAACAGCACGAGGTGAAAAAGACACGAGCTGACTACAACACGAAGACAGAAACAGAAATTGACACGGGTTGAAAATAACACGAAGACGAAGTTAACACGAAGTGAAAACAACACGAAGACGAAGTTAACACGAAGTGAAAACTACACGAAGTAAGTACGACATGAAGTGAAAATGACACGAAGACGAAGTTGACACGAAGTGAAAATAACACGAAGTGACAACAGAAACCGACACGAAGTAGTTGCAAACACGCAAGACACGAGGTCTTCGTAAAGTAACACGAAGTGTGGTCAAAGTGAGAAAGACACGAGGTCTAATGAGAAAGACCAACACGAAGATAGAAGATGCCACGGCTATCACGACACGTGATGAAGCAGTGGAACCAGAAAGAAATAACACGAGGAACAACAGTAAGTGACACGAAGTTAAAGAGAAAAATAGCACGAAGACAATGTATGCAACAGTGCAATGTCTAGACTTTAAGTCCAATGCAAACGGCTGTGCAGACTTCATGAACAGTGCATGATTGTACTGGACGATGTATACACTTAGCCTATGCAGACCAGTCCGATGTATAGACTTTAAAGAAATACATGCTACAGTCCACTGTATGGACTTAGAAGAATGATGCATGAGACGCTCAATGTATCGACTTTGAGCTTGCTATGCAGTGTATAGACTTAGAGCATAATCGCCATGATGCAATGTATAGACATGCACATAACAGAAGTCTAACACAAACAATATATCAGTCATACACGTGCATTCTCCAGATGATATACAAATCACAATCATGAAGCTATCATCAAAGCACAATGTCATCAAGACACTCATGGTGTTGCTATCATCAAAACACAACAGCATTGCAATCATCAAATCAACATATCACATGCTTGTGCCTAGGGGGCACAACATTCTCCCCCTTTTTGATGATGGCAACACACTGTGACAGTGAGTCACACACAAAATTTTCTCCCCCTTTGACATGATCAAAAAGAGAAAAACAGTAAAAACATGAGTGCAAAGTGCAATATGCATGCAAATACCCTTAGAACATGAAACTCTCCCTGAAGATAGGACTCCCCTTGAATGAATTCCCCCCCTTTTAAGTGGGATATTGTGTTCAAGACATCAGATATACAAAGGGAAAGATCAAGAACTCATCTGACTGGCATTCTGAACAAGTAGTTCAGGAATAAGCATTCTAAAGCACAGGGTCTTCATTCATATGAATTTAGAAACTACTTTCAGATAGAAGTCTGGTTTAAAGGTTATAAATTTTGAGTTCATGCACTACAATCAATGGATAAGTTGGCTGTGCATGATAAAACAATAAACCAGAATCATATTTACATGAAAGATTCAGTTTCAAAATATCCTACTTTCGTATACTCTCGGCGCCAGAAGGATGCCAAGGGTGATGGTTCTCGGCGGGTTCAACAGGTTGGCCAAAGGAGGCTCTCGGCGCCAATGGCAAGGAGGCAAAGGAGTTCCCGGCACGGGCTTCCCGGTGCGCTAATACGGTGGCCAGGGGGAGTTCTCGGCGCGGCCAAACGGCTAGGGGTTCCCGGCGCACAGGAGATGAGGCCAAGAGAAGGGCTTCTCGGCGCCAATGGCAAGGAGACCAAGGAGTTCCCGGCGCGGGCTTCCCGGCGCGCTAATAAGGTGGCCGGGGGGAATTCTCGGTGCCAATGGCAAGGAGGCCAAGGAGTTCCCGGCACGGGCTTCATGGCGCGCTAATGGCAAGTTCTCGGCGCAAGAAGTTAGGCGCCGAGGACTATTCATAGGTTTTACTGTTTGTGGAGCCGAGATAGATGAGGGCGCCAAGATGAGTTTAGGGTATTACGGCACTCTATTTTGGGTTTAATGATGATCGAGGCCAAAGCAAATAGGCTTTATAGGATCGAAACTGATCAAGGGGCCGACCCTGAGCTGGATTAGATTTAGGCTTCATAGAGGTATCAGGGTTCAAGAGGGAATCGAAGGAACCACTGCAGGATGGGGTTCTGAGTCGTCATATTATTATTGACCCTCAGGGGCTCATTTGTTGGCATCTTTGGTCGCCTGGGAGCCAAGAGATGGCCATCTCTGACCCCAGGGGCGACCCTGATGTAATTGTTCGGACCGGAGCCGGATTAGAAACCATCGATATCAATTTATTGAAGCAGCTTACTTACTCCTGTGGGAAGAGGATCTCGAGCAAGCCCTCGGAGTTACTGCCAATATCGGTAGCAGATTGCCCCAGAAGCCAAGAGATGGTCTGTCTCTGGCCCTAGGGCAAGCCTGGGAAACTTTATGCAAACGATGATGAATCGGAGAGGGACATCGGCTCATTTAGAACTACGTTTAGTCTACTGCAGACAATTGAGCCCGAAGACCCACCGGGGAATCGGACGCACTTCAGTTGGACTTCAAATGAAAACATATAAAGGGAAAAGCGTAGCAGCAGGCGGAGAGATAGTGGGAAAATACTTCAATCGCCTAGCGCCCAAACGGGCCACTGTAGCATTTCATACAATTACATCATTCCGGGACTCACCACAGTCACATAGAGGGAATGGAGGAAAGGGAGATGAATGGCGGCCGGGATATCCCGGTTACAACCGTTGAATCGAGATAAGACTCGCATTGTTACATAAAGAAGAAACAGAAACAAAGAAGATGAGGGGGGGGGGGAGGGGGGAGCATTGACTCCTCTCCCTCCCCGGCTGCCCACCTTGAGCTTCTGCTCCTTCGTCTCTTCTCAGATATCTCTTCGCTTCTTCGAGTCCCTCTTTCTGGAGCTCTCCTTTTCTTTTTTTCTTCTCTTTTTCTCTATCTGTCTCTTTCTTTTCAATCTCCCCCCCCCCGGATTCCCCTTTCCCCTTCGAACAAAAGGGGGGTTTTTATAGGTGCAGTGCTCCCACCTTCTTGGCATGATCTTTTTCGGCGTGAAGAAGGCAGCTTCCCGGCGCGCCTCTTTCAATCGGGGAGGCCTCCCGGCGCCCCCCCCCCCCCCCCCCCCTCATATGGGATTTTGGGCCTTGGTGAGGGTCTCTCGGCGCCATTCTCTGGAGCTCATTCGGCAGGCCCATTCAGGGCTTTTAAACTTCATATGCACCTCGACCTCTCTTAGTTCTTCAAATATATCTTCCAGAACCGAGGAAGGCCCTCTACTGGTGACATAGCTTCTATTGAGATAATTCATAGATTTTCATCAGTCTGTAGACTCGGGTTTCATCGACATCGCCACCTGAATGATGACAAAGTCGGGCATCATTTTATTAGCATCGTCACCCGAACGGTGACAAGATCGGACATCAGCTTTCTGAGAAGACTTCAGTTCGGTATATCACCCATGAAGATGGTTCCTCTTTCGTTTTGACTTTGCAAAAGCCTTTACAATCTTCATTTGATGGTTCTGGCTTCATCTTTATCTTTGCCCATATCACATCTGTCAATCAGTCGACATCTGACTTGCTCTGACATATTATCTGTGGATTCTCAGCCGAGGCAGTAATACAGCTCTTATTGAGGTGTGCTAGGAGGTCTCATCAGTCAGGTGACTGCTATTTCATCAGTGCTGCCGTCTGACTGACAATGGCACCGGACACCAGCCTGGCCGGGAAGAGGCTTCCTCCGGGTAGATGGTTGACCAGCTTCGTCATTGATCTTTCATTGTTGGTCTGATCTTCTTTTCAATTTTGTCTCCACCATTGCTCATTTTCCAGGCGTCAACAAATGCCCCCCACCTGCGGACGGCGTAAGTGCAGAATAAGCGGCACGGTGTCCGTAGGTGCATCTTTAGCTCAATGCTATTGACTCATTCTTTCATTTATAGCTTGGCAGTATCCCCATATTGGGATTTCATCCTGGCATGATCTTCTTGACTTGAGCCTCGATCAGTTGAACATCTATTGGCTTGGACCGTGATCAACTGGCACATCTGACATCTGTCGGTTTTGAGCCCCGATCAACAGCACTTTTGACTTCTATCGGCTTTAAACCCTGATTGGCTGACCATCTGGCATCTGTCAGTTTTGAGCCCCGATCGGCTGTATATCTTGCATCTGTCGGTTTTGAGCCCCGATTGGCTATACATTTGACATCTGTCAGTTTTAAGCCCTGATTGGCTGAACATCTGGCATCTGTCAGTTTTGAGCCCCGATCGGCTGACCATCTTGCATCTGTCGGTTTTGAGCCCCGATCGACTATACATTTTGCATCTGTCGATTTTGAGCCCCGATTGGCTATACGTTTGACATCTGTCAGTTTTAAGCCCTGATTGGCTGACCATCTGGCATCTGTCGGTTTTGAGCCCCGATCGGCTATACATCCTGCATCTATCGATTTTGAGCCCCGATCAGCTGTATATCTTGCATCTGTCAGTTTTGAGCCCCGATTGGTTATACATTTGACATCTGTCAGTTTTAAGCCATGATTGGCTGAACATCTGGCATCTGTCGGTTTTGAGCCCCGATCGACTGACCATCTTGCATCTGTCGGTTTTGAGCCCCGATCGACTATACATTTTGCATCTGTCGGTTTTGAGCCCCGATTGGCTATACATTTGACATCTGCCAGTTTTAAGCCCTGATTGGCTGACCATCTGGCATCTGTCGGTTTTGAGCCCCGATCGGCTGTACATCCTGCATCTATCGGTTTTGAGCCCCGATCGGCTGTATATCTTGCATCTGTCGGTTTTGAGCCCCGATTGGCTATACATTTGACATCTGTCAGTTTTAAGCCCTGATTGGCTGAACATCTGGCGGATTGTAGCTCTGGCTGGCTGAACATCTGCCGGATTGTAGCTCTGGCTTGCTGAACATCTGCCGGATTGAAGCTCCGGGTGGCTGAACATCTGCCGGATTAAAGCTCCGGGTGGTTGAACATCTTCTTCATGTGTTGTTATTTCCTTCGTATGGAAGAGTAGTGGTCTTAGCAGCCTTTATGCGGATGACCCGTGTTCAGCAGGAGAGTGTTGATGAGAGGTCTATCCCAGTAGGGTTTCATCATTGATCGGGCGAGGTGCCGGTCGATCAACAATTGGTTTCATCATCGATGTTGGGTTTATATCGATGCAAAAAGAGTTTCATGAGTCTCATCAGAATAGACGAAAGGTCTAAACTGGCAGGGTTTCATCATTGATCGGGCGAGGTGCCGGTCGATCAACAGCTGGTTTCATCATCGATATTGGGTTTATATCGACGCAAGGAGGAGTTTAAGTTTCATCAGAATAGACGAAAGGTCTAAACTGGGTAGAGGTTATAGCAGGTGGGACATTAAAGGGTGCGTAGTTTTCATCAGGACAGACGGAAGGTCTATCCCGGTAGGGTTTCATCGTTGATCGGGCGAGGTGCCAATCAATCAATAGTTGGTTTCATCATCGATATTGGGTTTATATCGATGCAAAGAAAGTGTTATAAATTTCATCAGAATAGATGAAAGGTCTACACTGGCAGGGTTTCATCATTGATCGGGCGAGGTGCCAATCGATCAATAGTTGGTTTCATCATCGATATTGGGTTTATATCAATGCAAGAAGAGTTTCATAAGTTTCATCAGAATAGATGAAAGGTCTAAACTGGCAGGGCTTCATCATTGATCGGGCGAGGTGCCGGTCGATCAACAGTTGGTTTCATCATCGATATTGGGTTTATATCGACGCAAGAAGAGTTTCATAAGTTTCATCAGAATAGACGGAAGGTCTAAACTGGCAGGGTTTCATCATTGATCGGGCAAGGTGCCATTCGATCAACAGTTGGTTTCATCATCGATATTGGGTTTATATCGATGCAAAGGGATTTATAAGTTTCATCAGAATAGACGAAAGGTCTAAACTGGATAGGGTTTCATCATTGATCGGGCAGGGTGCCAATCGATCAACGGTGGGACGTATGTGAAGGTGTTGGTCTCGTCAGGACAGACGTAAGGTCTATTCCAACAGGTTTTATCGCATGTGGGGCTTGCCAAGAAATGCGTAGGCTTCATCAGGACAGACGTGAGATCTGAACTGGACAGGCTTCATTAGAATGGTGATGTGTTTCATTATCGGTGGGACGTTTGAAAGATGGTATGTAGATTTTATCAGGGTAAACGTAAGGTCTACCCCGGAAGGGTTTTATCATCGGTGGGGAATGGAGCCGACTGACCGACGGGAGGCTTCATCAGTGAAGGGGAGGTAAAGGTAGCGTGCTGGTTGGCATGGAACTTTTGAATTACCAAATTACTGACCCAAGTGCCCTTTCGGGTTTTCACCGGAGCCAGCCCCCTCTTGCTTTTACCCACACGCCCTTTCGGGTTTTCACGTGGCGGGGTACCCGATTTTACCTGCAGTGCCCTTTCGGGTTTTCACCACAACTGGATTTTGGCCATTTTTGCCCTTGTTCGGGATATCCGAACAAGCCTGGCGGGGTATCTCTATTTTTAACCCCATTTTTTTATTTATATATACATATATATATTTCCTGAATTGGGACTTCAGCACGGATCAGGCGATGTGCTGCTCCATTAGTGACTGCTCTTATCATCGGTATTGGGTTTATACCGATGCAAGGATTTCATAGGCTTCATCAGGATAGACGTAAGGTCTAGACTGGGTAGGTTTTATCATTGATCGGGCAGGGCGCTGATCGATCAATGGTAGGTTTCATCACGGTGGGACAAGAAGACATGCAAGTTTAATAGGACGGGTTTCTTTATCGATCGGGCAGGGTGCCCATCGATCAAAGGTGGGTTTCATCATCGGTATTAGGTTTATACCAATGCAAGGATCTCATGAATCTTATCAGAATAGATGTAAGGTCTACACTGGGCTGGTTTTATTGTTGATCGGGCAGTGTGCCAATCGATCAACAGCAGGTTTCATCATCGGTATTGGGTTTATACCAATGCCAAGATTTCATAGGTTTCATCGGGATAGACGTAAGGTCTAAGCCGGATAGGTTTCATCATCGACCGGGCAGTGCGCCAATCGATCAAAGCAGGTTTCATCATCGGTATTGGGTTTATACCAATGCAAAGATTTCATAGGTTTCATCGGGATAGACGTAAGGTCTAAGCCGGATAGGTTTCATCATCGACCGGGCAGTGCGCCAATCGATCAAAGCAGGTTTCATCATCGGTATTGGGTTTATACCAATGCAAAGATTTCATAGGTTTCATCGGGATAGACGTAAGGTCTAAGCCGGATAGGTTTCATCATCGACCGGGCAGTGCGCCAATCGATCAAAGCAGGTTTCATCATCGGTATTGGGTTTATACCAATGCAAAGATTTCATAGGTTTCATCGGGATAGACGTAAGGTCTAAGTCGGATAGGTTTGATCGTCGGTGGCACAAGGTGCCAGTCGATCGACGAGAAGTTTATGGCGGGAGGTGAGGTTTCTTTAGGATCACCACATTACTGACTCAAGCGCCCTTTCGGGTTTTCGCCGGGGCCAGCCCCCTCTTGCTTTTGCCCACGCGCCCTTTTGGGTTTTCACGTGGCGGGGTACCCGATTTTGCCTGAGGTGCCCTTTCGGGTTTTCACCACAGCTGGGTTTTAGCCATTTTTGCTCTTGCTCAGAAAACCTGAACAAGACCGGCGGGGTATCTCTATTTTTAACCCCATTTTTTATTTATTTTCATTCTTTTATTCTCTCTTCCCCTCTCTTTGGGAGGGTGACAAGTCGGAATGCCATTAGATCATGATGAGGAATGGCCTGGTTAGGGCGGAATGCCGCTATACCAAGAAAGGGTGTAGCTTGGCTAGGGCTAGATGCCGCTAGACCAAGGGAAGGGTATATCTCGACTAGGGATGGATGCCACTAAGCCAAGGAAAGGTAGCTCGGTTAGGGCGGAGTGCCACTAATCCAAGGAAGGGTAGCTTGATCAGGGCGGAGTGCCACTAGACCAAGGGAAAGGTAGCTCGGTTAGGGCGGAGTGCCACTAAACCAAGAAAAGGGTAGCTCGGCTAGGGCGGAGTGCCACTAAACCAAGAAAATGGTAGCTCGGCTAGGGTGGAGTGCCACTAAACCAAGGCAAGGGTAACTTGATCAGGGCAGAATGCCACCAGATCAAGGCGGGTAGAGCTTATCGGGGGCGGAAAGCCACTAATTGATGTGGGGTAAACACCAACGCAAAGGAGAGTAGGGCTTCATCATGCAATTCAGACGGAAGGTCTGAACTGAAGTTCGTGGATGGTGGGCTTGGGTATGAAGCTGTTTGCCGAGAATGTATGTTTCATCATTAATGTTGGGGTTTTTAGCATTAATGCAAAGGAATAGAGTTTCATAATCTACCCAGACGAAAGGTCTGAATTGATTTATGGGATATGGATAGCAGCTAGGGCACGGAGCCGTTCACTGGAAATGTAGGTTTTATCGTTAATGTGGGGTTTGACATTAACGCAAAGGAATAGGGTTTCATGATCTACCCAGACGAAAGGTCTGAATTGATTTAGAGGATGTGTATGGCAGCTCGGGCATGAAGCCGCTCACTGGAAATGTAGGTTTTATCGTTAATGTGGGGTTTGACATTAACGCAAAGGAATAGGGTTTAATGATCTACCCAGACGAAAGGTCTGAATTGATTTAGAGGACGTGGATGGCAGCTCGGGCCCGAAGCCGTTCGCCGAAAATGTGAGTTTCATCGTTAATGTGGCTTTGATCAGCTGGGTATCTACATCTTTGCATACTCACTAATTTTATTGACTTTCCTTTGGCAATCTTTGAACATTGGTCGGCTTGAGTGCCGATGGTGGAATATTGATTTCTCTTAGTTGGCCATACTGGAAATCCATATTTGTGAGCATCTGTCATCTCGAATGCTGATGGTTAGACATCTCTAGCAGTCCAGAGGATCATCGGGCATCTATCAACCAGGGTACCGATGGCTGAATGATTGACATATGTCGGCTAAGACGCCGATGGTTGGGCGAGCTTCCATCGTTCTTCATTGATTCATCGTTCATTGTTCATTGCCATCTGGACTCCCATCATTTGGATGGTTCCTGACATCAGCAGCAGACGTGCAGTGTAAGAGTCTGTGATAGGATGGCCCTTGAAGGGTCAATGCTCTAGTTTTATTTCTCATCACCATAAGTGATCATTGCCCCTTTAAAGGAGTGAGCATGCCCAGCAACGGCCATGCATGCCGCCATTGGCATTTCATACATTTACCCCTAGAATGGGGAACCATGTATGTCTTACATCATTCTTCTGGCATACATTTGTCCCAAGAACGTGATACCATCAATATTTCTCATTGTTTGGCATGCATCTGCCCCCGGGATGGGATACCATTTGGAACTTCTATCATCTCATAATCATCATCTTTCTTCCTATTTTATTCTTCTTTCTTTCTTCTTTCTTTTCTTTTTCTTTTTGATATGCATCCCCCTCCTTAAACTGGGGTGTCATCTGTATCTTCCATCATTCCATCATTTTTCCCATTTTTTTTGATGTGCATCGCCTCCCAAATGGGGGTACCATTTATAGATATATATTTTATTTCATCATCTCTTCTCTCTTTTCTTCTTTTTTTCTTTTTTTTTTATTCCCATGTGCCCCCAGGACGGGGTATCATCCATACCTTTCATCATTTTGTTTTGTTAATACATCTGCCCCTAGGAAGGGGTATCATTGGCATCCTTCATCATCATCATTTTTTTTCTCTCTTTTTTTTTCTTCATCTTCTTCTTTTCTCTTTTTTTTTTGGTATACATCTGCCCCAGAGCGGGGTGTCATCCGTATTGAAAATGCCCTTTAGAGCGAATCGCTCTTTGGCGGGTGTGGTACGGCCACATCGGCTGCCTTCTTGAAATTGAGCATTCGATGGGGACGCGGTGGGTCCACTTTATATTCCCCTATCTGCAGCTCACCTTTCTGTATCAAGCTTTCTATAACATCTTTGAAGACGTAGCAGTCCTCAATAGGGTGTCCGAGCATATGATGGTACGGACAGAAGTGAGGCTCGTCTTTCCTTGCGGCATCACCGGGCTTCTTTGGGGCCGGGAGTATGATCTTGCTGTGGTGGGTGACCCATTCGAATAGGACCCGAGTTTTTTCCTTTGGAAAGGAGTAGGGTTTAGTCATTTTGCTTCTTAGGGAATGGCCTAGCTCGCCAGTCTTTGCTGGCGAAGAGCTAGCTGCCTCCTTTGCATTTTTCTTCTCGAGAGCTTGGAAGTCGGCAATGTAAATATCTTTATGCATTGGCTGTTCACCAGCAGGCTTGCTCTTTTGTCTTAGGGCGGTAGCGGCCGGGTAATACTTCGCCAAAAAGGCCTCAATATCAGCCACAATCTCATTCAAGAGATCGAAGGACTTGACTTCGATGCCAATCAACCTTGTTAAGACTTCTATCTTCAGGTTGCGCTTGCATATCTGGACAGCCTCCTCATGGTTTGGTGGGTGCCGACATCTGGCCATAAAGGTCCTTCCATCGGTAGATATAATCCAGAGTAGATTCATCGGCCCTTTGTTTGGCCTCATACAATTCTGCCTTAGTAACTTCTCCCTTGGCAGAGTTGATTTTCATTGTTTGTTTCGTATCGGGTTTACCCATCACTGCCGGAACTGGTGAGTTTAAGTGCAAACCAGGCAGATGCAAACCCATTTCATTCAGCCTGCTCTGTAACACTTTGACTTCTTGTAGTTTTTTAGATAGCTCTGTCATCATGGCAAGGCCAAGAATGTTGCCCCCGGCCCTAATCCTAGGAGGGACTGGCAGTACCCTATTACAGGCGCCGGACGCGTCCAGGCTTTCAGAAATTAACATCTTGGCCCTCGTCTCCGCATATGGAGGAGGAGTATGGTAGCATGCTTCTTCCTCTGGTAGCGGGAGGTGACCAGGCTTCTTGCTGGTTTTATCATCAGGACAGGAGGCTGAAGCTTTGGCTTGCTCTGACCTTATCGGCATGAAGCATATCTCTTCCTCATCCCCTTCGGAAGTCTGGCCATCGCCGGGTAAAACTGACAGCATGTTACAGGAGAAGACTTTGTCCTTCCTTGTGTTTGTTTGCATCTGCTCTTCCTTTCTTTCAGCAGTCGACATCTGCACCCATAACGGGTCATCTAGCACATCTGGCATTTTTGATTTATTTTTCATCTTATTCATCAAGCCTGGGGATTTGACGCGGTCCCACAGGATGGGCTCATCGGTGTCTGTTTCTTTTACCATTTCTTTGGGCGATTGCCGGTATAGAGATACCATATTGACTGCTCTTTTTAACTCAGGCAACTCATGCAGGCATGGAGGGTCCACTCTATACTCACCCAGTTCGAGTTCCCCTTTTTTAATCATTCTTTCAATAATATCTTTAAATACATAGCAATCTTCAATGGGATGACCCAATGCTTGATGATATGGGCAGAAGCGGGGGTCATCTTTTCTTTTGGTATCATCAGGTCTCTTTGGATCAGGAAGGATAATCTTGTCAAATTGGGCCGCCCATTCAAACAGGAGCCGAGTCTTTTCCTTAGGAAAGGAATAAGGCCTGCTCATCCTGGCTCGCAAAGCGGGGCCATCCTTCTGATCAGCCGGCCTAGTGGGAGGAGGGCGGGCAACGCCTTTTTCTTTATCTTTTTGTTGCTCAAACATCTTGAAGTCTACTGTACTGACTTCTGCAGGCATGGGCCGTTTATCAGCCGATCTAGCTTTCTGGTACACAGCAGTAGTAACTGAAGGGCTACTGGAGAGGAAGGCCTCGACCTCCGCCGCGGCATTGTTTAGTCGGTCAAATGACCCTATCTCCATCCCGATCATCTTTTCGAGAGTCTCCCGCCGAAGATTCTGCTTGCAAATCTGGACGGCGTCCTCGTGATGTGGAGGCCGCCTGCATCTCATGGCGAGGTTTCTCCATCTTTTTATATAATCCAGAGCGCTCTCATCTTGCTTCTGCCTTGTTGCATATAGCTCAGCTATTGTGATTTCTCTCTCCGTGACATGAAATCTGTCGTGGAACTTTCTTTGCATATCAGGCCAGTCAACCACTGACCCAGCTGGCAGGCTTGAGTACCATTCAAAGTGATGAGGGCATCTCACGACACTCCCTCTAGTTTGGTCGTCTGCACACTCTTGATATGGTCTGATCATGGTCTCCACTTGTTATCTTCATTTTCCCAGTGTCATTTATGTATTTTCCTTTTATTGAGTCCTATCTTATGTATTTTCCTTTATTGAGTCATGTGGTTCTAGCCCATTTCCCTTATTTTACTTAAACTGGGCCTTATGTCCTTAGTTATGGGCCCATAGGATTGAGTCTAGGATATGCTCGGTCTTTTGTCCTATTGTCAAGGACATTTTGGTCATGAAAAGAGTGGTTGCCTATAAATAGGCCCCATCTCTCCACTTGTAGTCACTCTTGATGAATATTGAAAAAAACCACCTCTTATTATCTCTCAACTCTCTCTCTTACTCACTATATCTCTCAATCTCTCTCTCATTCTCTCTCTCCCCAAGGGGAGTTCGACCCTCCCTCTCTCTCCTCTTCCCCCCTCACTTACTCCAACCCCCAACCACCTCCACTACCTCACCCACCTCCATTAAGGCTCTCCCCTTCCCCATAGCCCTTCATTTACTTCCCCTCCTTGTCCCAAAGCAACTCTTCCACCTCCCAACACAATTCCCCCCACTTCCCCACACAAATCCCACCACTTCCAAGGCCAATTTCGAATTTGAACCCTCCCTCCCATAGCCATTAGAATCATCTTGCCCCTTCTTCTCTCTTGGCCACCCCCTTCCCCACCTCATCTTCTTCTTCACATCATTACCCTGCTTCAGGAAACAGAATTACAGCAATTTGCAGAGGAGGCCACGGTCACCCATCAACGACTCAGGGAGCAAGGCCTACATTTCCAGAATCATCTGCAAGTCAGCTTTCAAGGCGAGGTGGTTTCGTCGGCATCCGAGTTCGGTGCTGTCCGCAATCACCATTCTTCTCCGACTGCGCCGAACCTCTCAGATCCGGAGCCAGAGCTGCAGAGACGACTCGCCCACGGCTAACCTTGAAGGAACCAGTCTTCAAGGTCTTCTACAAAGTTCTTCCTCCCTCTGTCAGCGTCCAGGAACAGAAGGCGGAACCCCGTTCGGCATCCGACAACCAGAGTTACTATTTTTCTACCACAACCACGCCGGTCTGCCTCCTCACTGTCTGCACCGACCTCCGTCCACTTCTCTGGACACCCAGTTCATCTCCGACATCAGAAGACGTCCCTGTTTGTTTTGTTGCAAAGAAGACTCCTCCACGATTCCAAAGAGTCCAGCGGTGCCAGGTTCGGAGCTCCGGAGCGATCGTGGTACCTTCTGCAACCTGCTGTTGCAGACAGAGCTCGACCAGCAACCAGAGCTGCATCCACCTTCCAGCCACCGGTGCGGTCATCCCTGAGAATCATAGCTTCCCCAAAAATTCAAGCTTCATCCCCTATCAGTTGGCAAACGTTTGGCGTTGGTTTCGTCGCAATCCAAGCTTCGTGGAATTTTTAGCTGCCACAACACCGATCCACTATCCAGAAAACCTGCAGGTGGGCAGAACCGGCGAAGCTCGGAATCTCGATCTCCTTTGCATTTCTCCCCACCCCGCTTGGCCGGCTGAAGGCCCCTCCCTGCGTGGAGGTAGTTTTAAATGTACTAAGTGTAACCCCCACCCCAAGATCACCCCTCCTGCGAGAGGAGTAGTGCTGTACCCTTTACATTTTCAGGTCAAGCTACACCGCCGCGGCGATCGGGTGCATACCCTCGCCTCCCGGCGCGCCCTCGTCTCCGAACGGGATCGGTGTCTTCACACCGATCAGGTGAGCTTCTGGTACTATCCTTTGTAGCCTTATTCCTGCTAGCTTAGTATTGCTTTGATTGCTCGTCGGCGGTGAGAAGAGAGTTCGAATTTGCATGCTAGTTTGTTAGTGTCCACCGCGGACCGTGAGAGAGTGTCACCCAAACCCCGCCTTGCGGGCCAGCCACCCACGAAGTTGGGTATCCTAGACTCTTTGGAGTCAGCCGTAGCATTGTAAGTCCATTAGAACAATTGGGTCCCATCCCGGACCCTCATCATTATCCCCCGGACCCACCGGGTGAGCGTGTGAACCGTGTGAGCAAAAATCGTCGATTGTGAGAATCATTGAGTGCTTGTATGCTTGCGGGTCTAAGTCCTAGGGTCATATCATCCTCTTTAGTGGTCTTTGGGCTGTGCCACATCACAAAGGCCAACCCAGTGAGGGATGAGCCAAAGAACTTGAGCAGATAAGCTTCATCGACTGCTAGGTCGCCCATGATTGTAGTGTAGTAGGCTATGTGCTCCCTAGGGGAGCCTTGGCCATTAAATTTCTCAAACTTCGGCGGCTTACTGACGCCTGGGGGTAGTCTCTTGGCAACATACTGGGGAGGATACGGTACCTTGTACACATCATAGGTACCAGCATCACCACCAGTCTTTTCTGACAGCTTCATTTCCACAATTCTTTCGATCATCTGCTTGTGGGCTACAGCTGGATCTATGTCTTCTGGAAAGAAGTGAGCTTGTTGCTGGCTGTGAGGAGTTGTCATCACAGTGGCGCGCAAGATGGGCGCGGTAGGCTGTGTCTGAGACACAGAGGGCTAAGCTGTTGTTTGCTGTGGAACAGGTTGGCTCAGTGTCTTGCCCTTATCAGCTAGGAGAGGGTTAGCTGGGATAGCCATCTCTGCTGAGCTGGATGTTTGCCCCGCAGGTTCAGCTTGCTTTGAGACTGATGTAGCTTCATGTCTCTCATTGAGCTGCCTTCGGAGAGCATTGATCTCCTGCTGGTATCTTCTGAACATCATCTGGATCATAGGATCCAAGGCTGATGGGATTTGCATATCTTCAGAAGTCCCTTCAGCATCATCAATAAGGGGATTGTCTTCATCCTCTGCCGTCACCACATTGACTGTCATGGTGGTGATCTTGCGGGCTTCATCATATTTCTTCATCTTATCTTTTGCGGCCTGGCCTCTTCTTGTGACAGGACCAGGTCTAGTAGCCAACCTGAGCAGTTCATCTGGCTGAGTTGGTAGTATATCTTGCCCCCTGGCAAGTCCAGCCATGTTGCAGGCGAAGATTTGCATTTTTTTCCTTCCGCCTGTAGACCTTTCTTTTCACCTAGTCAGGATATTTGAGCCGGTCAAAGATCGATATTCTTTCTTTGGCTTCTTCCCGGTACAGGTCTTCTCTGTCATATCCGGCCCTGAGACCTTCTTCATAGTGATTTGAATCGGAGGAAGAGGCTTCGATCATCATTTCTTGAAGTGTTTCTTCTTTTTCTTCACCTCTGGTGCCCAAGGCACGGGATAGTCTTTGTTGACCGAGGGCAGAGCTCCCCAGGTAGTGGAAGTAGTCTTGGACTATCTGCTTCATCTCTTCAGAATTGTGCCTCTGTGGCTCAGGCTGGAGCATTAGTCTTTCCTGGCTTCTCTGCTGATAGGCCAGTCTTGTTATCTGAGCATCCAAATGCTCGTCTTTGGAATATTTGAACAAGTCGGCCTGTCTGGCACAGGCCCTCGGTCTTCTCGGGATGGCGACCGTGACCGGTTCGCTCATTCCCACATTGCCGTTTCGACAGCAGTTGACAGCAGCATCATATTTCTTTCTTTGCCATCTTCTGCCCCCAGCCCTGGGACGGGTGACAGTAAGGTCTTCTTTCTTCTCATCCCTTCTGCCCCTCATCATGGGGCGAGCAGCAGTCAAATTTCTTTCTTCATCATTTCTCTCATCTCTTCTGCCCCAGGCTTTGGTGCGAGCAGCAACAGCATTTCTTGTCTCTTTTCCCTATCTTCTTCGGCTTCCTGCCCTGAAGTGGGCAACAGCATCTTCAGCAGCCTTCTCCTCATCTCGAGCTGGAGCCCAGCTTTGAATCCTCTTCGGTCGCCAGACCTGTTTGTATTTTGCTGGCTTGGGCGCCAGCGGCTTCCTCTCATCAGCCTCCCAGTTGGCCTGCCTGGTGGCCAGAGTCTGGAATCTGTTGGTAGTGGGCACCATTGGGACGATCACGTCCGGCTTGACCGCCCTTGGGCAACCATTCATGTTTGCCCGGACACCTCCAATCATCATGGTCTTTCCGGAGTTGGAAAGACGACGGTCAACAGCATCATACCGGCTCCTCCGGTTGGTTCTTCTCCCCTTCTGAGCAGCAGCAGGGACCATGTCCCTTTTTTGGACATGATGGACGTAGCAGGCGACGGCCGTGGGGACCATTTTCTCTGGTAAGATATTCTTCTCGTCAGTGATCTTCACCGGGGCACTTGCAGCAGTGCCTTGCTCATTGTCATCGACCTGCAGAAGGTCGGTGAAGACGACGCCCAAGCAGTTGGGTAGCCCGACAGCTGGGGGCAATGATCCAAACGCCAGTGGTACCGCCAGGTATCCCTCCTGAACGTGCATGTCAACCGGTTGCTTATCGAAGCACACAGACGCGATTTCTGTTGTTATCATAGTTTCCTGAAAATAAGGAAATCACACGGAATCAGAATTTTGAGGGGGGGCCCACTGGGCCTCCTATTTCTGTTGTTATCATAGTTTCCTGAAAATAAGGAAAGCACACAGAGATGAAGGGAGACTGTGTCCCACCGGGCATGCCAGACTTGTGGACGCCGATTTATTTATTTTTATTTTTTATTTATTTTATTATTTTATTATTTTATTTTTTTATTGATTTATTGGCGTGCCAGTCACCGAAGTGACGATTTCATTGTGCGCTCGACCTGACTTGGTCAGTCGATTGTGAAGTCCGCGTCGGGACCGAAAGTCTGTCATACCATAAAGGCTATGACGTTAATTACGCCCTTCCAAGGAAGGACAACCCCTGATTAAACGCCGGAATAGGAGGCCGCTCGGGGCGGTTAAAAATGAAGTGCATGATATTAAAGCTATTATTATTCTAAGGAGGTAACTGGGTAAATGATAGGTTATTAAATCAGCATGACCGCTCTGTGTAGGTCGTGCCAGGTAGAGATAGGACACCGCCCGCGTAGCGACGGGGCAGAGTCCGAACAGTCATCGGGGACATGTCCCCCTTCGCATTTCTCATCCGGCTAGAGGCCTCGCAGTGCTCATATTCCCCGAAGGATCAGGCCAGACAGGAGGTGCATGACGTGTACTTCCCGGGGCTTATCGGGGTTAAATATCAGTCGACATCTCGGCAGCATCTCCCCATAATCTGGATTATGCCCAGGGGAGAATAGGCTATCACCCACGGAATGCCGGGATGAAAGCCGAGAAAAAGAGGGAGTGAACCTCCCACACTGCAGATGTATGCCCTGGGGCAATGTTTGACTCTTCCCTTATAGGAGCCGGTGACACTCATGCAGTGGCAGAGCTCACATTAGCTAAAGGGGTTGCTCATAAAACCGGCACGGATCTATGGAACATAAGGGAGTCTGACTCCCTTTAATTTTATCCTCGGGACAGTTCTGGTGACTCATGGACATCCCTAGGTGGGTTTGATAGAAGTGTTGAAGGCTCATTGGGTGGCAGGGTAGCCTCTCGGCACACCTTAAAAGGGTGAAGAGGTTCCCGGCGCCACGGCAAGGAGAGGGGGGTTAGGCTCCTGGTGCAGGCAAGAAAGCCAATCAATTAGGACTCTCGGCGCCAGAAGGATGCCAAGGGTGAAGGTTCTTGGCGGGTTCAACAGGTTGGCCAAAGGAGGCTCTCGGCGCCAATGGCAAGGAGGCCAAGGAGTTCCCGGCACGGGCTTCCCGGCGCGCTAATAAGGTGGCCAGGGGGAGTTCTCGGCGCGGCCAAACAGCTAGGGGTTCCCGGCGCACAGGAGATGAGGCCAAGAGAAGGGCTTCTCGGCGCCAATGGCAAGGAGACCAAGGAGTTCCCGGTGCGGGCTTCCCGGCGCGCTAATAAGGTGGCCGGGGGGAATTCTCAGCGCCAATGCCAAGGAGGCCAAGGAGTTCCCGGCACGGGCTTCCCGGCGCGCTAATGGCAAGTTCTCGGCGCAAGAAGTTAGGCGCCGAGGACTATTCATAGGTTTTACTGTTTGTGGAGCCGAGATAGATGAGGGCGCCGAGATGAGTTTAGGGTATTACGACACTCTGTTTTGGGTTTAATGATGATCGAGGCCAAAGCAAATAGGCTTTATAGGATCGAAACTGATCAAGGGGCCGACCCTGAGCTGGATTAGATTTGGGCTTCATAGAGGTATCAGGGTTCAAGAGGGAATCGAAGGAACCACTGCAGGATGGGGTTCTGAGTCATCATATTATTATTGACCCTCAGGGGCTCATTTGCTGGCATCTTTGGTCGCCTGGGAGCCAAGAGATGGCCATCTCTGACCCCAGGGGTGACCCTGATGTAATTGTTCGGACCGGAGCCGGATTAGAAACCATCAATATCAATTTATTGAAGCAGCTTACTTACTCCTGTGGGAAGAGGATCTCGAGCAAGCCCTCAGAGTTACTGCCAATATCGGTAGCAGACTACCCCAGAAGCCAAGAGATGGTCTGTCTCTGTCCCTAGGGCAAGCATGGGAAACTTTATGCAAACGATGATGAATCGAAGAGGGACATCGGCTCATTTAGAACTACATTTATTCTACTGCAAACAATTGAGCCCGAAGACCCACCGGGGAATCGGATGCACTTCAGTTGGACTTAAAATGAAAACATATAAAGGGAAAAGCATAGCAGCAGGTGGAGAGATAGTGCGCAAATACTTCAATCACCTAGCGCCCAAACGGGCCACTGTAGCATTTCATACAATTACATCATTCCGGGACTCACCACAGTCACATAGAGGGAATGGAGGAAAGGGAGATGAATGGCGGCCGGGATATCCCGGTTACAACCGATGAATCGAGATAAGACTCGCATGGTTACATAAAGAAGAAACAGAAACAAAGAAGATGAGGGGGGGAGGGCGGAGCATTGACTCCTCTCCCTCCCCGGCTGCCCACCTTGAGCTTCTGCTCCTTCGTCTCTTCTCAGATATCTCTTCGCTTCTTCGAGTCCCTCTTTCTAGAGCTCTCCTTTTCTTTTTTTCTTCTCTTTTTCTCTATCTGTCTCTTTCTTTTCAATCTCCCCCCCGGATTCCCCATTCCCCTTCGAACAAAAGGGGGGTTTTTATAGGTGCAGTGCTCCCACCTTCTTGGCATGATCTTTTTCGGCGTAAAGAAGGTAGCTTCCCGGCGCACCTCTTTCAATCGGGGAGGCCTCCCGGTGCCAAAGGGCATGGCTTCCCGGCGCCCCCCCCCCCCCCCTCATATGGGCTTTTGGGCCTTGGAGAGGGTCTCTCGACGCCATTCTCTGGAGCTCATTCGACAGGCCCATTCAGGGCTTTTAAACTTCATATGCACCTCGACCTCTCTTAGTTCTTCAAATATATCTTCCAGAACTGAGGAAGGCCCTCTACTGGTGACATAGCTTCTATTGAGATAATTCATAGATTTTCATCAGTCTGTAGACTCGGGTTTCATCGACATCGCCACCTGAATGATGACAAAGCCGGACATCATTTTATTAGCATCGTCACCCGAACGGTGACAAGACCGGACATCACCTTTCTGAGAAGACTTCAGTTCGGTATATCACCCATGAAGATGGTTCCTCTTTCGTTTTGACTTTGCAAAAGCCTTTACTGAAGTCCCGCGATCAATGACACCCAAGAGGGGGGTGAATTGGGTGTTTACCAATTTTAAGGAAAACTTTTAGCTTTTTACAGTAATATGTGATAAACAATAATTAGCAATAGAAGACTAACTTACCAATTCTCTAAAACTCACCGATCTCACACGACCATAGAACAAGAACAAACAAACCACACAAACAACACACAATGCACAGCAGTTTTTAAGGTGGTTCGGATGCAACGACGGCAATCCTACATCCACCCCTCACCAAACCCGGTGAGGCTTCACTCGGGAATAAATCCCCAAACGGAGACGACGCTCCAACCACACATGCAGGACGAAACCTGCCCACACACACGGGGATGTGCCCCAATACACACACACACACGGAGATAATGTCTCCAACACGATCCGACAACCGGATCACAACACACGCTGCGACAAATGCAGCACTCCACACACAAATACTAAGATCTGAATAAAACCACACAACACACGTAGATCTAAGAAGACCTACGCACACCCGAATCAAAACAACACACACACACGACCACGGATCCAACACGATCCACACACATGCAGATTCTTCAGTTTATGATGAACACAAATACAATACCCAAAACATAAATACGATGAGGCTTAGTTTAGAAAACTCCTGTTTTAGGTTCCCCTTGAATGCATGTTGCAGATCTTGAGCATTTCTTCAATCTTCACTTGAAGAACCTCCTCTTGATCTCCACTTGAATCCCCTTAGATGGCTTGCTTGATTCTTCTCTTGATTGGAAGTTCCTTGGCCTCAAATGGTGCTTGCTTACTTGCTTCTTCCCTTCTTCCTCCTTGGACGGTCTCCCCTTGATCTCTCTTTGTTGGTTGCTTGCTCCTTCAATTCATTGGAAGTTGATGGCTTCAAATGGACCTTGAATCTTCAGCTCCTTGAATCACCTTCTTTGAATCCTCTTTGATGGCTTGCTTGATTCTTATCTTGATTGGAGCTTTTTGAGCTTCAGATTGAGCTTGAATGACTTCAAATAGATGAAGGGATTGCTGGATGGAGTACTGTTCATGCAGCTCCTCTTGCTCTTGCAGCTCCTCACTTTTCCCCTTTGATGGCCTCTTTTTGATCTCACATGAAGTGCTTGGGTTTATGACCCTTTAGATTGGTTTTATATTTCTTGAATGGTCCTTGGACGAGTCCTAGACCAGATCCACGAATCCTGGTGCAATAGGGGGCAAAAGGATTAAAGAAATGGGGTGAAACCCCTCTCCTCGAGCTTGACACAGAAGTCAACAAAAGTGGGCCTCGGGGCTGGCGGTCGACCGGAATTCATGGGGCGGTCGACCGGAATTCATGGGGCGGTCGACCGGAACCTGCTGCAGCCGGAGCTTTTAGGCTCTGGCAAAACCGATCGACCTAAATGTCACAGACCTCGAACCTTTTGGTTCTGGGAAAATCGGTCGACCTAGCTACAGTGCAGCCGGTCGACCTAGCTACAGTAAATTCCAGATTAACACAATTCAGCCCCAAATGCCATTGCAACCCTTCCGAACTCTGTGGCATCAAACTCCTTTGATCTTGGGGAATATATACTGAGTGTTTTGACCTACAAAATCATATAAAAATGATTAGAACTTTAGCTCAATAATCCATATAATAAATGTATGAAATACACGTATGAAATCTCATGAATTAGTTATATGTGAACACTTTGAATCACAAGTGTTCTGAGCTAAAGATCAAGAGATAAGAGCTCAATCACCCCAAGTAAAATATCCATGAAAGACACTCATGGAATCTCAATAACAAGAAGGATAGAAAGGCTCATTCTCAATTTAATCATCCACATCAAAAGATCAAGTTCATATGACAATGAATTTAAACGAATGGATGGTCATCATGTAACCCGAGGTTTCATGATTGATGTGAGCATTCAAGAACCACATGTTCCTTGGTATTAATGCAATGTGAGAACATATAATGCAAGTTGTGAATGGGCATCATGAAACCAAATACACCGAGAGTGATATAAGCATGAAGTAACCAAATATCCTAGATTATGAAAACACCATTCACTCATGAATACCAAGATTTGCATGTGAGGTTCAATAACACTTTGCTATCTCATTAAGCCTTACAACTTAGCATATTGAAAATGCATGTAACACAGTGGGAGTCGACATAATGCAATGAGTGAGTTAACTCCCCTTTTCACTGAGAACTTCATGAACTTTAATGATGCACTTCTTTGAGTTCTTTGAGTTCCAAAACATGAACCGTAGTTATGATCCTGCAAGCCAAGATAGTCATGGTTAATACCATTCTTGTTCACATTAAAGAGGTTATGAAACCTCTTGCCTCTTGTAAAAACAATTCAATCAAGCATGAATCAAGACCATGTACCATTGCCATTTCTCATCTCAAACATATTTAAACATGAATGTGCAATCAACCATAAGTTTAGTTATCATCACTCAATCACACATTAAGTTTAGTTATCATCAAAACCATAACGCCAACAATCATCAAAATCATAACTCAACAATCTCCCCCTTTTTGATGATGACAAACTTAGTGATGATACAATAGAATGGCACAAATAATCTTCCCCTCCTGTCACACATAATCATCAAGCTGAAAGAATCCAGATGAGGAAGAACACGCTTATCTCCCTTTGGAACAACAAAAGCCCGTCTTATCAAATCAGAAGAAGTAAGGGCAAATCATGGACGAACAAGGCAAATTCAATCAAGCATGTATTGATACCAATTGAATAGAGTGATTGGCCTCAAGGATGGGAGCCAGTGGAGATGTTCACAAGATGAGTTGTTTAGCATAAAAGCATTCAAAAGCTAGATCTCATGTCAAATTTTCCTAACAAGCAAGAGCAGGAAAGCATATCAAAATGATTTTCTTTGATTTTCAAATTTTCTGATTTTTATATCTTAATTTGAAATGCATGAAATGCAACACATGTGACACTATGAATGCATGCAATGCAACTGAACAGACATGATGACAATATGAATGCAATCATATGAAACTCAATGCAAGCATACAATGGAATGAGAAACCACTAGGCCAATTTTTGAACTCAGAAAATAATTTTGGAATGTGATGGATTTGCAGATTTTAACATTTTTAGTTATAGTGCATGAAGCTATATATATGCAAATGATGAGACATGATAAGCACACAGTGCAACCAGGCAGATACGTATATGTAGACATGCAAGCATATCTCCCCCATACTAATTGAAGAAGGGAATGGGTATAAAAAAGACGCAAGAGAGTCATGCTCACCAAAATGCACATGTGTAGCACATGGGAGATCGTGCAATCATATAGGAGATTCATGCAATTGCTGATGCAGTCAATCAATTTTCTGAATACATATTAAGTCAAATTCATAGATGTGTAAGTGAGGAACATGAAAAACGATAGTTGCCATATAGATATTCAGATTTTCAGATAAACACAATGAGACATTTCACAGACTGCACTTCATTTTTTTTTTTTGAGAACAGCGTATTGGAGGCTTCGCTCTACCACAATGAGTTTTCACCACATTTTTTAACTCAACCAGTATCACATGATAGGCAGAATTTTTCAAGAGTGATCAGGTTCAAAATGATTCCTTTTTACGCGAGTAGACGCATGGAGCTCATGCCAGAATCCCCGGTTACTCAGAATACTGAACCATTTCACCTCATTTTGAACAGAGATACTAGTCAACACTTTTCAGATATGAACCACATCACGTCTCAGGTGACATGTGCCCAGTTTACTCAGTGAGACTGAGCATTGCTCTATCTTTCATTTTCATTTCAGATTATTCAACAAGGATGGGTAGGCAGCTTTTTCCTCAACTGTCTCTTCAACATACATGCAGCAAGTTTAACATCTCGAGAGTGTTGAAAAGAAATTCATATATCCTTATCTTTAACACTCATTTTCACATTTTGTGCATGAAGTGTGTGAATTTGATTCAGCATGTATACCGAAAATATCGTGAATACATAACAAGGCAGCTCCCCCTAAATAGATGCACTTATAAAATAAGAACTCTCCCAGAGTGTACGACATGAAACACTCCAATAATGACTCAAATGTAACATTATTTATCAAGAGGATATAAGGTCATAGAAGTGCCAAGGAATGAGGGTGAATAGCATATAATATCACACAAGCACACAGTGGGAGTTTATGCAAATGCACTATGACTTGCATGCTAGCAATGTGATGTGATTTTGATACCAATTGAATGGACAATATGATACCAATTGAATAGATACCAACTGAATGAACTGAATGTAGCTAAGGATATGCAATGTCATGAGTTCTAATGTAATGCAACCTATGAGGATATAAGAATGCAGTGTAAAAATAAGATGCGGGTGCTTATTTTTCAAACCAGTGAGATGAATGGCAAACACATTTTATTCATGAATCAGACAATCATCTTACATGACATGACTTTTATGAATAAGGGTGCATACATGATCAAAAGTTTATGCAGTGCAACCTAATTACAGAGTTCTTCAAAATCAGATTTTCAATAGCATTTCACAATTTTCAAATGAGAAATCATCCACAAGCCAAATGTTTAGATCATTGATCAAAAACATATCTTGAATATAATTAGCTCAAGTCAAGGATTCACTTACAAATCAACCTTTCACAAGCCAGTCACAATTGTCAAGATCTGGTACGAGGCGGAGATTTTAGTCTGAAGACCCAGCTCACGCATAGGGAATGCTTCCAAGTGGACATAATCCACTCTTCCACAAATGCCATTTGATATACCAGATATGCAATTCAATTCAAGTGTGATCACGCAATCCAAGTTGAGGGATGTTCAATCTCAAAACACTTCATACACATTTTTCAAGATCTTCAATTTGATTCAACCAATTCATCACAACATGCTAGTAAATGACAATTCAAGTTTTTAGAATCAATACCTTGTCACTTGAGTGTGTCACCAAGTGATAAAGACGGTCATTGCAAGAATTGACAAGGTTGAATTGTCTTAGTTCAGGAGACAAGATTGGAAGCATTCATTCACTAAAAATCACCAACCTCACAAGGGTTGATATTTCAATTTTTACTTTTTACATTTGCCTTGAGAATCTATTTTCTTCCAAGCCTTTCACAAGGACTTCCACCAGCTTGGTCATGACTAGCCCATCATCATTTGGATCTTTGAAGTGTAATCTACATCCAAAGATAGAAATATTTGATTTGTCAATTTTGATTCAAATTTATTAAAAATGATATGACAAATAATTTTAACAACCAACACCCTAGACAGCTCTAGATGCAATGCATGACTCATGTGTGAACCTGAACATTGATCCCATATGATGAATGTGGTTGCTCCCCCTTAGTGTGTGCATGAATGCAGGATGTTCTGTAACAGTCCAATGCCATATGCAGTCTTTTGAGTAAATGATTCATAGTACCAAGCGGAGAACTTAGATCTGAAGATCACCTCACGCATAGTGATAGCTTTCAGATAGGCGTAACCTACCATTCCACTTCTCACCATTTGATATACTATGTAGTCAAGGATGATGAAGGCAGGAGGATTGCTATGCATTATGACATGAATTCATAATGTTCAACTTATGCAAGACAGTACGTGAAAGGGTGTATGCAAACATAAAATATGTAGTGAAGTCATGATCTGAAGAATCTTCAAGCTCTCCTACAACAAGATGTTATATGACAAGTGATATGCGCACAAATATGCAAACAACTATGAATGAAATGCATGTGCAGACATATGCAAGATTACATGACTATATGACTCAGAGTAAGTCAAATTATGACAGAGTCATTACAGAAAGTAGGAGGGATATCACCTGATCTTCAAATCCAATTTTTGATTTTTATTCCAACTTGACTTATGCCACTTAGCTCATGTGCATTACCCTCTTGTTGAAAACAGATTTCATACTTAACACTCCATGGCACACCTGCAAAACAGATTTCTTATTTGACATTCTTAGGTACCCAAACTATCTTGGATCCTCGTGGGTTAGCAGCATCTTTGGCACGTGGCTTCCACTTCTTACCAACACTCAAATCATCATTTTCCTTTAGAAAGCACCCATGCATGTTATGCCTAAATTTACCATAGTAACGACAACATGGCTTCAAGTGCTTAAAGGCATGAGAATCATTTGAGGCATGTGACGTCACATTCACTCTTCTCATTTGGTTGACCATTTTGTACATTTGAGCATGATGTGTTGAATGAAAACTCTTTTTCTTTGTTAGTAGCCAGCAGTGTGAAATTGTGTGACCTCTTTTACCACAATGATTACAATGCATGGAAGGTTTTGTGGTGAATGCTTTCTTTGTATTTTTCAAACCAGCCTTATTTCTACATGCTCTCAAATCATCATTCTTCATAATGAAACAATCATGCATCATGTGTCCAAGTTTTCCACAGTAAAGACATGAGACATTTCTTTTCTTAGATGCATGGAAGTTCACATGAATGTTTCTAACATGTACATCCTGGACATCCACACTCTTTTTTAGATTTGATTGAGTTCTTGACATGGTATGTTCATGGGAGCGAGATGTAGAGGTGCTGGGTGCACAAGTGGTATGAACAAAAGAAGTGTGTAGCTTACTCTCAAATTTCTTTTTGTTCACTGGATCAAAACCTAGCCCTTGTTTTTGAAAGTTCACTTTCATGCCCAACAATTTATCCAAGTTTTCTTGGCCATTCACAAATTTAGACAATGAACCATTCAAGTCAGAAATTTCTTTTTCAAGAGATGAAATGTGCAATTTAGAGGACGCCATCTTATTTTCACACAAATTGATTTGTTCATGTAACGTAACATTGATGGTTTTATGACTTTCTATTTCTTGCAACAAGACATGAACTTTTTCAGATTCATCAATATTCACAAATTTTCCTTTTTCAAAAGCAAGCAATCTTTCAAAAATGGCCTTGTTCAATTCCTTCAGTTTCTCATTTTCTTTAACAAGCTTTTCATCATGAATCATTTCATTTATCAGGGTTTGATCATCGGCCATAGAATTCAGTTTTGCAGTCATCTCCTTGTTTTCATTTCTTAAGGAACATATTTGATCTTTGTGAAATTCAATGTCAAACATATGAGCCTCAATCATTTCCTCTAGATGCAAGCATTTTTTACAAGAGGAATTACACTTATTTTGATCGACATCCATTTTCAATTTTTTGTTTTTAGATTTTAGCTTCTTGTATTTTTCAGCAAGATTATCATAAGCAATCAACAAATCTTCATAGCTAACTTCATCTTCATTATCAGAATCAGAATTTACCTTTGAGTTTGATTCAGTTTGCTGATCACTCCCTTGATCACTTGGGCCTGCCATAAGACATTCGCCTTCATGCTCTTCCCGGACTTGGGTTAATCCATCCAAAATGTCCTTCGCGGATCTGCAATGAGAGACAAAGGGAAAGTGATCAGTATTGACTGCAGTCGTAAATAACTTCAAGACTAAACAATTTTGATCATGTTTAAACTTTTGATTTATAGTCCAGACAATTTTATCTTTAGGCAATTCATAAGGACCATGTGAGATAAGCTTACAAAGCTTAGGGTCGTATGAATTGACTAGACTACACATCCTTCCTAACCACACATCGAAATTACAACCATCAAACATGGGTGGAGAGTTTAAGGTGTACATCATGGTAGTCATTGATCTGGATCACTCTAGATCGTTAGATCTATGAAATTAGAGCATTGGCTCTGATACCAATTGAAGTCCCGCGATCAATGACACCCAAGAGGGGGGTGAATTGGGTGTTTACCAATTTTAAGGAAAACTTTTAGCTTTTTACAGTAATATGTGATAAACAATAATTAGCAATAGAAGACTAACTTACCAATTCTCTAAAACTCACCGATCTCACACGACCGTAGAACAAGAACAAATAAACCACACAAACAACACACAATGCACAGCGGTTTTTAAGGTGGTTCGGATGCAACGACGGCAATCCTACCTCCACCCCTCACCAAACCTGATGAGGCTTCACTCGGGAATAAATCCCCAAACGGAGACGACGCTCCAACCACACATGCAGGACGAAACCTGCCCACACACACGGGGATGCGCCCCAATACACACACACACACACACGGAGATAATGTCTCCAACACGATCCGACAACCGGATCACAACACACGCTGCGACAAATGCAGCACTCCACACACAAATACTAAGATCTGAATAAAACCACACAACACACGTAGATCTAAGAAGACCTACGCACACACGAATCAAAACAACACACACACACGACCACGGATCCAATACGATCCACACACATGCAGATTCTTCAGTTTATGATGAACACAAATACAATACCCAAAACATAAATACGATGAGGCTTCGTTTAGAAAACTCCTGTTTTGGGTTCCCCTTGAATGCATGTTGCAGATCTTGAGCATTTCTTCAATCTTCACTTGAAGAACCTCCTCTTGATCTCCACTTGAATCCCCTTAGATGGCTTGCTTGATTCTTCTCTTGATTGGAAGTTCCTTGGCCTCAAATGGTACTTGCTTACTTGCTTCTTCCCTTCTTCCTCCTTGGACGGTCTCCCCTTGATCTCTCTTTGTTGGTTGCTTGCTCCTTCAATTCATTGGAAGTTGATGGCTTCAAATGGACCTTGAATCTTCAGCTCCTTGAATCACCTTCTTTGAATCCTCTTTGATGGCTTGCTTGATTCTTCTCTTGATTGGAGCTTTTTGAGCTTCAGATTGAGCTTGAATGACTTCAAATAGATGAAGGGATTGCTGGATGGATTACTGTTCACGCAGCTCCTCTTGCTCTTGCATCTCCTCACTTTCCCCCTTTGATGGCCTCTTTTTGATCTCACATGAAGTGCTTGGGTTTATGACCCTTTAGATTGGTTTTATATTTCTTGAATGGTCCTTGGACAAGTCCTAGACCAGATCCACGAATCCTGGTGCAATAGGGGGCAAAAGGATTAAAGAAATGGGGTGAAACCCCTCTCCTCGAGCTTGACACAGAAGTCAACAAAAGTGGGCCTCGGGGCTGGCGGTCGACCGGAATTCATGGGGCGGTCGACCGGAACCTGCTGCAGCCGGAGCTTTTAGGCTCTGGCAAAACCGGTCGACCGGAATTCATGGGCCGGTCGACCTAAATGTCACAGACCTCGAACCTTTTGGTTCTGGGAAAATCGGTCGACCTAGCTACAGTGCCGCCGGTCGACCTAGCTACAGTAAATTCCAGATTAACACAATTCAGCCCCAAATGCCATTGCAACCCTTCCGAACTCTGTGGCATCAAACTCCTTTGATCTTGGGGAATATATACTGAGTGTTTTGACCTACAAAATCATATAAAAATGATTAGAACTTTAACTCAATAATCCATATAATAAATGTATGAAATACACGTATGAAATCTCATGAATTAGTTATATGTGAACACTTTGAATCACAAGTGTTCTGAGCTAAAGATCAAGAGATAAGAGCTCAATCACCCCAAGTAAAATATCCATGAAACACACTCATGGAATCTCAATAACAAGAAGGATAGAAAGGCTCATTCTCAAATTAACCATCCACATCAAAAGATCAAGTTCATATGACAATGAATTTAAACGAATGGATGGTCATCATGTAACCCGAGGTTTCATGATTGATGTGAGCATTCAAGAACCACATGTTCCTTGGTATTAATGCAATGTGAGAACATATAATGCAAGTTGTGAATGGACATCATGAAACCAAATACACCGAGAGTGATATAAGCATGAAGTAACCAAATATCCTAGATTATGAAAACACCATTCACTCATGAATACCAAGATTTGCATGTGAGGTTCAATAACACTTTGCTATCTCATTAAGCCTTACAACTTAGCATATTGAAAATGCATGTAACACAGTGGGAGTCGACATAATGCAATGAGTGAGTTAACTCCCCTTTTCACTGAGAACTTCATGAACTTTAATGATGCACTTCTTTGAGTTCTTTGAGTTCCAAAACATGAACTGTAGTTATGATCCTGCAAGCCAAGATAGTCATGGTTAATACCATTCTTGTTCACATTAAAGAGGTTATGAAACCTCTTGCCTCTTGTAAAAATAATTCAATCAAGCATGAATCAAGACCATGTACCATTGCCATTTCTCATCTCAAACATATTTAAACATGAATGTGCAATCAACCATAAGTTTAGTTATCATCACTCAATCACACATTAAGTTTAGTTATCATCAAAACCATAACGCCAACAATCATCAAAATCATAACTCAACATTTACAATCTTCATTTGAAGGTTCTGGCTTCATCTTTATCTTTGCCCATATCACAACTGTCAATCAGTCGACATCTGACTTGCTCTGACATATTATCTGTGGATTCTCAGCCGAGGCAGTAATACAGCTCTTATTGAGGTGTGCTAGGAGGTCTCATCAGTCGGGTGACTGCTATTTCATCAGTGCTGTCGTCTGACTGACAATGGCACCGGACACCAGCCTGGCCGGGAAGAGGCTTCCGCCGGGTAGATGGTTGACGAGCTTCGTCATTGATCTTTCACTGTTGGTCTGATCTTCTTTTCAATTTTGTCTCCACCATTGCTCATTTTCTAGGCGTCAACACATATCCGCGCGGCGGTGGGGGATACCAACTGCTGCCGGATGTGCTTCTGGATGCCCCCGCAGGGGTCTTAGCTTCCGAGGTCTTCTGAGAAGACCCCGTATATAGGTTGGCATTCGCCAAATGACATTCAAACACCTTGAATGGGTGGGGGTCTGCAAATATCCTCTCCTCGTTCCCTTGGAGACTGTACTTGATGCATTGGTGGAGCGTGGAGGGCACCACCATATTTTCATGCAGCCATGGACGGCCGAGCAGTGCCTTGTACGAGGTGCGGGAGTCAATGACATGGAACTGCACTGTCGTAGTAAAATCTGTTAAGGTGAGGGTGAACTCCGCCACCCCCATTGACACTTCACACTTTTGATTGAAGCCGGCGATACGCATATTCCTGACTTTCTCGAGATGCACGTTAAAGTGATGCCTCTCGTATATTCTATAAGGCAGGATGTTGACCGCTGCACCGGGATCAACCAGAATCCTGTTCAGCTCCCTTCCATTCAGGTGCCCCTTCATATACAGCGGCCTGTTGTGGCTGATGGTGGGCAGCAGCATATCATCTGGAGTGAAGGTCATGCTAGCCTCCGGCATTGCTTCAGCCAGACAAGTCTCAAAATGAGCAGGCGTCTGGAGAGCTGTAATAATCGCCTGTCGAGTCTCTTCACTCAAAGAAAGGATCTCCCAGATTATAAATCGAGCAGGGAGCTTCTTGAGTAGCGTCATCATTCGGCTCCCAGCTTGGACATTGGAGAGCTTCATCTCTTCAGCCCATCTGGGCTTGGGGAAATCTTGGTTTGCGGGCCCTAACGGACCTGCTTCATCTTCCTCAGATTCGGCGCCCTTCTGGCTGGTACCGACTTCTGGGTGTTCTTTGTTAGCTGCTGCGGGGCAAGCTCCATCTGCACTTGGATCTTTGGCAGATTGTGCTAGCTGCGGGTGAACGCCCCCGGGTGTAGGGTTAGTCTCCTGGCAAGGCTGGTTCCCCTTGGACATCTTCATGAATTCAAGAAATGAAGGGACCCCCTTGCCCCCACTCTTGTTATATAGGCCTGGCGGAGAGGGATTTGGACTCCCTTGACCTTCGGTGGAGGTGTTTTGTAGGGTTGCTCCCCCCTGAACATGATGTTGTGGTTGGGTGGTGGCTGGCGCCCCCATTTTCGGCCCGACCGGGTGGCATGTGCAGCAGTTGCGGCCTCGGCCTTGCCTCCCCCAGCATGGGGTGTGAATCAAATTTCCTCTTCTTCCTCCTCTCCGGATAGGTTGAAAAGTGCTGATATAGTATGAAAGGAAACAACCTGCACTTTATCGGCCTCAGCGGCCTTCCTTTTCTTCTTCTTCTGTTTCTTTTTCTTTTTTGCTTCTGCGGGCGGGTGCCCCCAGAACAGACTGCCCTCTCTGTCGGGTGCCGCTTCAGCTTCCTCCTTTTGTTCGAGTGAGAGCTGCTCTAGTTCTTGCCACGGGACGTGGTCCCGCACTAGCAAGGGCTTCAATTCAGGCTGTACGTATTCGTCCAGCCCCTTAATCAGGTTTTGCAGTCGAAGGACCCCAGGATTGGTCTCCTTAACCACTGGCAGCGGAGTTTGTCTCCTCCGATTATGTGTAGGTATCCTGACAGTTGTAGGTGGAGTGATCTATACAGGTGCTACCACCGGCGGAGCAGGCCGGGGTGTGACACCACGGATATGTGCCCCCTCTTCCGGGCGGGGTGTCCTCTTTTTCTTATGCTTCACAGGGACCTGCTGCCATCCCTGCTGTTCTTTCGCGGGCTCCAAGAAATGCGCTTCATAGGTGCTCCGCGTACTTGTTTCAGAGATCTCCTCGGGCAGTGCCTGGTATAGGGAGATCATGTTGACTCCTGCCCTCTTCGAGGGGCTTCATGTGGCTGAGGAGGGTCCACTTTGTACTCTCCCAGCTCGATTTCATTCTTCTTCACCATCCCTTCGATGATGTCCTTGAAAACATAGCAGTCTTCGATTGGATGTCCCAACATCTGGTGGTAGGGGCAGAATCTTGGACTGTCTTTTCTCTTTAGGTCCTCCGGCCTCCTTGGCTCTGGCAGGGTGAGCATGCTATATTCCGTTACCCAGTCGAACAGAACCCGGGTCTTGTCCTTTGGAAATGAATAGGCCTTCTTCATCTTGTCACTCAGCAAAGGACCTTCTTTGCCGTCTGGGGCTTCTGCAGGCTATGGGGTGACTCCCTTCTTGCCTTCACTTTTCTGTTATTCGAACGCCTTTATGTCAAGAGCGTTCGCTTCTTTAGGCGACGGGCGCCGCTCCACCGCCTTGCCCTTCTGGGTCGTGCCGGCAGCAGATGTAGGGGCAAGTCTGGCCAGGAAAGCTTCCACCTCGGCCACGACATTGTTCAATCGATCAAACGATCGTATTTCCATTCCGATCATCTTTTCCAGAACCTCCCTTCTGAGATTCGGTTTGCATATTTGCACAGCGTCCTCCTGATGCGGGGGCCGCTTGCATCTCATTCCGAGGTTCCTCCACCTCTTGATATAATCGAGGGCTGTTTCATCGACCCTCTACTTTGTTGAGTAGAGTTCGGCCACTGTGACCTCCCTCTCTGTAACATGGAATCTTTATCTGAACTTCTTCTGCATATCTGGCCAATCGCTGATCGACCCGGCCGAGAGGCTAGAATACCATTCAAATGCGAGCCCTGTCAGCGAGGACCCGAAAAACTTTAGCAGGTATGACTCATCGGTGGCCAAGTCACCCATGACAGTCATATAATAGGCTATGTGTTCTCTCGAGGACCCCTTCCAAGTTGAATTTGTCAAACTTGGGCGGCTTGTTGATTCCCAGGGGAAGCCGTTTAGCAGCATGGTGTTGCGGGTATGGCACCCGGTATGCATCAAACGTGACGTAGTCGCCTTCACCCCTTTCTGCGAGCTTCAGCTCGATCATTCTTTCCACCATCATCTGGTTCATGACTGTAGGGTCAACTGGCTCTAGGTAGAAGTGTGTCGGCTGCAGGTACGGGGTGACCAGGGTGGTCGCCTGTGGAGGACGCGGCAGCGGAGGTGTCTGGGGCACCTGAGGGAGCACCGGTTGTAGCAGCGGCTGGAGCTGTGGTGGCCGCTGTTGCATTGTCACCATGCTTGGTTCTGACGACTGAGTCGGTGTGTAGAGCGGCAGAGGGTCGTCATGATGAACCGCTCCCCGAGATGATTCACCCTGGACTTCGGGTGGTTTGGAAGCTGAGGACTGTTCAGTTTTCTCCATCAGTTGCTTCTTCAGCAAGTCTATCTCTTATCGATATTTCTGAAGTTGTATCAAGACCGATGGGTCTATAGTGGCTGTAGTGGGGATAACTTCTGCTGTCTCCCCGGACGTACCCTCTGGCAGGATGTCGAGGGGGACGGCGTCTTCTTCTTTTGCCGTCACCACATTGGCGGTCAACACGGGGGCCTTATCATCCCACTGGTGGTAGACCTGGGGTTGTTTTCTCTTAGTCATCATCAGGAGCTCCCTTGCTGCTTCTGTCCTCCGAGTGCTAAGCCCTGGCCTTGAGGCCAACTGAGCCAATTCTCGGGGATCTTCGGGAAGCCCCCCATATCGGTTGGATATACCAGCCATGTTGCAGATGAAGACCTGCATCCTTCCCCTTTGTCGATGGACCCTCCTTTTAGCTTGGTGTGGGAAGGTCAGTGATGGGGACATCGCTTACCCCTTCACATGGTCCTGTTGCTCGCCATTTTGTGTGCCATCATTTTCTGAGTTTAGCCATGTAGTTCTTTCATTTTTCTTGAGTCTTATCTATGTAATTTTCCCTTTATTGAGTCTATTACCTAAGTTAGTTAGTCATTTACCTAAGTCCAAGTTTCATTAACTAGCTTAGTAGGTTATTGGGCCTGTTCATTGGGCCTGGCCCATGGGCGCCCCCCCTCCCCAACCTTTGGTCTTCTGTCAGTTGTCCACAATGTGAGGACTTATTGTAAATTGTGGGTTTCCTATATAAGGACCCCCATCCCCCACTTGAAGAGGGTAATTGATGAATGAATGAAAGCTTGAAATCCACTTGAATCCCCTTTGAGTCTATCTCTCTCCCTCTCTCTAATTCTCTCACTCCCTCTCTCCTAGGGGCGAACCCCCTCTCTCTCCTCCCTCCCTCTCTCTCTAGTTCGAAATTCCCCTCTCTCCTCACCCCTTGCCACCTCACTTGCCACCTAGGCAAGTCCCTTCAACTCCCAAGGCCCCATTGATTCTATCCATTACTCATTCCACCTCCCCAAGCACCCTTCCACCTTCCCAAAGCATCCATCCCCCTTCCCCAAGCAACCATCCACCTCCCTAGAAGACTCTTCCTCTCCCCAATACAGCCCATCATCTCCCTAGGTCGTCCACCCCCTTCCCCTCCCTCCTAGGGTTGAACCCCTCAACCCCTCTCCACCTCCCTAGAAGACTCTTCCTCTCCCCAATACAGCCCATCATCTCCCTAGGTCGTCCACCCCCTTCTCCTCCCTCCTAGGGTTGAACCCCTCAACCCCTCTCCACCTCCGTTGCCTTGGCCGACCACCCCCATCCCCCTCTCTCCTAGCCGCGGCCTCCCCTCCCCGCCACCATCTTGGACCTCCATCTCCCCTGCTCCATTCCCCTCCACACCCCCAAAACACCCTACCCCCATCTACCTTCCACACCACCGTCTCCACCATTGCCTATCCTCACCCCTATCACTAGATCTTCCACCATCCCCTCCCTCTACTTTGATAGTCTGCAGGTGGCAGAAAGAACTACGACTTGCAGAAGCTGTGCCGGATTCATACGGCGACATCCAGTGGCGTACCATACATTTATGGAAAGGGCGTCCAGTCCACTACGCAGGCGAAGAAGAATCGTGCAATTCCGAGTTCGTGGCCGCCCGTGAGAGCTATCCTACCCCGACTGCGCCAGACACCACCTGCAGAAAGCCTGAGCCCGATTGGAAGCTGCTTCACGACCAACGGCGAAGGAATCAGGCTGAAGTTTCTTCTTCAAAGTTCTTCCTCCCCCTGTCCCGGACCAGGAGAAAGAAGCAAAGCTACATTCGGCATCCAGGACCCCAAGTTCTGATTTTTCTCCTCCAGTCGCACGAGGATGCCTTCTCCAGTCTTCTGCGACCAGCATACACTCATCGGCGTCCCCCTGTCCACCCCGACCTCAGAAGGTGTTGCCGTCAGTTTTGCTATGAAGAGGCTTTGTCCACGGTTCCAGAAACTCTGACGGTTCATGATTCGGCATCCGGGAGCGGCCGGGACAACTTCTGCAATCCACTGCTCGCATCTGGTAGCCGCTGGGGCCAGAGTCTGCAACCCGGTTTGTCGCTTCACCACGGCTAATCGTGGAGGATTCAGACCCATGTCCCTTCATCAAAGTTCTTCCTCCATCTGTCCCCAACCAGGAGAAAGAAACAGAACCTCATTCGGCATCCCGGGGCCAGAGTTCCGAATTTTCTCCCTCTGTCGCGCAGATCTGCCTCCAGAAGTCTACAGAGACCAGTGCCTACTCTTCAGGGCACACCGATCGTCCACGGCCTCAGATCGCAGCCCCACCAACTCCATCTGAAAGCTACCTCGACCACGGAGACGACACCGCTGATTTCGTGCCAATCGGAGTTCGAGAGTGCCCGTGACAGTACCTGCAGCCTACTTCTACAGAACAGGTCCGGCCAGAGACCACACCAACTGTCCTGGTTCAGTCACCAGTGCTCCCAGTCCCTGACTCCAAAGGCCACCCAAAAATTCAGACAACACCGGCTTCAAGTTAGAAAGTATTGCGAGGTAGTTTCGCTCAATTCGGAGTCCGGACAAGCCCGGGACAGAGCCAACAACAACACCCTGTCCAGCCGTCCAGATTGCAGCTGAACCCACATTGATTTCCTTTCTATCATTTCGGACCGTCCTCCCATCCCCGCCTGGCCGGCTTACCGCCCCACCCTACACAGTGGTAGTGTTTGTTTGTAAATAACCAATTCCCACCTCCGAGATCACCCTCCTGCGCGAGGTGTAGTAATTGTACCCTTGAACAGGTTTTGAAGCTTCACCGGCGCAGTGTGCGGGGAGCACACTTCCCCGCTCGCCCTCGTCTCCGACCGGGATCGGCGTCTTCACGCTGATCAGGTGAGCTCCTGGTCACTCTTCGCTGCTGGTTATTACCATTGCTAGCTTAGTATCGCTTTTTAGTTACCCGTCGGAAGTGAGACGAGCGACCGACCCGCAATTCAATCAATTTTTGTGTTCACCGCGGAGCAAGTTGAGAGAGAGCCATTGCATCCCACGCCTTCGGCGTGCCGGCCGCCCTTGAAATCGGGCATCCCTGGCCCATTGGGGTCCCTTCCTAGCTAGCCAAACCCTTGGAACCTTGAGGTCCAACCCTGGACCCTCACCGCCATTGTCGGTCCTCCTTCGGACCCGAGTGTGCCTACGCGAGTGAGCCCGCTAGTGCGACGTTGCCAACTCGTGTGTTGCTTGCTATTTTAAGTCCAAGGGGTCAAATTCTATTGCTGCCATATTGTGTCACATCAAATTGGTATCAGAGCAAGTTTTAGACTTGTCTCTACGAGTCTAGTCCATGGGCACGCTTGCATTAGAGTCCCCGACAGACCGTCCCATGCATTGTCCACCACCCACTATCAATGAGTCTACGGACCAAATGATCCCACTTCCAATCATATCCCTTGCATACCTACCCAATGGAGAGCCTACGGAAATCGATTTTATTGACTTGGAGTCTGATAATTGGGTATCCCCCGATATCGTTTCCTCTCTTTCTAGGACCGGATAAATTGTGCATGACGGAGACCAAGTCTTCGTTGAATTCCGTAAATGGTTTGGGAAGACCACATACTATGATGGAGCTTGGTGTCAAATTGGCACTTTGGCGGGCCCTTGCATAATCCTAGGTAGGAGATGGTTAGATGAAAGGAATGCCAACATTGACCCGACACGTCAGACTTGCCTAGTGCATCCGCCACACCTTCCGGGAGCCTTTCGATTCAACAACACCCATGTCCTCTCCCATCCACCGGAGTCCCCTCCTTGTTCACCGCCCCGGGTGCATTACACATCGACTAGCAACACCCCATCATCAAAAGACCTTCCCACCCCATTGGCTTTAGAAGAGGTAGTTACCCCTACCCAAGGGGAACTTGAGGAGGTGATTGAAGTCCATGAAGCACCCCTTAATTGGGAAGAAGAATATGAGGCACAATGCCAAGAGTCGGGTCGAGGGGAACCTGACCCCATCAACCTACTCCCACCCCAACCCACAATTTCCCATGAAACCCATACTCCACACTGCCCCTTAGCCCCTATCACTACCCCTCAACTTTCCCCTGTAAGGGACACTCCACCCATGACTGGCCAACCCAAGCCACCCCACCCAACCCATCTTCCACTGTCAACCACAACCCTACCCCAACCTAGGCCTCCACTTCTTCCCCTACCGATCCTGAACCAAATTTCCCTTTACCTTCCACCCCGGGGGTACCATACACCTACCCTCATCACTCCACCTTCAAAAGACCATCTCACCTCCTTGGTAGAGGAACCTATGACTCCCACACCCGACATCATAGTGGTGGATACCCTAGAACCACTCTCCACCTTGGAGGAAACCCTTGCCCAAACCAAGGAAAGAACTTCACCTTTTACACCACCCTCTCTAAATAGGAGTGAATTTTTCATAAGTAAGCCCCTGGCTAAATGGTTAGAGGAAAATCCGGTTCACCCTATCTTGCCCCATGTCAACCCTCCCATGGAACGACACCTCCCCATAGTACCCTTCTCCACCTATCACACTACCATCCAATCCTCTTACCAAGAGGAAACTCTAGGAGACCTCCTACAAGGCCTAGCATGGCAAGTGGAGTTGACAGCTATGTTGAACCCTATGGTCAACCAACCTAGGAGCCTTGGTCTTCTACACCCATGTGTCGGGTCTATCACTTCGGTTTACACTGTTGGTTGCTACATTAGCGACCTCCTTCTCTTTCTTCCCACACCCGATGAGCCCGAGGCCATCCTTAAATTGGAGCTCCTCATTTCAGGAAGAAAACCCAGCCATCCCCTCAAGGCTAACCCACCCACCAACAACTTTTGCCCAAAAATCTCAATAGAGGTGAATAACTCCCCACCACATGTGGACCTAGAGTTTCTAGGTAACCCATACCATGACCCATTCGATCCCTTCCTATACCCACCCACCTTACTCAACACCAACATTTTCCTACCACAAATGATGAGTCAAAACTACCTCTCCCAAGACCATAAGGACCAAGAGTTCCTCCCCCTAGATGACCCATTCCATGACCCCTTTGATCCCTCCCAATGGAAGCCAAAGAACCCTTGGGACCTAGTCGCCTTACCCACCACCCACCTTTTCCTACCCTCACACACCATGTCAAACCTAACCCACCCATTCCAAAACCTAGCCCACACCATGAGAGCCATGACCAAGGGTGACATCCACCTAGGAAATGAGAAATTAGCCCATCCCAAGATGTCCACTTTCTGGGACCCCTTCGAACCCCATGAGTGGAGACCCCCAAACCAACCCTCACCAAAAGATGGGACCATCTTGATAGGAATGCATGAGCCACAACATTTTACCCCATCCGGTAGGGCTAGTCATCTCATTTGTGTCACATATACATTAGGTCTAGTGCATGGCAGGTTCACATTTGGATATGTAGGTCCACCCCTATTCATCATCCATCTTATGCAAGTTAGGAGCATCCATGGTTGTCCGGGTCCTCCATCATTCATCCCACTCACTCACAAGAGGGACACCTATGGATGCCCCGGTCCTCCCAAATTCTTCAAAGTCATCATAACATCACTACATGATAGGTCTACTTTTGGTTGCCCTGGTCCCCCATTGCATACCACACACTTCCCACCCCCACCGCACCGTAGCTCAAGGCATACTCATTCAGGCAAGCATCCAAATATGGGTAGTGACGATCATAATGAGCGGGCTATAACTCACGGGTGGCACTTTGAAATCCAAGGAGGTAACCTCGCGATGGTGGCATTAGAACGACTCTATCTTAGGGCCACCTCCAAATCGAGGGCACGAGGACTTGGACCTTTCATGTTCCAAGTGGCTTTGGCCAACCTGGCTTATGGATTAGATTTACTAATGGGCTATGGGATATACCCCAATTATCATGCGGCTGATCCGGCACCCTACATGGGCACCGCGGTGAATCCCAGTGAGTAATTTGAGCCTATAACTTCCTTTAAGAGGGACACCCCGGAGTGCTTCCACAAAACAGCCTTGAGAGCCCGACGTGTACACAGAGGGGCAATACTATGCAAGCAGGGTTCCATCGCCAGCATGAGGGTGTGTTCGGGCCGCCTTGAGAGGATGAAGAGCCGTCCCCTGGTCGCAGGTGCAGGTTGGTTTTGGAGATTGCAGGTCACCCTGAGCTGTTTCTCCGGTGGGCCCTTACTCTACGGAGTCGAGTTCTCCGCACCCCGGGAGTATGATGGGGACATCGCTTACCCCTTCACATGGTCCTGTTGCTCGCCATTTTGTGTGCCATCATTTTCTGAGTTTAGCCATGTAGTTCTTTCATTTTTCTTGAGTCTTATCTATGTAATTTTCCCTTTATTGAGTCTATTACCTAAGTTAGTTAGTCATTTACCTAAGTCCAAGTTTCATTAACTAGCTTAGTAGGTTATTGGGCCTGTTCATTGGGCCTGGCCCATGGGCGCCCCCCCTCCCCAACCTTTGGTCTTCTGTCAGTTGTCCACAATGTGAGGACTTATTGTAAATTGTGGGTTTCCTATATAAGGACCCCAATCCCCCACTTGAAGAGGGTAATTGATGAATGAATGAAAGCTTGAAATCCACTTGAATCCCCTTTGAGTCTATCTCTCTCCCTCTCTCTAATTCTCTCACTCCCTCTCTCCTAGGGGCGAACCCCCTCTCTCTCCTCCCTCCCCCTCTCTCTAGTTCGAAATTCCCCTCTCTCCTCACCCCTTGCCACCTCACTTGCCACCTAGGCAAGTCCCTTCAACTCTCAAGGCCCCATTACTTCTCTCCATTACTCATTCCACCTCCCCAAGCACCCTTCCACCTTCCCAAAGCATCCATCCCCCTTCCCCAAGCAACCATCCACCTCCCTAGAAGACTCTTCCTCTCCCCAATACAGCCCATCATCTCCCTAGGTCGTCCACCCCCTTCCCCCCCTCCTAGGGTCGAACCCCTCAACCTCTCTCCACCTCCGTTGCCTTGGCCGACCACCCCCATCCCCCTCTCTCCTAGCCGCGGCCTCCCCTCCCCGCCACCATCTTGGACCTCCATCTCCCCTGCTCCATTCCCCTCCACACCCCCAAAACACCCTACCCCCATCTACCTTCCACACCATCGTCTCCACCATTGCCTATCCTCACCCCTATCACTAGATCTTCCACCATTCCCTCCCTCTACTTTGATAGTCTGCAGGTGGCAGAAAGAACTACGACTTGCAGAAGCTGTGCCGGATTCATACGGAGACATCCAGTGGCGTACCATACATTTCTGGAAAGGGCGTCCAGTCCACTACGCAGACGAAGAAGAATCGTGAAATTCTGAGTTCGTGGCCGCCCGTGAGAGCTATCCTACCCCGACTGCGCCAGACACCACCTGCAGAAAGCCTGAGCCCGATTGGAAGCTGCTTCATGACAAACGGCGAAGGAGTCAGGCTAAAGTTCCTTCTTCAAAGTTCTTCCTCCCCCTGTCCCGGACCAGGCAAAAGAAGCAGAGCTACATTCGGCATCCAGGACCCCAAGTTCTGATTTTTATCCTCCAGTCGCACGAAGCTGCCTTCTCCAGTCTTCTACGACCAGCATACACTCATCAGCGTCCCCCTGTCCACCCCGACCTCAGAAGGTGTTGCCGTCAGTTTTTCTATGAAGAGGCTTTGTCCACGGTTCCAGAAACTCCGACGGTTCGTGATTCGGCATCCGGGAGCGGCCGGGACAACTTCTGCAATCCACTGCTCGCATCTGGTAGCCGCTGCGGCCAGAGTCTGCAACCTGGTTCGTCGCTGCACCACGGCTAATCGTAGAGAATTCAGACCCACGGCCCTTCATCAAAGTTCTTCCTCCATCTGTCCCCAACCAGGAGAAAGAAACAGAACCTCATTCGGCATCCCAGGGCCAGAGTTCCGAATTTTCTCCCTCTGTCGCGCAGATCTGCCTCCAGCAGCCTACAGAGACCAGTGCCTACTCTTTAGGGCACACCGATCGTCCACGGCCTCAGATCGCAGCCCCACCAACTTCATCTGAAAGCTACCTCGACCACAGAGACGACACCACTGATTTCGTGCCAATCGGAGTTCGAGAGTGCCCGTGACAGCACCTGCAACCTACTTCTACAGAACAGGTCCGGCCAGAGACCACACCAACTGTCCTGGTTCAGTCACCAGTGCTCCCAGTCCCTGACTCCAAAGGCCGCCCCAAAATTCAGACAACACCGGCTTCAAGTCAGAAAGCATTGCGAGGTGGTTTCGCTCAATTCGGAGTCCGGACAAGCCCGGGACAGAGCCAACAACAACACCCTGTCCAGCCGTCCAGATTGCAGCTGAACCCACATTGATTTCCTTTCTACCATTTCGGACCGTCCTCCCATCCCCGCCTGGCCGGCTTACCGCCCCACCCTACACAGTGGTAGTGTTTGTTTGTAAATAACCAATTCCCACCCCCGAGATCACCCTCCTGCGCGAGGTGTAGTAATTGTACCCTTGAACAGGTTTTGAAGCTTCACCGGCGCAGTGTGCGGGGAGCACACTTCCCCGCTCGCCCTCGTCTCCGACCGGGATCGGCGTCTTCACGCTGATCAGGTGAGCTCCTGGTCACTCTTCGCTGCTGGTTATTACCATTGCTAGCTTATTATCGCTTTTTAGTTACCCGTCGAAAGTGAGACGAGCGACCGACCCGCAATTCAATCAATTTTTGTGTTCACCGCGGAGCAAGTTGAGAGAGAGCCATTGCATCCCACGCCGTCGGCGTGCCGGCCGCCCTTGAAATCGGGCATCCCTGGCTCATTGGGGTCCCTTCCTAGCTAGCCAAACCCTTGGAACCTTGAGGTCCAACCCCGGACTCTCACCGCCATCGCCGGTCCTCCTTCGGACCCGAGTGTGCCTACGCGAGTGAGCCCGCTAGTGCGACGTTGCCAACTCGTGTGTTGCTTGCTATTTTAAGTCCAAGGGGTCAAATTCTATTGCTGCCATATTGTGTCACATCAGTCAGCCTCTCGAACACAGAAGTTCTTCTTGTTTCTTCCCGCTTGGGGACGGCTTCATCGACTTCGATCTCGAAGTCGTTGTCATATCCATTGTCATCGACTGACGACACCATCATTCTTTCTCCTACATCTTCTTCATCTGCCATTGACGGGCAGTAGTCTTCACTGGCGGCGACTGCTTGCATCAGTCGCTGTTGCCAAAGCGAGGGGTTGCCTAACCCTCGAAAATAGTTCCTGACCAGACATGTCATCTCTTCTTGGCCACGCTCTTGATGTAGGACGGGGGATAGTGGTCTACCTCCCACAAGAGGGATGTAGTCCAGCCGAACTCTATCGGCAGGCTGTTGGAATCTCCGTCCCATGGCTGGGACATTGGCTTGGCGGGCAGCAGCCCGGAAACTTTCGCGGCACGGATGATCCGCATCCGCTTCTTCTTCTTCCTTCGGGGGCAAGCCCCTTTCTCTTCTCTCTTCCTCCCCGTCATACACAGGACGGCGGCTCATAGGTACCAACTGATGGACAGGTTTGGCCCATTTGGGAACCCACACTTGTTTGAACTTTGTTGGCCTGGGGGCCTACCTTCCTTGGCCATAGTGGCCAATTTCTTCTCTTTCTGCCCTCCTTCCAGCGAGGGCCTGATATGTGTTGTGGATAGGGATGGTGGGGATGACTCGGTCTGGGACCACCCGTGCGTTGCGTCCGTTGAGGAAGACGCGCATGCCACCCACCATCATAGACTTCCCGGACTGAGACAGAGTTTCGGCAATCACAGCAGCACTACTTTGGACTTGCCGGCGTTGACGTCCTCCAGGGTGCTTATTGACAATATTGGGGCGGGCCCCATGGATAGCATGGTGCACCAAGCAGTTGGCGACCGAAGTTAGACTCTTGAGCAAGTCGTGGCAGCAACGAGCTATATCATAAAGGTCATGACGTTAATTACATCCCTCACGAGGAGGGAAAACCTTTGATTAATTGCCGAGATAGTGGGCTGTCGAGACCGGAATAAAAGGTGCGATGTTATGAACATGACAAGATCACGTGAGATGCATCTATCTATCATGCAAGAGAGGCATGGTTTATTAAATTGATGACCCTTAATACAGGGCGGAGGACGTAGGTCCGAAGACCACCATCGCGCATAGCGGAGACTTCCGATCGGGCGTAACCCGGCCTTCCGTCAACGCCATTTGATATACCCGAGGGCCTATGCAAATATGCATGCATGATGCTCATGACTATGCTAATCATGACAATAGGGTTATGAAAATGAACAGAGCTCAATCACATTTATTAATCCCCGCCAAAGGGGGAAAAAGGTGACGCAAGCATGATAGCGAAAGCAGAGTACTGACGGACATGGTAGTGAAATCATGATAACAAAATGATTCGGACTCGAACGGCCCTCCTCTTATTCAGTTTGTCAATAATTAAAGGTTATTAACTCTGACCACGGGAGACGAGGATCGCTCCGAAGGCGAGCACGGGATTAGACAGCGTAACGATTCAAAACGGCGCCAGAAAACATAGGTGTAGGACTTAAAATGGCGTAGGAGCCGTAGGTATATAAAGGGGTTAAAATGGCGGGACCCGTACGTGTAAAAAGGGGTTAAAACGGCACGACCCTTTTGGGGCGCGTCGGGAAAGAGCGCGCCGGGATAGGGCGCGCCGTTTTAAGGCGCGCCGGATGTAAACGGCGCCGGTTTAACCCAATCTCGTGGAAACCGAGGTTTTTTTTGTTATTTCTTGGGTTTATTGAAACACTTTAGGAAACTTTGAAAGTTTATTTAAGTCATTTATTCAAAGGGTCGGCCCCGGGGCATCAGGGAGCCGAGTCATAGGCTCGCGCGAGGTTCACACTCGAGCGCGGTGATTGTTCCGAGTCAGACTCGTTCGAGCCGGAATTTCGGCAGCATCTCCCCATCCCGGAGGATTGTCGGGGAGAAGCAAGGAATACTCACGTGGCGGAGCAACCCCTAAGATTCAGGTGGCGCAACGGCGGCCGGCAAACCCGAACGGAAAGGAAAACCCCGAGGCCTAGCCTTCTAGGGGCACCAAGTCCGTGGGCGAAAGTGAACGAATGAGGTGAGTCATTATGGGAGCGAAAACCCCGAGGGCTAGCCTGCGAGGGGCACGCAGCCCGAGTCGACACAACGCTCAAATCGGGACGACCGATAGAGGGAAGGAAACCCCGAGGGCTAGCCTACAAGGGGCACGCAACCCACGGCCACCACAAAGTCCATTAAGGACCGTGGATTTGGACTATAGGGCTTAGCCCCGTTACTGTGCACTTAATGGCCCGAGGGGACACTCATCATCAATGGATGAGCCCCTGTCGACCGAGTGGCTAGTGTAGAAGATTGAGGGAATATTCCCCTCCCTGGGTATTGGAGCAATGCTACAGAGCAAACTCTCGAATGTTGAGATGCGAACGGAGTGGAAAGAGCGGCATGCGACATCGTTCGACAACAAGTGAACAAACGAGTTGTTAGACATATATTAGAACAGTGAAGCCCGCGGGTTGAATGAGTTAACACTTACATGTTATATGATTAGCATACAGATCTGGGGAAGGGATATGTATATTATGTTCAAAAAAAAAAACAACATGGGCTCGGCACAGGATGAACGGGGATGTTAGAAGCGATCTTCCCCTCCCCTCTGGCCTATGAGGAAGGGCGCAGGGAAGGCGAAGGGTTTGATCCCTAGACAGGGGTGGATAGAGATACGCACACAAGTGTGTCTCCAACCACAAAACTCGTAGCACACGTAGTACAGAGCTCGACCATTGCATTGGAATAGAGAGAGAAACCCCGGGGAGGGAGGAGAATGGTTCATGTAGCCCAGGGGCATATCCAGCGTCGGGGAAAACGGATCCAAGAACTATGCACGCGGGGAAACCATTAAATGCGCATTTGAGAGGAAATTAGAGAGAGCATGAAAGATAGATACGGCACCAGGCACAATCTCATTCCATTCATTCAATGAACGATAGGTAGATGTACACAGCATATGTTCCGGCGCCGGCGTTGTCGCTTGGCCGTCGTTTACATTAATAAAATAAGAACGTTGCAAGTGAAGAGAAGGAGCAACGATAATGGTGAGGGGGGGAGGCCAGGCTCGTATCATCGCCCCTCCCCCCTTTCACTTACATTATATCAGGAGAAGGCAACAAAGAAAAAGGGGGAATCGACGGGAGGAAAACCACGGAAACCCACCTAAACCCACTCTCCAGAACAGAGTATTGGACCATAGGCTTCTCTTCTCCGGCTTCGGAGATATTCAGACGAGCAGATGAGGAAGATGGCGGCAAGAACCCTCAGTGGAAACCCTTCTTCTCCCCCAAGGCTATTCTCACTCTCAAACCAATAGTCTCTCTCCCTTCGTATTGGCTCTCTTCTATTTTCCTTTTTTTTCTCCTCCTTGATTCCTTTCTTCCATCTCCCCTTTTGTTTCGAAGCCACGGTGTATATGTAGCCATGGTTAATTCGGCGCCATGGAAAGGGGCGCACCGGATTTAATGGCGCTGGGGAACATGTCTCCAATTGGAATTGGCGCGCCGGATTTGGCGGCGCCGGATTAAGGGGCGTCGACGTCCTTTTGTGCACCGATTTAGCTTGTCCGCTCGACGCGGGATAGCCGATGGGCCTGGGGATGGTTCCGGAGGCTCCCGTTGACTGTTCCTCTCGCCCTGATTCTTGGAAAACCTTGGCGGGTGTTGATGAAGCTCTCCGTGTGGTGAATGACCTTAATCAGAACTTCGTGTGTGTTTGGCCCGAGCATACGGGTCTCTGTGGACGCACATTTTTTTCACTTGGTCTATTTTTTCTTGTTGGTTTATTCATTTATTGAGTGTGTGGGCATGCCAGTCATCGAGGTGACAATTTATTCGGGCTCCGAAGAGCCCATAGTGCGCTCAATCTGACTTCGTCAGACGATTGTGTGGTTCGTGTCGGGACCAAAACCTGCCGCGCCATAAAGGTCACGACGTCATTTACATCCCCCATACGAGGGAACACCCTTGATTAATCGCCGAGATTCAGGGCCTCATGGCCAAGAAGTTAATTGCACGAAAGGTCTATTAATAAGCATCGAAACCCCCGTATGAGGGTAAGAAGAAAACATTCGCGATCATGTCGGTCGTGTGCTGGCCATTTAATGTTCGGACGAGCATCCATCTTGGGAAAAGCGTGATCGTCGCGGGAAGACTGGAATATATGTATGCCAGGATATGGCAATTTATTGTTCGGGAGAACGGAAAACGTTCGGCTGAATCTCGGTTAGAGCGGTCGGAAACCGATAAATCTGTTGGCCCGGTGCAAGAACAAGTTACGACCATACTGCGGTGGGCCCCCCGCGGTCGAAACAAGACTCACATGAGCGTCGTTAATATTTCCGGTGCAAAGGAGCAACGCGGGAATATCCCTTGAATAGGCTAAAAAGCCCTGTGTCCGGAGAAGCGGGCGTTCGAAACGTGTCGGTCATCCGGGAGACCGTTTAATATTCGGACGGGAGTCCGGCTCGAGAGTGTTGTGATCGTCGTGGAAAGACCGAGACTGTATGTGCGCCAGGACACGGCAAGTTTTATTATTCCAGGACACTGAAAATGTTCGGTTGAATCTCGGCTATTATATCCGGAAAACCCGTGAATCTATTGGCCTGGTGCGAGATCGAGTCAGGACCATGTCGGGGGTGCCTCCCGTGATCCAAACGGGGCTCGCGTGGACAGCGTTAATATTTCTAGTGTCGGAGGGCAACAGGGAAAAGTCCCGGGACTGGGTTTCAGAGCTGAAAACGTGTTCGAAAGGAGCGGGCTGTAGACCGAGGGTATGAGCCAGACGATGACCATGATCGGGACGGGTCTGAGGTCTAAGTATGGCCTATGGAGGTCTTATTGATATTCCCATGGGAGAAGTCCAGGGGTGGCGAGAGCCGTCTCGTTCTATTCCGATTCTGTTGGTCACTTGCGGGTCTTTCCATGTTCGGGTGAGGGCCCGTATTGAGAGCGTGACGGGGGTGGAAGCGACCCCGTACCAATGTATGCCGAGTTTATGGCAATTTCGATGAAAGAGCGGGAGCAAATCCCGATAGGAACGGGTCAATGTTGGTGAGCTATTGGCCTGGGGCAATGCCGGCTCACAACCATGTCGGGGTAGGAGCCACCGGCTATGAAGGTCGCTCACGGGCCCTTTCGTGTTCGGACTTGGGTCCGTAATAAGAACTCGGCGGGAATCGAAGTGAACCCGTTCAAATGTCTGCCGAACGTGTGGCAATTTCAGTAGCGGCTCGAAAGGGGTCCGGCCGGAGAAACGAGTCTGGTTTAATCAGAATGTCAGCCTGAGGTGAAGTCAGGCTATGGCCATTTTGGGATGGTTCCCTAGGCTCAGGCCCAACTCGCAAGGGCGGTATTGTTGTTCCTTCGGCACCGGGTCGCGGGAGAGACGAGGCTGCGAAGCGGATCTCATTGTTTTATTATTATTTACGAAGCGGTATCGTTATCATTTGTAGATTTATAGATATATTTGGGTGGGTTCTTTATTACCATTTATTCATCTTCCTTGTGATTGATTCGTTTATTATGGTTAACATTAGGTTTGTTATTATTTTATTCATTTTGCTATCATTCATTTACTTGTCATTTTTGCTGAGTCTGTTATTATTATTTATTTATCTTGGTTATCATTTACTTTGTCTATTTATCGTTATCATTATTTCTTTTAACCTTATTATTATTATTACTTATTTCTTTATCATTCTTATTTATTCATTCATTTTTGAATTTGGTTATTATTTATTATCATTATTATCATTATTATTATTATTATTAATATTACTCGTATTTTCTGGAGAGAGAATGGGCCATTGGAAGGCTAAGAGAAAGGTGTACCGCTGAAGGGCTGGGAGCTGTGCCGCTGAAGGGCTGGAAGGGCTGTGCCGTTGAAAGGCCAGGGGCTGTGCTGCTGAAGGGCTGGACGGGTGTACCGCTGGAGGGTTAAAAGAGTGTACCGCTGAAAAACAGGGGCGTACCGCTGGAGGGCCAAGGGAGCGTGCCGCTGAGGGGCTGAGGGAGGCGTGCCGGGGAAGGCCCGTAGGGGCGTGCCGGCGAGGGGCTGGCCGGAGCGTGCCGGCAAAGGGCCAAGCAGCCGGGCTAGGGGCGTGCTGGCGAAGGGCGTGGGGAGCCCACTCCTCCTCCGTTCTTATGTCTTTTCTCTTTTCCTTTTCTCTCTTGATTTTATTAAGTTTGCATGGGTTTCTTCTCTCTTTCTCTTGATGGTCTTTCATTCTTTCTCTTGTGGGGGCGGATGTTCGAGTTGTTTATTTGTTGTTCGGTCTGGTTCTCTTTGAATTGATTGCATTATTCTTCGCATTGGTTGAAGCATTTTGCCATTGTTCTTTTCGTTTGTTTGTTGCTTTCTTTTAGTCCTTTTAATGTGTTGTTGTTCCATTTGCTAGTTGCTATCTTTTATCTTTTTAATATGTCATCGTTTCTAACAAAAATTCGGCAGCATCTCCCCTTGACCCGAGCGTAAGGGAGATACAGGGAACGCGCCCACAAGGAGTGGCGAAACCCGACAACTGGAGGTGGGCGCCCAAGAGCGGCAACACCTTTAATAAAACTTCAGAAAACTCGGAGGGTACGGCGAGTGGGAGACACTCCTAAGACTGGCTGAGAGGGGGATGCACCGGGCAAGAAGTAAGAGTAGTGTACCGGCGAAAGGCCTGCTAGGGTGTGCCGGCGAAAGGCCTGCTAGGGCGTGCCGCTGACGGCAGCTAAAGGTGTGCCGCTGAGGGTGCCAGGGAGAGTGCCTCTGGGGGGCCAACTATTGTGCCGCTGAGGGCAGACAGAGTGTGCCGACGAAGGCTCGGCAGGGCGTACCGGCAAAGGGTCAAAGGAGGGGCGTGCCGCTGAAGGCATGACTGGGTGTGCTGTTGAAGGCACAATCAGGGCGTGCCGTTGGAGGCACAATCGGGGCATACCGTTGAAGGCCCGACTGGGCGAACGAGTGCGAGAATGCCCGGTGAGGTGTGAACCCTAACGAAGGGAGAAAACAAAGAAAGGGGGGATGAAACACCGAAGAATGTAAACACGAAAGAAATGCTAGAGGAAGACGTCCGAAAATATTGGCAAGGCTTCTATTTCTATTCTTACAAGAAAAGTGTCCCGAGGGGACTAATACATTGCAACATCGGCAAAACAGGCAGACCAGAGGAAAGAAAAGAGAGAAAGAAAAAAGAAATACAATGGGGAACGGAGCGTGGACTCCTCCCCGGACTTCTCTCCCTTTCTCTCGCTCACTCTTCTTCTCTTCCTCTCTTCACACAGTGTGGTGGTGGGTGGAACGACGAGCTCCTCTTCTTCTCCTCTTCTTCTTCTCCTCTTCTATTCGCACGGACGGCGGTGGCGGGTGGACGGGGCAGCCGGAAGAGAGAGGGGGAGCCTCTCCTCCTCTGCTTTTTCCTCTTCTTCTCCTCTCTCTTCTTCTCTTCTCCTCTTCTTCTTCTTCTGGGTGTGGGTGTCTGTCTCCTCCTCTCCCCCTCCTCTCTGAAAGCAGGGAGTCTTTTATACTCCCCCGGTGGGAGCCTTCGAGTGCTCTCGAAACGGCGGGAAACAGCCTGTGTGATGATGGCACTAGACCTGCTCCGTCCTGGGTGTCAGTGGAGGAGCCTACGTGGCCTAATGATCGGCTGACACCTCAGACGGCTTCATTACGCGCCAAGGATGCGTAGGGCATGGGCTTCACGTCGTCTTGCCGTTGAAAAGCTTCAACGCTATGCCGCTGGCGAGTTGAAAAGGCGTGCCGCTGGGGAGCAAAAACGGCGTGCCGTTGAAGCTCCTGAAGGGCGTGCCGCTGAATGGCCTGAAGGGCGTGCCGCTGAAGGCTGCTGGGGCGCGCCGCTGAAGCCTGCTGAGGGCGTGCCGCTGAAGCCTGCTGGGGGCGTGCCGCTGAAGGCTGCTGGGGGCGTGCCGCTGAAGGCCCCAAGGGGTCGTGCCGTTGAAGGGCCCATTGGGGCGCGCCGCTGAAGGGCTAAATGGGCAATGTTGAGCCCGTTGTGAGCGCGAGTTGTGCCCCATTTAATTTTCTTCTAGGCCCATGGATTGTGGGGCTCTCTGTAATTGATTTCTCTTCATTGTCGTGACCCCTGGGGGCCGCTTCACGGTAGTATGCGCATTCGGGTCATCCGAATGACCAGTCTCTCCCGGGTTGCTTCTCTCGACTTCGTTGTTGACGCCGAGTCGAACAGGATATCCGGGTGCACAATTTTTGGTGTCCACAAATGCCTCCCACCCACGAGTAGCGCAGGCGAAGGATGAGCCGGGCGGTGCCCGCGGGTGTACTCGTCTCTTTTTTTTTCTTCGTCGGTGCCGACAGGGTGTCGGGAACTGAAGCAATTTGTGGTCTCGTCATCATTGCCGACGGGGTATCGGGGACTGAAGCAGTTTGTTGGTCTCTTCATCAGTGCCGATGTGGTGTCGGGAACTGAAGCACTTTACTGGTCTCTTTGTCTCTTCATCAGTGCCGACGGGGTGTCGGGAACTGAAGCAATTTGTTGTCTCTTCATCAGTGCCGACGGGGTGTCGGGAACTGAAGCAATTTGTTGTCTCTTCATCAGTGCCGACGGGGTGTCGGGAACTGAAGCACTTTGTTGTCTCTTCATCAGTGCCGACGAGGTGCCGGGAACTGAAGCAGCATATTGGTCTCTTCATCAGTGCCAACGAGGTGCCGGGAACTGAAGCAGCATATTGGTCTCTTCGTCTCTTCATCAGTGCCGACAAGGTACCAGGAGCTGACCTGGTTTGTTGGTCTCTTTGTCTCTTCGTCAGTGCCGACAGGGTGCCGGGAGCTGACCTGGTTTGTTGATCTCTTGGTCTCTTCGTCAGTGCCGACAGGGTGTCGGGGGCTGACCTGGTTTGTTGTTCTCTTTGTCTCTTCTCTTTCTTTTCTTCTCTCTTTTCTCTTCTTCTCTTTTTTTTCTTCTCTTTTTTCTTTTCTTCTCTTTTGTCATCTCTTTTTTTTTGCCCTTTTTGTTATTGTTTTTTTTTGTTTCTTCTCTTCTTCCCTTCTTTTCCCTTCTTCTTTTTTGAAGAACTCCAGGTGGCTGTTGGCATGGACGCCAATGATATAAGAGTTGTCGGCACAGCGGCCGATAATTGGAAGCTATTGACATGGGGGCCAATAATTGAAAAGATGTCGACCCGAAGGCCGATGATTAAAAGATGTAGGCATGGGAGCCAATAATTGAAAAGCTGTTGGCATGGGAGCCAATAATTGAAAAGCTGTCGACCCGAAGGCCGATGATTGAAAGCTGTCGGCTCAGGGGCCGATGATTGAAAAGCTGTCGACCCGAAGGCCGATGATTGAAAGCTGTCGACTCAGGGGCCGATGATTGAAAAGTTGTTGGCATGGGAGCCAATAATTGACAAGCTGTTGGCATGGGAGCCAATAATTGAAAAGCTATCGACCCGAAGGCCGATGATTGAAAGCTGTCGGCTCAGGGGCCGATGAGGGAGGCCAGAATAGCCATGGCTGGAAGCGGGCTGCGGGAGCCGAAGTTGGGAGATTAACGAGTCGCGAGGGCAAGAGGTAGGCCATGGGGGCCAAGATTGGGCTCTACGAGTCGTAGCTGGGAACGTAGGCTTCGATGGCCAAAATTGAGTTTATTGCATACGTACATCCTTGTTATTTTATTGTTATTATACTTTTTTTACTATTTTTATGTTATTTTGTTTTTTTATATCATTTTTTCATTTTTTTTAAGCATGCAAGCATTCATTAGCAGGCATAACATAAATATAAGTAAGGCGGCTCCCTCTATAGGGGATAGGATAAGGACGTCGCCCGTAATTCGTAGATGCGGTGTGGGCCGCGAGGCACAATCGAGGGGTGGTGCACCCGTCAAGAGGATATCGCACGTCTTGCATGCATAGCCTAAATTCACGCATTTCACCTGAGGCAATTCTATGTGGCGTGGCAGTGCAAATGTGTGAACAAAGAGCCCTAACCACAGGGGTATGCAGGTTTTCCTGGTGACACTCGAGGATCACTCTAGCGCCTACACCTATGTTTCAGGCTTTCGACTTTCGGTAGCTTTACACAGCCCCCATCTGTTTATTTTGGTAGCGGATTTCACCGTTCAGCGCGAGTCTCCTCATGTGTCTCAATGGGGATTCCCGACTACTAGGATTCATCCTCATTATAATTCTATTACGGATTCCACCGTTTGACGCGAGTCTCCTCATGTGTCTCAATGGGGATTCCCGGCTAATAGGTTTCATCCTTATTATAATTCGCTTCACCATTTCGCGCGAGTCTCCTCATGTGTCTCAATGGGGATTCTCGGCTACTCGGATTCACGTGTCTCTCTCTTTTCTTTTCTTTTTTGTCTTTTTTTTCTCTTCTTTTTTTAGCGGGGGTAGGCAGCTTTTTCCTCACGATTGCCTTTCACGCGAGTGCAGGAATTCAAGCATCCGTAGAGTGCTAAGAAGAAATTCGGGCAATCCCTATAGTTGAAGGCTATTGGACACATTAAGTGCTAAGTGTGGGAGCGTTACCTTAGGTTTATTTTGTGAGTTGGGCTTAGCGATTCAGCCATGACTCTTCCCTTTGACGTGTGCACCTGCCATAATTGGGTTCCCTTCGAGCGTATGCCGTAACGCGCGTGCATCTGGAATCGGGGCGATATTATTATTTAGCGAGAAAACATAGTCCTAGAAGATTTCAAGGAGATGTATTATTATATATTAAGCAACCATGCAAGCAGGGCAATCATGCATTCCTTTTTTGTTTTTTTTTTGTTTTCTTTTTCGTTGTTGTTGTTGTTTTTTGTTTGTTTGTTGTTTTTTGTTGTTTTTTTTATAAGAAAATATTGTTGTTACGTATAAGTGTAGTGGTAGTAAAGGTATTAGGGAAGCAGACCCCGAGCGGCTGAAAGGGTATTAGGGAAGCGGGCTGCAGGAGCCGAAGATATGGGATGCGGGCCGCGAAGGCCGAATTTTGGGAAGTAGGCTACGAGAGCTAGACTTGGGCAGCAGGCCACAAAGGCCAAAGGTAAGCAGGCTGCAAGAGCCACAGCTGGGAAGCAGGCTGTGAAAGCCGAAGGGAAGCAGGCTACGAGAGCCAGAATTGGGAAGCAGGCCACGAAGGCCAAAGGTAAGCAGGCTGCTAGAGCCAAAGTTGGGAAGCAGACCACGAGGGCCAAAGGTAAGCAGGCTGCAGGAGCCAGAGTTGGGAAGCAAAGCCAGGGGGAAGCAGGCTGTGAGAGCCAAAGTTAGGAAGCATGCTATAAAAGCCGAGGGGCGTCAAAGAGCAGGACGTGAGAGTCGAAGAGAAGGGTCTCTTTTATCCTCTGGCCGGGGAGGGATCCGAACCAAAGTGGAAGGTTTATTTTTTTTTTTGCTCCCTGGCCAGGGAAGGATCCGAACCAAGGTGAGAGGTCAATTTTTTTTGACTGGGAAGCTGTCGGCTGGGGTGCCAATGATGAGATAGCTGTCGGCTAGGAGCCGATGATGATGTAGATGTCGGCTAAAAGCCGATGATGATATAGCTGTCGACCCGAAGGCCGATGAAGAGGTAGTTGTCGACCTGAAAGCCAATAATTAGATAGCTGTCGACCCGGAGGCCGATGAAGGGGTAGCTGTCAGCTTGAAGCCCCGATGGTTGAAAGTTGGTCGGTTTAACGCCCCGTCGGCGGAAGGTCTAGTCGGTTTAACGCCCCGTCGGCGGAAGGGTCTAGTCGGTTTAACGCCCCGTCGGTGAAAGATCTAGTCGGTTTAACGCCCCGCTGGCGAAAGGTCTAGTCGGTTTAATGCCCCGTCGGCGGAAGGTCTAGTCAGTTTAACGCCCCGTCGGCAGAAGGTCTAGTCGGTTTAACGCCCCGTCGGCGGAGGATCTACTCGGTTTAACGCCCCGTCGGCGGAGGATCTAGTCGGTTTAACGCCCCGTCGGCGAAAGGTCTAGTCGGTTTAACGCCCCGTCGGCGGAAGGTCTAGTCGGTTTAACGCCCCGTCGGCGGAAGATCTGGTTGGTTTCTGCTTGTTGGATGGCTGGAGGTCGGAGGTAAAAGTTTGCCTCGTGACCCTTCTTTCTCTTCTTCTCTTCTTCTTTTGTAGGGAGGCAGGTACGAAGACCATGTTTGCCTCATGTCTCTTTTTCTCTTCTCTTCTCTTCTTCTTTTGTAGAGAGGCAGGCGTGAAGACTATGTTCGCCTCATGACTGTTCTCTTTTTTTCTCTTCCTCTTCTATGGAGAGGCAAGTGCAAAGACCGTGCTCGCCTCATGTCTCTTTTTTCCTTATATTCTTTTGTGTGATGAGGCGGGATCGAGGGCCACGTCTGTCTCATGTATCTCTTCTTTCCTTTTCTTCTCTTCTTTTTTGTTTGGTGAGGCGGGCTCGAGGGCCATGTCTGCCTCATGTCTCTTTTTTTTTCTTCTTTTGTGGAGAGGCCGGTGCAAGGACCATGTGTGCCTCATGTCTCTTTTTCTTCTCTTCTTTTCTTCTCTTCTTCTTTTGTGTAGAGAGGCGGGTGCAAAGAACATGTTCGCCTCATGTCTCTTTTATCTCTTCTATTCTTCTCTTCTTCTTTTGTGTAGAGAGGCGGGTGCAGGGACCACGACTGCCTCACAATTCCCTTTTTTTTCTTCTTCTTCTTTTCTTTTATGGGGTGAGGCGGGCCCGAAGACCACGTCTGCCTCATGTGCCCCCCTTTTTTTGCTCTTCTTTTCTCGTTAACGCTTCCGTGCTGGAGCGTGTTTCTCTTAATGTGCCCCCAAGTTGGGATGTAGCTTCATTTGGTGTGCATCCCCCCCCTGAGGGGCGTGTTTTGCCTCTCTGCTTCTGTGCCCCCAGGCGGGATGTATTTTTTTGCTTCTATGTCCCCAGACCAGGGCGTGTTGTTTTTTTTTGCCCCCGAGACGGGGTGTAGCTCTCTTCAAATGCCCCCGTGGTGGGGTATACTCTTCACGGCTTCTATGCCCCCAGGTGGGGTATGTTTCTTCTTCAGATACCCCTGAGCCAGGGTAGACCTTTCTTCATATGCCCCTGAGCCAGGGCGTGTTCTTTGTAGCTTCTATGCCCTCGAGGTGAGGTGGATTTCTTTCTTTGTATGTCCCCAGTCCGGGGTGTGCTCTCTTTTCATGTGTCCCCTGGTCGGGGTGGATTCTCTTCTTCTTATACCCCCATGGCGGGGTATGTCTTTTCCTTCATGTACCCCCATGTCGGGGTGTATTTCTTCTTCAAATGCCCCTAAGCCGAGGCGTGTTCTTTGTAGCTTCTATGCCCCCCCCTGGCGGGGTATGTTCCTTCTTCAAATACCCCTAGGCCGGGGTGAACTTTTCTTCAAATACCTCTGAGTCGAGGCATGTTCTTTACAGCCTCCAGGCCCTCGAGGTGAGGTATGTTTCTTCTTCATATGCCCCTGGCACGGGACGTATCTCTCTTCAAATGCCCCCAGGACCGAGGTGCATCTCGTGCTTCTTATGCCCCGCCCTGAAGCCGGGGTATATCTTTTGCTTCTTACGCCCCCCCTGAGGCGGGGGTGTGTCTCTTTACGACTTTTGTGCCCCCGGACGGGGTATGTCTCTTCTTTAAATATCCCAAGTCGGGGTGTATTCTTTTGTTCTTTATGCCCCCAGGGCGGGGTGGATTCTTCGTCAAATGCCCCAGAGCCGGGGTGTATTCTCTTCATGCGCCCCCGGGCGGGGTGTGTCCTTCATGGCTTCTATGCCCCCAGACGGGGTGTGGCATCTGCTTTTTGTGCCCCGGAGCGGGGTATGTTTTTTTGCTTCTTGTACCCCCAAAGGGAGGTGTCTTTCTCTTCATACCCCCCCGGGCACGAAGTGTATCTTTGCTTTTTGTGCCCCCAGGCGGGGTGTATTTTTTGCTTCTTGTACCCCCAAAGGGAGGTGTCTTTCTCTTCATACCCCCCGGGCACGGAGTGTATCTTTGCTTTTTGTGCCCCCAGGCGGGGTGTATTTTTTTTTCTTCTATGTCCCCGAAGCAGGGTATGCTTTTTTTTTTCTAATGCCCCCGAGGCGGGGTGTAGCTCTCTTCAGATGCCCCCATGGTGGGGTATACTCTTCACGGCTTCTATGCCCCTAGATGGGGTATGTTTCTTCTTCAAATATCCTTAAACCAGGGTGGACTTCTCTTCGTATGCCCCTGAGCCGGGGCGTGTTCTTTATAGCTTCTAGGCCCTCGAGGCGAGGTATGTTTCTTCTTCATGTGCCCCGGGCACGGGGCGTAGCTTTCTTCAAGTGCCCCCGGGACGGGGTGTATCTTTCGCTTCTTATGCCCCCGTGAGGCCAGGGTGTATCTCTTTACGGCTTCCGTGCCCCCGAAGCGGGGTGTGTTGTTTCTTCAAATGCCGCTTGGGCGGAGTATATCTTTCTTCTCATGCTCCCAAGGTGGGATGTATGTCATTTCGCTTCTGTGCCCCTGGTCAGGGTAGATGCTTCTGCTTCTTATGCGCCAAGGGCGGAGTGTATTTTTTTGTGCCCCCAGAGCGGGGCAGGTGCTTCTGCTTCTTATGCTCCCCGGGGCGGGGTACATTCCTTGCTTCTCATACCCCCATGGCGGGATGTGCTTCTTTCTTCAGGTGTCCCCAGGCCGGGGTGAATTCTTTTCTTCTTTCCGGACACACCCGGGGGGACACACCCGGGGGGATGCTTGCTTCTTGTGCTCCCAAGGTGGGGTGTATTGTTACTTTTGATGCCCCCAAGGTGGGGCGCATTGCTGCCTTTGATGCTATGTCGGGGTATATTATTTCTTCATGTGCTCCCAGGTCGGGATGTATACCTCTTCGCTTCGGTGCCCCCGGGTGGAGGCGTACTCTGTCTCTTTGCTTCTGCGTCCCCCCGGGTGGGGTATGTTTCTTCTTCAAATATCCCTAAGACAGGGTGCATTCTTCTCTTTCTTATGCTCCCGAGACGGGATGTATCTTCTTCAAATACCCCTAAGCCGGGGCGTATTCTTCATGGCTTCTATGCCCCATGGCGGGGTTTGTTTCTTCTTCAAATATCCCTAAGACGGGATGCACTCTTCTCTTTCTTATGCTCCCGAGGCGGGATGTATCTTCTTCAAATACCCCTAAGCCGGAGCGTATTCTTCATGGCTTCTATGCCCCATGGCGGGGTTTGTTTTGCTTCTCGTACCCCCAGGGGTGGGGTGGAATTCTCTTCAGTTACTCCTGAGTCAGGGTTGATTCTTCTGCCTCTTATGCCCCAAGGTGGGGTGCACTTTTCTTCATATGCCCCCTAAACCGGGGTGCAACTCTGCTTCTTCTCATGACCCCAGGCCGAGGTAGTCTCTTCTTCTTATGCTTATGTGCTCCCGCATCGGGGTGTATTCCTTTCTTCACGTGCTCCCCTAAGCCGGGGAATATTGGGTGTTCTGCTTCGGATGCCCCCCCCCGGGGGGGGAGGGGGTATATATATATATGTTACTTCATGGACCCTGAGGACGGGATGTATTCCTTCTTCGAACGCCCCTAAGTCGGGGTTGAATCTTCTCTTCTTATGCTCCTCGGGGCGGGGTTTGTTTCTTCTTCAAATATCCCTAAGACGGGATGTAGTCCTTCGCCTTATGTGCCCCCGAGTCGGGGTGGATTCTCTTCATGTGCCCTCATGGCGGGGCGTATTCTCTTTATGTGCCCCCTGGAGCGGGGTTCGCCTCTTTATTTGTGTACCCCCGGGTCGGGGCGAATTCTTGCTTCTTATTCCCCGTGGCATGGTATGGTCTTGGCTTCTTATGCCCTCATGACGAGGTGGATGCATGCTTTATATGCCCCCGTACCGGGGCATATTTCTTCCTCGAATGGCCCTAAGTCGGGGTGTGGGTTCTGCTTCTTATGCCCCGGAGCGGGGTATGCTTCTCTTCATATTCCCCTAAGTCGGGGTGTATTCTTTTACTCTTTATACCCCTAGATCGGGGTGAGACTATGTTGCTTCTTATGCCCCCAAGGCGGGGTATGTTTCTCTTCATGTGCCCCACAGTCGGGGTATGTCTTCTGCTTCTATGCCCCTGGACCGGGGTATGTTCTCTTCTTCGAAGGCCCCTGAGCTGGGGGGGGTAGCTCTGTTGTCTGTTGTGCCTCCAGACGGGATAGAATCTCTTCATGTGCCCCCAGGAGTGGGGTGTATCATCCTTTGCCTCCTATGCCCCCATGGCGGGGTATATCTCTTCTTCTTATCCCCCATGGCGGGGTATGTGCATGCTCTCTTCGGGGATGGTGGCCGTTGTCACGCCCCGAACAAGGCGGAAATATCGGGACGTACAGTTAGGGACACGCTGGCAAGAGAGAGAGAACTAATCTAAAATAATACACAAGTGCTACAAGATGGAAATACTAAATGATCAATAACAAACCACAACTGATACAATACCCTCAAGTTCAACTTAATACAACTGGAATGATCAACCACTAAAACTCAATAACACACTAAAACCGATACACTCAAGACATCACTCCTGCCCTTCCCCATCGGTAAGCGCGTCACCTGAAAAGCCTGAAAAAAAGGGGGGAAAAACACAACTATGAGCTGACGCTCAGTAGGAAATAACAGATAGGTATAAGTGATTAACAATTTAATTACATTTTAAAATGTCATGCTACAAATGATAAAACAATAAAAAGATAACGGTGATATCCCGAAACAAAATTTAAAGATCTTGCAAGGTCAAGAAATATAATGAATAGAATGGTAAGACAAGAATTTACTACAGGAGATAATGATAAAAAGTTGGCCATATCAAGTCAATTCAAGTCATGTCAAGCACGCATGTAATTTCATTTCCACGTCCAAGTAATCAACAAGTAAAGTGACAACAAGTAGAGTATAAAACAGTGAAGAGTGGAAAGTGAAACGTAGTAGCAAGTAATGTAGAGAGTAGTGTACAGAGTAGTGTACAGAGTAGTGGACAGAGTAGTGGACAGTCCTAGATTTAACACATGTCAAGTACTGGTGCCAAATGCCACACCTAGTCATTCACCTCCCCGGGGGTACACGTAGTGTTCGGACGCTCTTCCCAGGACCAGACCGAGCCCTTACTTGTTTTCCAGGCATTGATTTCTTTGGATCAAAGATCCCACGAATCTAGACTTCCACAGTTTATGGCCAGAATTCCAAGGTTTAAACTAAGTGCAACAACAAGTTCAAGTAGGAAAGAGATTCATTTCCAGAATTTCAAGGTAAGTATAATCATCAAGGAGATTTAAATCAAGTCATAATAAGAGTTAATCATGCTGCGCTACTGTAAAACAGCAGCATTCAAACAAGCTAAACAACATATTAATCCTAATCACCAAGTTAAGATATCATGCTTAACCATTATCATTTGTATTATCCAAAGTGCCAACAAGCTAGAACAAGCTATCGAGGTAAAGAATAACTCCCACAGGAGTGAAGAAGAATGCATTAACAGAGTTTTAGTTACACCATTAATCATTAATTAAGTGAGTTTCTATTTAATCTTGTATGCATTGAAATGAAGATGATAAACGGTGTTTTTACACTAAGTTTGCATGTAGGAACCAATGCAAATTTGAAATCAAGAGGGGTACATGAATAGGTCAAAAGTTCTTCAAAAATATAATTTCAATGGGTCTAAGTTAAATGGGTTGATTCCCCACTGATTCGGATCCATCTTCGGGTCGAAAAATGAAGAAAACTGATTTTCTGGTGTATGGGTCGACCCTTGGGGTCGACCCCTGTAAAACTGGGGTCTGGAAGCAGAATGGGTTGACCCCTAGGGTCGACCCCAGCAATTTCCTTCAGATGGGTCGACCCCTGGGGTCGACCCCTACATCCTGTGCAATGGGTCGACCCCTTGGGTCGACCCCCATGCAGGGAGCTGGATGGGTCGACCCCAAGGGTCGACCCTCGCGCCTGGGCCGAATGGGTCGACCCCATGGGTCGACCCTCGGGCCTACTAGGGTACCCAGAAAATGGGTCGACCCCAAGGGTCGACCCCTGCAAGAACAGCAGCGGTCTACCCTTCGGAAAATGTGAAATCTCACCCAATTGAGGTCCAATTGGGTTGAAATCAAAACCACATGATCTAGGAATATTAATGGACATTCTAGGGTCATAAAAATACAATTTGGAAACACGAATTTCATCATAATTCACAAGAATCACAACCTATTCTATGAAGAACACAAGGAGACCTCGTTCAGGACATACTTCCACTAAATTGACAAATACTCTAGATATAAAAAACCAAATTTGGGGATTTTGGTGTTAAAAGAAAGCTAACTCGATTGTGAATCCAATCATATATGATATGCCACATGAAGATCAAGTTACAGGGCTCAAAATTAGCCCGAAATCAAGCTCTGACTTAAAGGAAACTATATGAAACATGTTCTAGACATGCTCTTACAAAAATTCGAAATTCACGATGCATGCTCAATGGAATTTGGGGCTTTCTACGTTAAATGAAAGATAATAACATGCTTATTACATCATATAAATTAATTAGAGTTTGGTTGTTAGATCCTACCTCAAATCGGAGAGAGAAAACTCAAACCCTAGGATGAAAAACACTTGGACAGCACCTCACAAAAAGCTCGATTTCTCCACGGATACCTAATAAAAATTGGGGCTTTTGCCACCAATGGATAGAGCTCTATGAGAGGAACAATTTTCTATACTCATGATCAAGATTTGGTTGAGAATTCCTACCTCAATCGACGGATCAAAGAAGGATGAAGGGAAGCCAACGGCCTGCTGACCCACCTCCACAAATCGAGCTAGATCTCTACAGATCCGAAATTTCAGCGAACCACACAGCAGCCAAATGAAAGAAGACTCGTAGGGCTTCATTTTGATAGCTCATAGAGCTTCTGGAGCCTTCAGATTTTGGAGTATTCGCTGCTGCAAGCCGCGTGTTTAGAAACGGCGTCGAAATCCTTGACTTGACCAAACTATGTCGGCAGCACGTTTTGGGGCTAAGTTTATCTCAAATTGATTGAGGGTAAATGTTCTTTACATTGTGGCCTTCCATTTGCCTCTGATTTCAGATCATTTGGTTGAGTAATCAGGTCAAATTTCGCGTTTTAATCTAAGGGTTAGGTAAAGGGTCAAAAGTGTGCACTTTTGGGTTTGAACTCTAAATAGATCTTAACACGAATTTACAATAGCTTAATGCCAGAAGGAAAAGTTGTTATCTACATCGATCTTAATCTATTTACTATTTTTACAGATTTTTCTGAGGTAGTCAGATTTTTACTTATACTATTCCGTAATTAATTAAATGTTAAGTTCGGAAGACTAAGTTCACTAATTCGGTATAATAAATGATTTTCTTAGGCTTAAATGTAGAAGACAAAGTTACTAAACAAAATTAATTCTACAAGATGTGATTTTTGGGGATTTTTAGAAAATAGTTGAAAAATGACTTATTCTATTAATTAATTAATTAATCTAATTAATTTGGATAATTTTCATTAATTCGAATAACTTCAAATAAATTCCAAATAATTACAAATAACTTTCTAAATAAATTTCTAAGGAATTTGGGGTCTTACACCCTCCCCTACTTAAAGGAATTTGGCCCTCCAAATTCACTGCACTAAAACTGAGAGTAGTAAAAGATCGCTCACCTAGAATAGATCGGGATACCGCTTTCGCATAGTCTCTTCAGATTCCCATGTAGCTTCTTCGGTCCCACGTCGACTCCATTGAATCTTGACCATCGGTATCGAACGATTCCGGAGTTGCTGTTGCTTCCGGTCCAGAATCTTGACAGGTCTTTCCTCATAGGTCAAATCTTCCTTCAGTTCAAAATCCACTTGCTGAATGATATGAGTGGGATCGTACACATATTTCCGTAACATAGACACATGGAAAACATTATGTATGCCAGAAAAATGTGGTGGTAAAGCCAGTCTATATGCCACCTCTCCCACTCTATCTAGAATCTCGAATGGACCAATATATCTCGGACTCAGCTTGCCATGAATGCCAAATCTTCGGATCCCTCTCGTCAGAGAGACCTTTAAGAACACATGCTCGCCAGCCTGAAATTCCAATGCTCTTCTCCTGTTGTTGGCATAACTCTTCTGTCTTGACTGGGCTACTAGTAATCGGTCTCGGATAACACGGATGTTCTGTGATGATTCCGAAACAAGATCTGGTCCAAGCCACTGTTTCTCACCTACCTCGCCCCAACACAATGGGGAACGACAACTTCTACCATATAGTGCTTCAAAAGGAGCCATCTGAATGCTAGACTGATAGCTGTTATTGTAAGCGAATTCAATCAATGCCAAATGCTCACTCCAATTACCACCGAAATCAATCATGCAAGCTCGCAACATATCTTCCACTATCTGATTGGTTCTTTCAGTCTGTCCATCTGTCTGTGGATGAAAAGCAGTACTGAAATTCAGACGAGTACCCAAAGACTCTTGCAGTCCCTTCCAGAAATGTGAAGTAAATCTGGGGTCTCGATCAGATACTATATTCATTGGGATACCATGCAATCTCACCACTTCCTTTATATACAAAGCAGCCAATACATCAATCGTCCACTTGGACTTAATTGGTAAGAAATGAGCCGACTTTGTCAATCGATCGACAATCACCCATATCGCATCAAATCCACCACGAGTCCTAGGTAGACCCATAATGAAATCCATGCCAATGCTTTCCCACTTTCATTGGGGTATGTCGAGTGGTTTCAATTTCCCTGCTGGTCTGAAATGTTCGGCCTTAACTTGCTGACATACCAAATATCTACTCACAAAATCTGCAACTTCTCTCTTCATATTCGGCCACCAAAAGGACCTTTTCAAATCTCGATACATCTTAGTGCCTCCAGGATGAATGGTATATCTGGATCTATGAGCTTCCTCAAGAATTGTGTTCTTTATTGTAGCCTCATCCGGAACAAAAGTTCTGCCTTTAAATAATAATCTACCATCATCGGCCAACATGAAGTCAGGTCTGCTACTCAAGCTTCCCTTGATCTCTACCAACTCGGGATCATTATCTTGCAAGGACTTGATCTCTATCAATAATTCAGGTTTAAGTTGGATCTGAGCAATCATGACCTGATCATTGTCAATATTGAGATCCAGACTAGATAATTGTTCCAACAATCTCCATTCTTGTAACATGAGACTTGACAATCTAGCTACCGGCTTCCGGTTCAATGCATCTGCCACAACATTACCTTTGCCAGGATGATACTCAATCGAGAAGTCAAAGTCTTTCAAGTACTCCAACCATCTCCGCTGTCTCATGTTGAGTTCCTTTTGAGAAAATAAATACTTCAAACTCTTATGATCTGAAAACACTGTGAAGGTTTCTCCATACAAGTAATGCCTCCATATCTTCAAAGCAAACACGACTGCAGCAAGTTCCAAATCATGAACAGGATAATTATCTTCGTGCTTCCTCAACTGCCTAGAGAAATAGGCAATCACCTTCCCATGCTGCATGAGTACACAGCCTAAGCCAATACCTGAAGCATCAGTATAAACAACAAATCCTCCTTCACCAGAAGGTAAAGCCAAAATAGGTGCAGTAGTCAAACACTCCTTCAGATTCTGAAAGCTTCGCTGACAATCATCAGACCAATCAAACTTATTTTCCTTGCGGGTTAATCTTGTAAGAGGTACCGCAATCTTGGAGAAATCTTGAATAAATCTTCGATAATAACCTGCCAGGCCTAGAAAACTTCTAACTTCTGTCACACTGGTAGGCTGTTGCCAATTCTTCACTGCCTCAACCTTCGAAGGATCAACAGAAATACCGTTCATCGCAATGATATGTCCTAGAAAGGACACCTCTTGCAGCCAGAATTCACACTTACTGAACTTAGCATAAAGTTGATGATCTCTCAACAGTTGCAATGCCATCCTAAGATGCTCAGCATGCTCCAATTCACCCTTGGAATAGATCAAAATGTCATCAATAAAGACCACGACCCATTGATCAAGATAGGGCCGAAATACATCGTTCATCAACTGCATGAAAGCTGCTGGTGCATTCGTTAGACCAAAAGGCATAACGACAAATTCAAAATGACCGTACCTGCTGCAGAAAGCTGATTTATAGATATCCTCCTCCTTAATCCGCAACTGGTGATATCCAGATCGAAGATCGATCTTAGAGAAATATTGAGCTCCCGCTATCTGGTCAAATAACTCGTCAATCCTCGGCAAGGGATATTTGTTCTTGACAGTCTGCTGGTTTAATTGCCGATAATCAATGCACAACCTCATCGAACCATCTTTCTTCCTGACGAATAACACAGGGGCTCCCCACGGAGAAGTACTAGGACGAATAAAACCCTTCTCAAGCAATTCCATCAGTTGCTGCTTCAGTTCCCGCAGTTCCGCAGGAGACATACGATAAGGAGCCTTGGAAATAGGAGCTGTGCCAGGAATAAGATCAATAGAGAAGATAACTTCCCGCTCAGGCGGAAGTCCTGGTAGTTCTTCTGGAAAGATATCAGGAAAATCTTGGACAACAGAAATGTCCTTGATCTCCATCTGCTGCTCAGGAGTTGCACAAACAAAGGCTAGAAAAGCCTCACACCCATGCCTCAAAAGCTTATCAGCTCGAAGAGCCGAGATGAGTGGTACGGAGTTATGGTGCTTGACTCCCGTAAATGATAAACCAGAATGTCCAGTAAAAGTCACTGAGCTAGAACTACAGTGAACATTGGCCTCATACTTGGCCAACCAATCTGCTCCTAGGATTACATCATAATCCTTCATGTCTATGCAGACTAAGTCTGCTGGTAAGTTCTGTTCACCAATCATCACCTTACTAGAAGGATAGAAATACTGGATTGATGATCTAGTGCCAATAGGGGTTGAAATCTCTAACGGAGTATTCATCAGAACAGGTTCCACAACTAATGACCTAGCAAATCTCCGTGAAATAAAAGAATGTGTTGCACCAATATCAAAGAGAGCAAATGCAGGCTTATCGATTATAGTAAGGGTACCTTCGACGAGTCCGCCATCATCAGAAATCCCAGTTTCATCTGCATGTAAAGCTGGAAGCTTGCCTTGTGGTTTCTTGAAGACTAGAGGTTTTGCCGGTGTAGCTTGTTCCGATATGAGAGGACAATTGGGGATACGGTGCTCCTTGCTTCCACATCGCAAACAGGCGCCTAACTTGTGCCAGCACTCCTCTATCTTGTGACCGGGACGATCACAATAGTTGCACACGCCCTTGAATGGAACAATAGGGCTAGGCTTCTTATCTTCATGCCTCGGCATCTTGCCCTTCCACGATCCAGACCCGCTCCATGAACCAGGTCCACTAACAGGCCTCTTCTTGGTATACCCTGGTTTGACACTCCCGGAACCCATAGGTAATTCTTTCTTGATGCCCTTCCCACGGATTCTCTCCGTCATTTCAAGAGTATCCTCCAGAACTTGCGCTTTCCTTACCATCTCGGAATATGTGGAAATCTCCATCGGTGCCAATTGGTTGATATAATGAAGCTTCAATCCATTGAGAAAGCGCTTCGACTTCATCTTCTCGGTGGAAATGAGATGAGTAGCATAACGAGAAAGCCGTGCAAATTGAGCCTCATACTCTGCCACGGACAAACCTCGCTGTTTCAAGGCCGTGAACTCTGCCGCTTTCTTCTCTTGCACTCTATCAGAAAAATACTTGCTGTTGAAGAATTCTTCGAACTCTTCCCACATAACTTGCCGATCACCGAGAGTTGCCTTGATAGAGTCCCACCAAGTATGTGCATCATGTTCCAGTTTAAATGTGGACAAAAGGACACGCTCCTGGTTGGTGCATTGCATAACTTCAAAGATCCTCCCCATCTCATCTAGCCAGTGCTCGGCTTGGTCAGGGTCGGTCGAACCCGCAAACCTTGGCGGATTCATCCCTCGGAAGTTCCGGTATAGATCACCGATGCCATGCTGTGCCGCTCCTGCCTGAGCTACTTGCTGAAGGGCCTGAGTAAGGCCTTGAACCGTACGCTGAAGGTTCCTCCATTCAGCACGATCAGCTGCCATCTACAAGAGAAATAGATTACTTAGGTTTAATCAAGATAAATAAAGCACGATTAAGGAACGAACTTAACCCAAGTTCTACCCAATCTCACCAGGTCAGGTCTTAAACTTTTACAAGGTTAGGGATCTAGTGCACCTAGACACGACCAAAAACTCGGTACCTGGCGGAGGTAATCGGTCCGAAGACCACTCGCGCAAGTGTGCGACCTTTCCGATAGGCGTAGCCTAACGTTCGGACAACACCTTTTGATATATCGATTATTGGGATGCAATGCAAGAAAACCTAAAACTTAGGAAAACCTAGGAATGTGAAACCTAGGGCTCTGATACCAACTAAACTGTCACGCCCCGAACAAGGCAGAAATATCGGGACGTACAGTTAGGGACACGCTGGCAAGAGAGAGAGAACTAATCTAAAATAATACACAAGTGCTACAAGATGGAAATACTAAATGATCAATAACAAACCACAACTGATACAATAACCTCAAGTTCAACTTAATACAACTGGAATGATCAACCACTAAAACTCAATAACACACTAAAACGGATACACTCAAGACATCACTCCAGCCCTTCCCCATCGGTAAGCGCGTCACCTGAAAAGCCTGAAAAAAAGGGGGGAAAACACAACTATGAGCTGACGCTCAGTAGGAAATAACAGACAGGTATAAGTGATTAACAATTTAATTACATTTTAAAATGTCATGCTACAAATGATAAAACAATAAAAAGATAACGGTGATATCCCGAAACAAAATTTAAAGATCTTGCAAGGTCAAGAAATATAATGAATATAATGGTAAGACAAGAATTTACTACAGGAGATAATGATAAAAAGTTGGCCATATCAAGTCAATTCAAGTCATGTCAAGCACGCGTGTAATTTCATTTCCACGTCCAAGTAATCAACAAGTAAAGTGACAACAAGTAGAGTATAGAACAGTGAAGAGTGGAAAGTGAAACGTAGTAGCAAGTAATGTAGAGAGTAGTGTACAGAGTAGTGTACAGAGTAGTGGACAGAGTAGTGGACAGAGTAGTGGACAGTCCTAGATTTAACACATGTCAAGTACTGGTGCCAAATGCCACACCTAGTCATTCACCTCCCCGGGGGTACACATAGTGTTCGGGCGCTCTTCCCAGGACCAGACCGAGCCCTTACTTGTTTGCCAGGCATTGATTTCTTTGGATCAAAGATCCCACGAATCTAGACTTCCACAGTTTATGGCCAGAATTCCAAGGTTTAAACTAAGTAGCAACAACAAGTTCAAGTAGGAAAGAGATTCATTTCCAGAATTTCAAGGTAAGTATAATCATCAAGGAGATTGAAATCAAGTCATAATAAGAGTTAATCATGCCGCGCTACTGTAAAACAGCAGCATTCAAACAAGCTAAACAACATATTAATCCTAATCACCAAGTTAAGATATCATGCTTAACCATTATCATTTGTATTAGCCAAAGTGCCAACAAGCTAGAACAAGTTATCGAGGTAAAGAACAACTCCCACAGGAGTGAAGAAGAATGCATTAACAGAGTTTTAGTTACACCATTAATCATTAATTAAGTGAGTTTCTATTTAATCTTGTATGCATTGAAATGAAGATGATAAACGGTGTTTTTACACTAAGTTTGCATATAGGAACCAATGCAAATTTGAAATCAAGAGGGGTACATGAATAGGTCAAAAGTTCTTCAAAAATATAATTTCAATGGGTCTAAGTTAAATGGGTTGATTCCCCACTGATTCGGATCCATCTTCGGGTCGAAAAATGAAGAAAACTGGTTTTCTGGTGTATGGGTCGACCCTTGGGGTCGACCCCTGTAAAACTGAGGTCTGGAAGCAGAATGGGTCGACCCCTGGGGTCGACCCCAGCAATTTCCTTCAGATGGGTCGACCCCTTGGGTCGACCCCTACATCCTGTGCAATGGGTCGACCCCCATGCAGGGAGCTGGATGGGTCGACCCCAAGGGTCGACCCTCGTGCCTAGGCCGAATGGGTCGACCCCATGGGTCGACCCTCGGGCCTGCCAGGGTACCCAGAAAATGGGTCGACCCCAAGGGTCGACCCCTGCAAAAACAACAGCGGTCTGCCCTTCGGAAAACGTGAAATCTCACCCAATTGAGGTCCAATTGGGTTGAAATCAAAACCACATGATCTAGGAATATTAATGGACATTCTAGGGTCATAAAAATACAATTTGGAAACACGAATTTCATCATAATTCACAAGAATCACAACCTATTCTATGAAGAACACAAGGAGACCTCGTTCAGGACATACTTCCACTAAATTGATAAATACTCTAGATATACAAAACCAAATTTGGGGATTTTGGTGTTAAAAGAAAGCTAACTCGATCGTGAATCCAATCATATATGATATGCCACATGAAGATCAAGTTACAGGGCTCAAAATTAGCCCGAAATCAAGCTCTGACTTAAAGGAAACTATATGAAACATGTTTTAGACATGCTCTTACAAAAATTCAAAATTCACGATGCATGCTCAATGGAATTTGGGGCTTTCTATGTTAAATGAAAGATAATAACATGCTTATTACATCATATAAATTAATTAGAGTTTGGTTGTTAGATCCTACCTCAAATCGGAGAGAGAAAACTCAAACCCTAGGATGAAGAACACTTGGACAGCACCTCACAAAAAGCTCGATTTCTCCACGGATACCTAATGAAAATTGGGGCTTTTGCCACCAATGGATAGAGCTCGATGAGAGGAATAATTTGCTATACTCATGATCAAGATTTGGTTGAGAATTCCTACCTCAATCGACGGATCAAAGAAGGATGAAGGGAAGCCAACGGCCTGCTGACCCACCTCTACAAATCGAGCTAGATCTCTCCAGATCCGAAATTTCAGCGAACCACACAGTAGCCAAATGAAAGAAGACTCGTAGGGCTTCATTTTGATAGCTCATAGAGCTTCTGGAGCCTTCAGATTTGGGAGTATTCGCTGCTGCAAGCCGCGTGTTTAGAAACAGCGCCGAAATCCTTGACTTGACCAAACTATGTCGGCAGCACGTTTTGGGGCTAAGTTTACCTCAAATTGATTGAGGGTAAATGTTCCTTACATTGTGGCCTTCCATTTGCCCCTGATTTCAGATCATTTGGTTGAGTAATCAGGTCGAATTTTGCGTTTTAATCTAAGGGTTAGGTAAAGGGTCAAAAGTGTGCACTTTTGGGTTTGAACTCTAAATAGATCTTAACACGAATTTACAATAGCTTAATGCCAGAAGGAAAAGTTGTTATCTACATCGATCTTAATCTATTTACTATTTTTACAGATTTTTCTGAGGTAGTCAGATTTTTACTTATACTATTCCGTAATTAATTAAATGTTAAGTTCGGAAGACTAAGTTCACTAATTCGGCATAATAAATGATTTTCTTAGGCTTAAATGTAGAAGACAAAGTTACTAAACAAAATTAATTCTACAAGATGTGATTTTTGGGGATTTTTAGAAAATAGTTGAAAAATGACTTATTCTATTAATTAATTAATTAATCTAATTAATTTGGATAATTCTCATTAATTCGAATAACTTCAAATAAATTCCAAATAATTACAAATAACTTTCTAAATAAATTTCTAAGGAATTTGGGGTCTTACAGCCGTGCTCGGTCTCATTGCTATAAAGCATTCCGCACAGTAAGCAGCAGTTCTTCAAGCTACAGTTGCGGCTTGTTGGGTCTTTTAACAGCCACCCAAGGGGCCGTCTTATGCTGGATAGAGGCAACAGGGAGGAGGAACGGACCGGGTCAGAGCACCGCGGCCTTGGGGCCTCGTAGAGTCGGGCTGGATGCCGTCCTTCTTCTTGTTCTCTTGGTCGGCGATGCTGGCCAACTTTTCTTCTTTCTTTCTTTCTTCTTCTCTTTTTTTTCTTTTCTTTTTTTTCTCTCTTTTTCTTCTTCTTTTTATATGATTGACCAGGGCGGAGGTGCAGGAGAGCGCTCACCCCCTCAGAAAGGGGATGAGTGGTTCGCTCCACCGCATCAACCCCGCAGTGGTAATCTTTGTTTAGCAACCCTCTCTTGTCAATTCTTTCTCTTCTTTTTTTTTCTTTTCTCCCCTTTTTTCTTCTTCTCTTCTTCTTTTCTTCTTTTCTTCTTTTCTTCTCTTTCTTCTTGAACAAAGGGGGTTTGATTTCCCCTCCCTTCTCTTCTCTTTCTCTTCTCCTTTTCTTTTTTTTTTTTACAACAGCCCCCACGATTCCTGGAAGCTGCATATGCTTCGAAGCAGCGTCCTCGAGGCCGCGAAGGCAGCTGCATCGAGTCTGGATTTCCTCCCCATAGGGTTGGCAGAGACAGCACTTGCAATTCATCAAAGCAGGCAAACATCATTTATTAGGGGGCCATGAGGCCCTGATTCTCGGCGAAGAGATGAAGGGTGGTTTGGTCCCACCGGGCGTGCCAGAATTGTGGACGCACTTTTTTTTCACTTGGTCTATTTTTTCTTGTTGGTTTATTCGTTTATTGAGTGCGTGGGCGTGCCACTCACCGAGGTGATAATTTATTCGGGCTCCAAAGAGCCCATAGTGCGGTCGATCTGACTTCGTCAGACGATTGTGTGGTTCGTGTCGGGACCAAAACCTGCCGCGCCATAAAGGTCACGACGTCATTTACATCCCCCATACGAGGGAACACCCTTGATTAATCACCGAGATTCAGGGCCTCATGGCCAAGAAGTTAATTGCACGAAAGGTCTATTAATAAGCATCGAAACCCCCGTATGAGGGTAAGAAGAAAACATTCGCGATCATGTCGGTCGTGTGCTGACCATTTAATGTTCGGACGAGCATCCATCTTGGGAAAAGTGCGATCGTCGCATGAAGATCGGAGTATATGTATGCCAGGATATGGCAATTTATTGTTCGGGAGAACGGAAAACGTTCGGTTGAATCTCGGTTAGAGCGGTCGGAAACCGGTAAATCTGTTGGCCCGGTGCAAGAAAAAGTTGCGACCATACTGCGGTGGGCCCCCCGCGGTCGAAACAAGACTCACATGAGCGTCGTTAATATTTTCGGTGCAAAGGAGAGACGGGGGAATATCCCTTGAATAGGTTGAAAAGCCCTGTGTCCGGAGAAGCGGGCGTTCGAAACGTGTCGGTCATCCGGGAGACCGTTTAATATTCGGACGGGAGTTCGGCTCGAGAGTGTTGTAATCGTCGCGGAAAGACCGAGACTGTATGTGCGCCGGGACACGGCAAGTTTTATTATTCCAAGACACTGGAAATGTTCGGTTGAATCTCGGCTATTATATCCGAAAAACCCGTGAATCTATTGGCCCGGTGCGAGATCGAGTCAGGACCATGTCGGGGGCGCCTCCCGTGATCCAAACGGGGCTCGCGTGGACAGCGTTAATATTTCTAGTGTCGGAGGGCAACAGGGAAAAGTCTCGGGACTGGGTTTCAAAGCTGAAAACGTGTTCGAAAGGAGCGGGCTGTAGACCGAGGGTATGAGCCAGACACTACAAGAAAAATCGTGGATAGCGACCGACCTAGCGGTCGCTATTCAGTCGTAGATCGGTCGCAAATATGCATTGCGACCGAACAGATACTATCTAGCGACCGAATATGTCGGTCGCTATATAGCGACCGACATAATTCGGTCGCAGTATCAGTCGTTACCAGAGACCGATTATAATCGGTCGCCTGACCGGTCGCTAACAATTCGGTCGCCATTCAGTCTCTATTCGGTCGCTACATTTGTTGTATTTTAAAAAATAAAATTAACCTATCGGATTAAGTCGGTCTCAATTCGGTCGCTATTCGGTCTCGAATTATGTTGTATTTTTAAAAATAAAATTAACCTATCGGATTTATTCGGTCTCAATTCGGTCGCCAGTCGGTCGCTAAATTTGTTGTATTTTTAAAAATAAAATTAACCTATCGGATTGATTCGGTGGCTAGTCGGTCGCCAGTCGGTCGCCAAGTATAATTATTTAATAAAACAAATATAACGTATAGTCGCTATTCGGTCGCAATTCAGTCTCCATGCGGTCGCTAATTTTGCATTATTTTTTTTTAAAAAATTTATTTAAACTGATAAATAAATTACCTGATAAATAACAAATTCATAACATAAATATAAAATCAACTACACAGACAACAATATCGACAAATCTCAAATTCATCACATACAAACACCTGATAAATAACAATTTCATAAAACAATAATAAATCAACTACACGGATCACAATCTCCACGAACCTCAAATTACACACAATTAAAATAAAATCACAAATTAATCATACATCCATAATAATAAAATGACAACATACACAACTAAAATAAAATCACAAATCCTCCACATATGTCTCATCCTGGTCGTCGTCTCGTCCAACATCATCCTGGTCGTCGTCTCGTCCAACATCTCGCGACGGATGATCCTGTATATCATTTAAAAAAATTATAATCAAATCCTTAATAAAGAAATCAAGCATTAACAAGACTTAATAAAGAAATCAAGCATTAACAAGAGTATGCCAATAGTTTAAGCCAGCTCATTTTCATATATATAAATACACACACACAATATAAGTTCAAATTTCATCTTGTATTTTAAAAATGAAGTTTGAGCGCCGAGCTCAAACCGGGCATCCGATTTGGATTCCGTCAGTTCTGACAAGTCACTTTCATCTCCCCGGTCGTATTGGAATGATCGGCACGGCCATCCGACCGGTATTTCGAATTTTAGACCCCCGGACCCGTCCTAACAGTTCATTTGAACTAAGTGTATTTTAAAAATGAAGTTTGAGCGCCGAGCTCAAACCGGGCATCCGATTTGGATTCCGTCAGTTCTGACAAGTCACTTTCATCTCCCCGGTCGTATTGGAATGATCGGCACGGCCATCCGACCGGTATTTCAGATTTTAGAACCAAATGCCCCGTCCTAACAGTTCATTTGAACTAAGTGTATTTTAAAAATGAAGTTTGAGCGCCGAGCTCAAACCGGGCATCCGATTTGGATTCCGTCAGTTCTGACAAGTCACTTTCATCTCCCCGGTCGTATTGGAATGACCGGCACGGCCATCCGACCGGTATTTCAGATTTTAGACCCCCGGACCCGTCCTAACAGTTCATTTGAAATAAGTGTATTTTAAAAATGAAGTTTGAGCGCCGAGCTCAAACCGGGCATCCGATTTGGATTCCGTCAGTTCTGAAAAGTCACTTTCATCTCCCCGGTCGTATTGGAATGACCGGCACGGCCATCCGACCGGTATTTCAGATTTTAGAACCAAATGCATAAGTTGCTGCTTCTCGCTGCCTCCATTCAGGTTTGTTAATGTTTTCTTCTATGAATGGCATAACAAGAGGCACAATGTCATCTCCCACGGTCCGTGCAACCAAACCCAAGCATGTTCCTCCAGCCATTGCAAGATTCCAAACTCCTTCATCCTGATCTTGGTCGTCTTCTTGCTTAAGGAGTGTCTCCAACAGCATAGGGACAAGCGCAGGTAGTGCCTGCTTGATAAAATAAAAGCAAGGGGTGTCAGAATCAGCAGAAAAATCCCCTCCATATTCATCTAAGATGTCAATCTCTTCATCGCATATTGAGCTCCAGAATTCAATAGCTTGTAGAGCAACAGGTTCCTCATCTTCCCTCACAGCTTTTGCAGTGATGTTAAATATGTCCTGCATATACGATGCAAGCTTCTCATAATACATGGAGGATATGGAGACCAAGCATTCGAATGCAGCCTGCCGTATCTTCACCTCAGGGGACAGAGTAGCTTCACAAATGACTCTCATGATATAATCCCTCTCCATATCATTCCCGAAGTTTGCCTGAGCAAATCCCAAAGAATTATGCAGAGCTCGAGTTGCAGCCAGCCTAACATCAATGTTTCCCTCAGAAGCACTCATGCCTTGAACAACCGCTGTCAATATCTTATTGACTTGCTCTTGATCAACTTCATCAGGGGAGACTTCTTCACACATGTAACCTAGGGTGTCCAAAGTTGCTTGCTTAACATCTGGCTGAAGTTGGTGAATATTTGACAAGAGAGAACTGATAAGTTCAGGCCATTGATTTTGAGGCAACTCAATACCAGCAATCTTTGCAACAACTTGAGATGCAGTAGATCTTGCATCAATCACCGGTGAAGAGAGAGTCTGTAGTAAACATCCTTTGACCTGGGCCCTAACAGCTACATCCAATGATAACCATCTCTGCACATGCTCAAATTTTCTGTGTTGCTCCTTTGCATCCAGGGCATTTTTGAGAATCAAGCCTGCCAATTTACGGCTAACAACAGGCTTGTCATTATTTGCTAATTCACTCGAAAGAGATAGCAAGAACCCAGTAACATTTTGATCCTGAAATTGTTTTAAACTTTCCTCAGCATGCTTGCGAACCGCTGAATCTATTGACTGTGCATTCAAAAGAACTTGGGTAACTTCCATAGCCATTTCTGTATGGTATCTTCTCCGCCTTTCCCTTGCAGGGATACGCCCCAATGGCGGCCGCCGCCGACTATATATAATATCCTTCACTTCTTGTAACTTATGACCTATGCTCCTTTGTATGAACTGCCCTTCCTTTGCTTAGAGGTGCTGTTCCTGGCTTCCTGCCATGACAGTTACCAGACTTTGGGGAGATCTTTTCACCTAAATTGGCATATTTTATTCATGTCTACATGTTACTTTCCTTATATTATTCTAGCTTTATGAATATTTATAGATCTGTATCCTCCCCCACTCAAGTGAATAGAATTTATACATATCTTTTCACTTTCAGTTCTAACCAAAATCTCTATACACCTATGGAAAATCCTGCAGAACAGTCTGCCTGTTGATTCTAATATCCAGAGGATAGGTGTAAGATGATATTTAGAGTTAAGAAAATGATATTTTCCCCTCCTCAATCTAAATTCTTATATTTTGTAAGATGATATTTAGAGTTAACAAATAGAAAATCAATCAAATAAAATACTTACCGGAGGCTGCTGTGCAGGAGGTGCAGGAGGTGCTCTACTACTATCAATTCCCAAGGATGTGAGCATCTGGGAGACGGTCTGAGCGACGATGGTTGAGATATTCTGAGAGATATTCTGAGAGACGGTCTCGTTGACGATCTGCCTAAACATATCTGGAGTCATGGTCGGGGCGGCACTGGAAGAACCATCTGGGGCTGCTGGTGTGGTAAATGGAGAGGTCGCATGTGAGACCGAACTCGAGCATGATGATAACACCCTAGTCGTGCCCAAGCTATGTCCAAAACCATAAACATGTCCTTTCTTGGGTGCCCCAGATGCTGCAACCCAAATGGCAGGATCCAACTCTGGACGCTGACTGTCATCCCCGTACCTCTCATCCATTCGTCTACTATATGAGTCCTGCAAAAACCAAAAAAAAACAAAACCAAATTATTCTACAATTTAATCTTAAATGAAAACTATTAATGTATACACTTACCGCTACCTCCCGAGCTTTCTCACTAATGTAAGCATTTGTCCCTTTCTTCTTATGAGTTCGATCAAAAAGTTCATGAAATTGAGCTGGCCGCTTTAACTGTGCTTCCTGTTATTCAAATAAATCACAGTTTCATAATAGAAACAAAAAATTTATATATGTAGAAGTGTACTTACTAATCTCGCTTTATGTGTTGCAAAGGAGACAGAGCCACCCGTGTGTAAATTCGCTTCAGGATGCGCTGCTCTGTTTTGCTTTGCTTTGTTTGAATTGGCATTCCATTTCTCCGCTTCCCAAATGTTGCACAGCTCTGTCCAATACTCCTTTCTCATCCACACAGGCCCATGCTCCTTCCATATGTTCTTATCAGTACTTGCACATGCTTTTTTCGCATATCTTCGGGCATTGTACATAAGATGTTTGAAATTATCTCTTGCAGTAGCTGTCCATGCAAATCTAGCACGTAACTCATCTGAATGTTCTGTGAATCGATGATTCCTCTATATATTAACAACAACAAAAATTTATATGTTACATAACAAAGTGGGTTAAAATAATAATTGAAAATGACTTAATATGATAAAATAAGATAAATACCAAGAACATAGAGAACAATAAATCCTGAACACCCATCGGAAAATCAGCAAAGCGATGGATGGGGCCTGGAAAATGTGCTTGAATTGTCTTTGTAATAAATTGTGATGCTTGGGCTGGCTCTATTTTATTCCTGAAATTAAAAATATTAATACCACAATGACGAATAAATAACAAAAATAATGCATTACGTACCCTTCATTTATCCACACTGCCCGCATCGTCTCATTACAACAGCCCTCCCCCTCATGATGACTCGCCTCGTCATCAGCACGTACTATACGAATTAAATAGTATAAATAAAACAAACTATCAAAAAAACATAAATATGCAAATGAACATACCTGACTCAGCTGGGGGAGGTGTAGATCCACTCGCCATGTGTGATGGCGGTGCATAGGCCGTCAATGTACCCGTTGTCAGTGGTAACGGTGCAGAGGCCGTGGGTCCTGTAAGGATAAGAATCAGATAACACAAAAACATAAAGAATTATTTTAAACAAATACTCAAATGAATTATACATGAAAGTATACATACCTACTACCGGTGGTAGCGGTGCATCCCTCGGTGGTAACGGTGCAGAGGTCGTGGGTCCTGTGAAAATAAGAATCAGATAACACAAAAACATAAAGAATTATTTTAAACAAATACTCAAATGAATTATACATGAAAGTATACATACCTACTACCGGTGGTAGCGGTGCATCCCTCGGTGGTAACGGTGCAGAGGTCGTGGGTCCTGTGAAAATAAGAATCAGATAACACAAAAACATAAAGAATTATTTTCAACAAATACTACAATGCATTATACATGAAAGTATACATACCTACTACCGGTGGTAGCGGTGCAGAGGTCGGTCGTAACGGTGTAGAGGTCGTGGGTCCTGTGAAAATAATAATCAGATAACACAAATACATAATGAATTATTTTCAACAAATACTACAATGCATTATGAAGGGAAAGTATACATACCTACTACCGGTGGTAGCGGTGCAGAGGTCGGTGGTATATGTGCAGAGGTCGTGGGTCCTGTGAAAATAAGAATCAGATAACACAAAAACATAAAGAATTATTTTCAACAAATACTACAATGCATTATACATGAAAGTATACATACCTACTACCGGTGGTAGCGGTGCAGAGGTCGGTCGTAACGGTGTAGAGGTCGTGGGTCCTGTGAAAATAATAATCAGATAACACAAATACATAATGAATTATTTTCAACAAATACTACAATGCATTATGAAGGGAAAGTATACATACCTACTACCGGTGGTGAAACGGAAGTAAATCTCCTCCCGCTACCCTCTCCCCTCCCACCTCTGGGAGTCCCACGCCGTCCTCGAACCATATCTTCAACTGGTAATAAAATACATGCATATTCATCAAATAGTGAAAGAAAGAAAGTTACAGAGTATTAAAATTCCCAGATAAAATTGTATACCATTAATCAAACATTCTCCATTTCTTCTTCAGATGTTGGAGATATAACAAATTCAGCATTCACATCTTCATTATCAGATTCATTTTGATCACTAATATATTCCTCCTCTTCGGAGTCCCCCAACTGTATTTCTGGTTGTTCTGGATCGACTTCCTCCACTTCATTCTCTTTAGATAAAGACGGTGCCTCCACAGATTCATCACTAGAAGCAGGCAAGTCTACATCATCACCCAAGTCTGATTGAAAGAATTCGGCATTCACATCCAACTGCTCTGTTTCAGTCAAATCCAACTCATAATCCGGGAAAAGCCTTGTCTTAACCTTGCAAACTGCCCACCAATCATTTCTTTCTTTATTTCTAGACGATGGATACTTTGTATAATAGACCTGCTGGGCTTGTGCGGCCAAAATGAATGGATCATAAGTATTCAATTTAGACTTATGTCTGATATCGATAATCCCATATGTTGTGTCATTTCGAACAGAATTAGGATCAAACCAATGACACTTTAACAGAAATATATGGTTGTCATCTCCGAGATATTGCAATTCTAAGATCTCCTCAATAATACCATAATAATCACATTCGTTTTCATTATATGTACTTCCTTTCACACATACCCCGCTGTTCATTGTTGACTTATTCTGCCCATATTGTCTAGTGTGAAATCTATACCCATTCACAATAAATGCTGGATATGTACGTGCAACTTTCGATGGGCCATAACTGATCACTCGAATTCTTTGATCAGTAATAAAATCATTTTCAACCTACATATGGACAGCACACTAGTCAGAATTTGTCATTGACCCAACAAGGAGAAAGAGTAGTAATAATACTTACACGATATTTCAGCCAAGAAGCGAATGATTTTTCTCGTTCTTTTTCAACCTCCATGTCAGTGAGATATGGACATCTTTGGATTAATTCTGAGTCAAATTGTCTGTATTACGACCATTGGAGCATTATAGATGGAATGAAAAATAATAAGTTATAGACACAATGTAATTTGAGCAGAGAACTTACGCAACATAAGGTTCAACCTCCATACAATTTAAAAGGATGTAAATTTCTGCACAGTGCAATTCTCTATCATTTAGCATCCGACTCGAGGAACGTCCATACGCACGTCCAGGATACTTAAATATCGACAGTCGCTCAGAGTGAACGGAGTCGCCCGGAATATTTTATTCTAAGAATGCTCGGCCTTTTCTTAAATTAGTAATTAACGCTTATACATATTTCTTTACAATCTACTAGAAGCCCTTGGTCCAAGTGATCTCTTGCAGGACATTACACCACGTACCCCACCCAACTATTTCACCTCCTAGTTAAACTTCCACTTGTTAAAAGTCAAACAGAACGTGCTAGACGAGGAATTAATCACGGTGACCGGTGAGGACCAGGTTGACATCTACCGTATAAAAGAAATTAAATATGTACAAGCTCGAGAAATTAATTTTATAATTACTATTTCAACGAGGGCATATGTGCACAAAATTAAGTTATATATATATATATGAAAATCTTCTAATGAGGCCGACATCATGACAAATTATCATGGGATCGACATCTGAGCCCTCTATCTCAGGAGGAGATGAATTACATGGAGTCGACCCCATGAGATGGAGGGCCCATATACTGACACCATGGCAATTACCATGGGACTGACCCATTGAAACATCTCCCATATAGGTATATATCCCTTTGACTACCAGGAAGGGAAGTCTGTTCAAAGGAGGCGTAACGTTATGTGGGAATCTGGATTGTTTGGCTGAAAGAACACACTATCGGCACGTCGGTGGCGAAGGCTAGATGAGGTAGCCTCGAGTATATATGCACTGTGATCCATGCATGTGCAGCCTGGGGTTGCGGGTGGAGTACCACGCTATGGTGGCAGCAGCTAGCCACACCCCTCTGGACCCCCCCCCCTCCCCACCCCAAGTCAGTGTGGAGGAGAAATTGTTCACGTGCATGCCGTCCCCATTGCGGGTGAATCCTTTTCATTCTTTAATAAATCTTTATATTTTATGGGAAAAAAACTTCAATGCATTGATATCTTGAAAGAGATCTGGAGCAAAAGCAAAACTAAGAACTGTATATCAAATGAAAGAAGCATTTCTGATAACATAGGGATACAACAACGTTTTGCTCAAACTCCCAACTACCTTGTTTTTCCTTTTATGCCAATATATCATGACTACATATACACGTGAGGAGGTGCATGGCACATGCACTTTGAACCCCAGTTGCACATCTTTTAAAAGAGTTGCATCATTGGACCAGTTAAGAAGTCCCATAACAGAGTTCATGCAAGGCTAAATCATATTGCTGATTCTTATAACATTATTCTTGTTGTTGTTGTTGTAGCTACTATTGCAGTTGCTGCTGTTAATGCTGCTGTTGATGTCATTGTTACTTTAAGAGGTATAAATGAATTAAATTTAATTATTGAGGTAAAGATAAAAAATTGTTTATCTTTTCTATCACTTCTCGTCAACACTTTTACCTCAGCCTCCCTCAGTTTTCTTGACTTTATGCACCTAGACCAAGAAGCATCATGCACCAACAATAATCCCAGCTGCCCTGTCTTTCACAGTCCACTTTCAACACAGCAGCACTCCTCTTCATTACTTCGAGATACCTGACCTCTAGCAACTATGTCTGATGTGAGCTGGTTAACAAAGATCGTGACATATGGTAAATGGGAGAGAGGTTATCAGACTTCAGTCACATAAAAGAATAGAAATCTTCGGTTGCTAAGGGAATGTAAAGGGATGGAATAGGGTTTCTGATTCATTATAATAGAAACAGAATTAATAGAAATTGGGTAGACGATCAAGAAAAACTAGAAATTGGGTAGGGCTTTAAATGGAGGACAATGGAAATAAAAAAAAAATGAATTCTGGAAACTAATAACATGAGTTAGCAGAGAGTAAGAGATGAAATATAATTGGAAATGAACAAAAAATGGTGTTTTCCAAGGAAAATGAGGTAAAAATAAAAACTCTAAGCAGGTAAATATAAAGGGTCGCGGCAAGTAATCGAAGAGTCCTAGCTCGATCACCGGTCTCATAGCTCGGCATAGTCTAAGAGATGGTTTCCAAACTCGGGCTGCCACAACCCCAACATGGAGGTATTAGCTCAGGCGCCATACCAGATGATGCAGAACTAGCAAGGCAGTTACGGTGAAGGCCACAAGATGGGGGAATCTAGTCTGCACAGTCAAATCTCCTTTGGAAGGTTATGAGTTATCACATTGAAAGCAGAAGTCCTGTCATTCACTTATCCCTCGAGAATCTCCGCCACCGCCTTGCATATCAATGCCTATGGTTCGAAGCGCATGGGGATATGGATGTTGCACTGATGTCAACCACATGACCTCCATTCCGCCAAATTCAGACCAAACCATTAAGTTATGAGAAGCCAAAGCGTCGTTATCACATGCCAATGTCACTCGATGCCGTGATATGTTTCATATCTCTTAACCCACGTCACTCCGAAAGACGAGCCACTCTTTGTAGTTCTGTCAAATTTGCATGTCTCCTTAACCTAGAAGTCTGGGATCTTTCGACTCACAGTGTTCCGGTGCGAATCATATACCGTACCTAGAACAACAAACTCGGGTCAACAGGCCTCCGATATGAGACTGATTGTGACAGAGGTGGCGATAGAGGGGGGACGTTGGCTGAGTGGGAGGCCGCGGCGGTGAGGGTGGAGACCGGTAGAGGAGCTCCGACGTAAATTCGACCGCACGATCCCCCTCAAATCAATCCTCTACGAGATGGACGGTGAGCTCGTGGAGTGACCCGACAGTATATGTCCAATCTCGCTAGTTTTAAATCCGACTTTATCATAAATGCAACATCTTGCTAATTTTTAATCACCAGTAACTTAATTTTAATTATTATTCTAAATGAAAATTTGGGTTCCTCGTTATTTTTTGTCTCCTTAATGTCGTTTCTAGGTTAAGGACTGCCTTAGAACTGGTCTAACTTAATTAACAGGTAAATCCGTAGTTATTCTCGTGTGATCAAAGTACATAAATAAGTGTTTTTTAGAAGAATGGTAGTACAATAATCTCTTTTATAATATTAGAAATATGCAAGTGTTTGCCTCTTGATTGCCATTGCTTCACAAACTGGACTGTTTTGCAAATACAAAGTCACTAAATAGAGGCATAAACTTGCAGGAGTTAGAATTCTTAAAAACATATCAATTTAAATAATCATGTTAGACAAAATTATTGCACTCTCCCTCGGCTCAGACGACCGATAGTAACTGGAGGAGGAGCTGCGATGGTCTGCAGGGGGAGGGGTTCCAGCACTGCAGAGGGAGGGGGAGGGGATTCCTGCAACCTACAAGGGGGAGGGGGGTCTAACACCCAGCAGCACATGGGGATTGGGAGGGGGTTTTCACTCGACAAGGAGATGGGGGGTTGCATTGGCCCGCAGTACTGGGGGGATGGGGAGGGGGCTTCCGATGGCATTGGGAGGGTGAGACGATTCCGGTGGTGCAGCACAAAGGGGAGTTGGTGGGGGGTTTCCAGAGGTGGAGGGGGACGGGAAGGGGAGGGGGAGGCAGAGGGGGACACGGGAAGGGGAGGAAGGGAGGAGACCGTCGGAGGCAGAGGGGGAGGCGGAGTGGGACGGGAAGGGGAGGGGGATCAGAGGGGTCAGGCCGGAGGGGGAGGGGCATGGGGATGGGAAGGAGATCTGAGGGGGACGGGGGCGCAGGCCGCAGGGGGGAGGGGAGGGGAGCAAGCCGGCGACGGGGCCGCAGGGGGGAGGGGAGTAGGCCGGCGGGGGAGGGGAGCAGGCCGGTGACGGAGGGGGAAGGGAGAGAGAGAGAGAGAGAGAGAGAGAGAGGTACCTGCGGAGGGCGACGACGGCAGGGCGAGCGGCGACGGCGACTCGACGCGAGCGGCGCGGCGACGGGCTCCGGCGGAGGGGGGCTCGGGCGGGAGGCAGCACGGGGAGGGGGGCTCCGGCGGAGGAGGGGGGCTCGGGCGGGAGGGCTCGGGCGGAGGGGGGGCTCCGGCGGAGGGGGCTCGGGCGGGAGCGGGGAGGGGGGCTAGGGCGGAGAGGGGGCCGCAGGGGAAGGGGGCTCGGGAGGGGGGGCTCGGGCGGGAGGGGGGGGGGCTCGGGCGGGAGGGCTCGGGCGGGCGGGGGTCGTAGTAGGAAGTATAACGGCATCAGCGACCGACTGGAGACCGAAGTTAATTCGGTCGCAATAATAGCGACCGATTAGCGACCGATATACATGCGGTCGCTGAAACGGTCTCGGTTATGCGACCGATTATTTCGGTCTCCGAATTGGTCTCTATTTGGGACCGACTAGCGACCGATTAAATCGGTCGCTAATTCGGTCGCTATAGCCACTTTTTCTTGTAGTGAGACGATGACCATGATCGGGACGGGTCCGAGGTCTAAGTATGGCCCACGGAGGTCTTATTGATATTCCCATGGGAGAAGTCCAGGGGTGGCGAGAGTCGTCTCGTTCTATTCTGATTCTGTTGGTCACTTGAGGGTCTTTCCATGTTCGGGCGAGGGCCCGTATTGAGAGCGTGACGGGGGTGGAAGCGACCCCGTACCAATGTATGCCGAGTTTACGGTAATTTCGATGAAAGAGCGGGAGCAAATCCCGATAGGAACGGGTCAACGTTGGTGAGCTATTGGCCCGGGGCAATGCCGGCTCACAACCATGTCGGGGTAGGAGCCACCGGCTATGAAGGTCGCTCACGGGCCCTTTCGTGTTCGGACTTGGGTCCGTAATAAGAACTCGGCGGGAATCGAAGTGAACCCGTTCAAATGTCTGCGGCAATTTCAGTAGCGGCTCGAAAGGGGTCCGGCCGGAGAAACGAGTCTGGTTTAATCGGAATGTCAGCCCGAGGCGAAGTCAGGCTATGGCCATTTTGGGATGGTTCCCTAGGCTCAGGCCCAACTCGCAAGGGCGGTATTGTTGTTCCTTCGGCACCGGGTCGCGGGAGAGACGAGGCTGCGAAGCGGATCTCATTGTTTTATTATTATTTACGAAGCGGTATCATTATCATTTGTAGATTTATAGATATATTTGGGTGGGTTCTTTATTATCATTTATTCATCTTCCTTGTGATTGATTCGTTTATTATGGTTAACATTAGGTTTGTTATTATTTTGTTCGTTTTGCTATCATTCATTTACTTGTCATTTTTGCTGAGTCTGTTATTATTATTTATTTATCTTGGTTATCATTTACTTTGTCTATTTATCGTTATCATTATTTCTTTTAACCTTATTATTATTATTACTTATTTCTTTATCATTCTTATTTATTTATTCATTTTTGAATTTGGTTATTATTTATTATCATTATTATCATTATTATTATTATTACTCGTATTTTCTGGAGAGAGAATGGGCCATTGGAAGGCTAAGAGAAAGGTGTACCACTGAAGGGCTGGGAGCTGTGCCGCTGAAGAGCTGGAAGGGCTGTGCCGTTGAAGGGCCTGGGGCTGTGCCGCTGAAGGGCTGGACAGGTGTACCGCTGGAGGGTTAAAAGGGTGTACCGCTGAAGGCCAAGGGCGTACCGCTGGAGGGCCAAGGGAGCGTGCCGCTGAGGGGCTGAGGGAGGCATGCCGGGGAAGGCCCGTAGGGGCGTGCCGGTGAGGGGCTGGCTGGAGCGTGTCGGCAAAGGGCCAAGCAGCCGGGCTAGGGGCGTGCCGACGAAGGGCGTGGGGAGCCCACTCCTCCTCCGTTCTTATGTCTTTTCTCTTTTCCTTTTCTCTCTTGATTTTATTAAGTTTGCATGGGTTTCTTCTCTCTTTCTCTTGATGATCTTTCATTCTTTCTCTTGTGGGGGTGGATGTTCGAGTTGTTTAGTTGTTGTTCGGTCTGATTCTCTTTGAATTGATTGCATTGTTCTTCGCATTGGTTGAAGCATTTTGCCATTGTTCTTTTCGTTTGTTTGTTGCTTTCTTTTAGTCCTTTTAATGTGTTGTTGTTCCATTTGCTAGTTGCTATCTTTTATCTTTTTAATATGTCATCGTTTCTAACAAAAATTCGACAGCATCTCCCCTTGACCCGAGTGTAAGGGAGATACAGGGAACGCGCCCACAAGGAGTGGCGAAACCCAGCAACTCGATGTGGGCGCCCGAGAGCGGCAACACCTTTAATAAAACTTCAGAAAACTCGGAGTGTACGGCGAGCGGGAGACACTCCTAAGACTGGCTGAGAGGGGGATGCACCGGGCAAGAAGTAAGAGTAGTGTACCGGTGAAAGGCCTGCTAGGGTGTGCCGGCGAAAGGCCTGCTAGGGCGTGCCGCTGACGGCAGCTAAAGGTGTGCCGCTGAGGGCGCCAGGGAGCGTGCCTCTGGGGGGCCAACTATAGTGTGCCGCTGAGGGCAGACAGAGTGTGCCGACGAAGGCCCGGTAGGGCGTACCGACAAAGGGTCAAAGGAGGGGCGTGCCGCTGAAGGCATGAATGGGTGTGCCGTTGAAGGCACAATCAGGGCGTGCAGTTGGAGGCATAATCGGGGCATACCGTTGAAGGCCCGACTGGGCGAACGAGTGCGAGAATGCCCGGTGAGGTGTGAACCCTAACGAAGGGAGAAAACAAAGAAAGGGGGGATGAAACACCGAAGAATGTAAACACGGAAGAAATGCTAGAGGAAGACGTCCGAAAATATTGGCAAGGCTTCTATTTCTATTCTTACAAGAAAAGTGTCCCGAGGGGACTAATACATTGCAACATCGGTAAAACAGGCAGACCAGAGGAAAGAAAAGAGTGAAATAAAAAAGAAATACAATGGGGAACGGAGCTTGGACTCCTCCCCGGACTTCTCTCCCTTTCTCTCGCTCACTCTTCTTCTCTTCCTCTCTTCACACAGTGTGGCGGTGGGTGGAACGACGGGCTCCTCTTCTTCTCCTCTTCTTCTTCTCTTCTTCTATTCACACGAACGGCGGTGGCGGGTGGACGGGGCAGCCGGAAGAGAGAGGGGGAGCCTCCCCTCCTCTACTTTTTCCTCTTCTTCTCCTCTCTCTTCTTCTCTTCTCCTCTTCTTCTTCTTCTGGGTGTGGGTGTCTGTCTCCTCCTCTCCCCCTCCTCTCTGAAAGCAGGGAGTCTTTTATACTCCCCCGGTGGGAGCCTTCGAGTGCTCTCGAAACGGTGGGAAACAGCCTGTGTGATGATGGCACTTGACCTGCTCCGTCCTGGGTGTCAGTGGAGGAGCCTATGTGGCCTAATGATCGGCTGACACCTCAGACGGCTTCACTGCGCGCCAAGGATGCGTAGGGCATGGGCTTCACGTCGTCTTGTCATTGAAAAGCTTCAACGCTGTGCCGCTGGCGAGTTGAAAAGGTGTGCCGCTTGGGAGCCAAAACGGCATGCCGTTGAAGCTCCTGAAGGGCGTGTGGCTGAAGGCTGCTGGGGCGCGCCGCTGAAGCCTGCTGAGGGCGTGCCGCTGAAGCCTGCTGGGGGCGTGCCGCTGAAGGCTACTGGGGGCGTGCCGCTGAAGGCCCCAATGGGTCGTGCCGCTTAAGGGCCCATTGGGGCGCGCCGCTGAAGGCCCTGGGGGCCGTGCCGCTGAAGGGCTAAATGGGCAATGTTGAGCCCGTTGTGAGCGCGAGTTATGCCCCATTTAATTTTCTTCGAGGCCCATGGATTGTGGGGCTCTCTGTAATTGATTTCTCTTCATTGTCGTGACCCCTGGGAGCCGCTTCACGGTAGTATGCGCATTTGGGTCATCCGAATGACCAATCTCTCCTGGGTTGCTTCTCTTGACTTCGTTGTTGACGCCGAGTCGAACAGGATATCCGGGTGCACTATTTTTGGTGTCCACAGTCTCCTGCCGGTATGACCTTCAGCACCATGATTTGTGCTTCTGGCTCAGACGGACCTGTGCTCGAAGCTTCCTTGCGGGGTGGTACAACACTCGGGATAATTCCGCCTTTACTGGCGACTAATCGGCCACTTACGGGCCCACTATGGCGAGAAGCCGAGCCCGTGTCAGGTGATCGGGGCCTTCTGCTGACAGAACCCTCGACCCCTTGTTGTTAATGGCCGAGGACATTCTTCCTCCTTAGGAGAGTCACCGGGTAGACCGTCGTCCTTGGTCGGGCGACGGGTGTAGGGTAGCGGCATGATGGAGTCGATGCCGGATCATTAGGCAGGCTTGGTCGCACTGCGGGTTGGTTGTGGATTCATCTCGACTTTCCCGAGGTGAAGTCCCCAGTGTTCACTTCTAGGTGACTCGGGGCTCTGGCAGCTTGAGAAGCCTTCAGTAAGTTGATCTTCATCGGCTTCTGTGCTTCAGTGGGCCGCATCATTCGTCTTTGCAGCTTGGTCGCCGAAGGATCATATTTTGAGTGCCAACAGTAACGCGCTTGCATTGACCTAAGCCCGAGGTAACATAAGAAAGCGTTAAGGGTTTTAAATAGGGGTCTTGACCAGCCAAAAACACAAACACAGAGACCCCTTCGCAGCAATGGCTTCTGTTATTTCGAAGCGGACAACCATAAAATGTATTTTGTTAAATAAGGTTGCAACCTAGACAGGGTTCATCCTTCAGGACCTCCATCAGGCTTTACATCTTTTGAGGGAAGAAGGAAGAATGTAGGGGGTAAACCTCCTGAGAGGACTTGGTAAAGCCGTTAACCCGGCGAGCTAGTTAGAGGCCTACTCAACTTTCTCCTTTCGGGTGATTTCGGACCATACCCCGAGCATTATGTCGTTAGATGCCCCTGCTGTGGAAAACTTTGATCTGATTCTCTTGAATAGGAGGGGTTTCATCTGCTAAGGTCAGGCACGGTCACGACCAGGCCTTTTCATGTGACTTTGTCACATATCATAATTTTTCTTTCTTTTTCCTTTTTCCTCAGGGAGAAGAATATTGTCATTTGTTTTGAAATTCCCCTTTTATGCCTGCGGGGACACTGCCCTCTTCTCGTGCTCTGACCCGGGCTCGAGGGGATGAATCCTACTCTTGCCTTAAGGATCATGTACTTTGGCTTCACATGCTCAGGGTTTTAAAAGTGCCGGCTGTCTCATTTGATCGAGGAGAAGAAGAACAAAAGAGTGATGCTTATCTGGAGACGTTCGGGTGAGGCCTTATCGTAGGTGATGCTACCCATTTTGGATAAAACACGTGAGTGTGTGTAAGTTGTTTCTCCTTCTTATAAGCATAGTCCGACGTGGCCGGACAGGGATCTCCACGGTTCTGGTGGACCAAGACCCGATACTTACCATACCTTGACGGTCCCTATCTAGCAAGAAGGGTTGATGCAATGAGTTCGGACTGTGTGGCGATCACCAGGAGTTTATTTTGATTTTTCTTCTTTTTCTTTGTACAATACTGAAAGTAAAAGACACTTTTTTGTTTGTTTTAGAATTTTTCAAATTTTTTGTTTGTTTTTAAATAGCTATGTACAAGGACTCATGAATAGAATTTCTTAAGATACACCCCATTCCATGGATATGTGAGCTCTACTCCTTCAGGGTCTACCAATTTGTAAGCATTACCTGAGTAAACTTCTTTGACAACGAACAGGCCTTCCCAATTTTCTTGAAATTTTGCTTTTAAACCGGTGGTTTTAGTGATTTTCCTCTTCAAAACTAGTTCACCTACCCTGAGTTTTCTCTCCAGAACTTTATTGGCATAATACCGTGTGATTCTCTTGCGATATACTTGAGCATGATCGGCCGCGATCATTCGGTTCTCATCTAATAGTTCCAGCTGGGCTAATAGGTTTTCTCGACGTTGCTTGGGATCGAGCTCAGGATCCAGTTGCACTCTTAGTGAGGGAACAAATATTTCATATGGGAGTACTACATCTGTCCCAAAAGTAAGTGTGTACGGGGTTTAACCCGTGGGAGTACGAACAGAAGTGTGGTAAGCCCAGAGGGCCTCGATGAGGTGATCTGGCCAGTCAGAATAATGGTGAGATTTGCATGTTTTCTTGATGATTCTAATGAGAGTTTTATTTGTAACTTCAGCTTGTCCGTTTCCTTGTGGGTAGTATGGAGATGAATGATGCAAATTGATGCCATATTTACCACATATGTCGCGGAGTTCCTGAGATGTGAACTGCGGTCCATTGTCGGTGACGATGTCACGAGGAACGTCGAACCTTGCAAGGATGTTGCGCTTGATAAACTTGACCACCGTTGCTGCTTTGACTTCCGTGAACGGCTCAGCTTCTGCCCATTTTGTGAAGTATTCCGTAGCGGTGAGGATGAAGGATTTTCTTCGGATTTCTCCGGTTCTATCCTCCAGGGGACCAACTACGTCAAACGCCCACATGGCAAAGGTCCAAGGAGCTATAAGAGGATGAAGTGAGGATGAAGGAGCGTGGACCTTGTCCATGTGGAGTTGACATTTAGCGCAATGTCGGACAAACCGGGCACAATCCTCGTTCATGGTAGGCCAATAGTATTGACGATGGAGTTTCTGAGCAAGCATGCGACCATTTACATGGCCACCACATTCGCTGGAATGTGCAGCTTCGACAACAGCTCGAGATTCGGTCTCATCAAGGCAGTGGAGGTAAACTCCACTGAGAGATTTGCGATACAAGAGACCACCTATAATGGCAAAATGCTCTGCGGCTCGGCGAATGGCACACCGATCAGGAGCGGTAGCATAATCGGGGAAGGAGCGATCCCTGAGATAGTTCTCAATGTCAAAGAACCAGGGGTTGCTATCTTCAAGGTCAATCCCAGGCTCATGGGAGATGATGTGGACTTGAGAAGAGGGCTCAGAGAATTGCTGGAACCTGGGATCAGAATGTGAAGGGGTGTGCATTCTTTGCACGATGACAGTGGATGACGGCTTTTCGCTGAGGATTGGAAGAGAAGATGCCAAAGATGCCAGGGCATCGGCTAGAATGTTTTGAGCCCTAGGGGTGTGCACCAGGGTGAGCTTCCTAAACCACTGGACTACCCTGCCAACCAGGTCTTGGTAGGGTTTCAACTTCGGGTCCCGGGTTTGGTACTTGCTGAGGGATTGCCGGAGTATGAGCTGGGAATCTCCGATGATCCAGAGCTCCTTAACTCCGAGGGCCAGTGCCATCTTTAAGCCCATGAGGAGTGCCTCATATTCAGCCACATTATTTGTAGCAGGGAAGGTTAGCTGACTAGCACGGGGAATAATGACACCTTCCGGGGACTGGAGAACGGCTCCGACTCCACAGCCCTTGGAATCGAATGCACCATCGAAATAGAAAATCCACGAAGGTTCACCATCTATAATGGCTCCTAACTCTTTGTCCGGGAAACTCTCATCGACAGGGGAAAATGTGGGGAGTGGATGATGGGCAAGGTGCTCGGTGATGGTGTGCCCCTTGACCACCTTCTGATTGACGTAGGTGATATTGAATTGATTGAGAAAACTCTGCCACCTCACTAAACGATCAGTTAGGGCAGGCTTTTCCAGCAAGTACTTGATAGGGTCCATTCGCGCCAAAAGTTTGACTTCATGTGCAAGAAAATAATGTTTTAGCTTTTGGGCGACCTAGACGACGGCCGCATAAGCCCTCTCCATAGGAGTGTACCTCTGCTCAGCTTCATTGAACAACTTGGACAAATAGTAGACTGCACGTTCCCTTTTGGCATGGTCATATTGGGCCAATACTGGTCCAACAGATTCATTCGTGGTAGAAACATAGAGCAATAAAGGCTGACCCGGGACCGGGGGTGCCAGAACGGGAGGATTTAAAAGATAACTCTTCAGGCCATCGAAGGCCTTTTGACATTTGTCATTCCAATCAAATTTAGCCTCTCCTTTTAGCATGTCGTAGAAGTGCTTGCATCGCTGAGAATGGTGAGATATAAATCTCCTGATGAATTGCAAACGCCTGATCAAACCATGGACTTCTTTGATATTCTTGGGAGGAGGCATCTCGGCAATGGCCTTAGCTTTGTTAGGGTCGATTTCAATTCATCTCTTGCTGACAATGAACCCTAGAAGCTTGCCTGAAGAGACCCCGAAAACACATTTCTTAGGGTTTGAAGGGGCGAAATCTCGCGTTGTGTCCTGAGCGGGCTGTGGATCACCAGAAGATGAACTGCAAGACAGGGAAACATATCAGAGGGCCCAGGGGGTTTCCCTGGGGAAAAACCCTCCGATGGTTAAGTCAGTAGAGCTGTGGTGGAAGCAGTAATGGGGAGGAGAAAAGCTAGTGCGCGAGATTCCTCTCCACCAGAGGGTGAAGTGGATTGCTCAGGAGTTAGGGTGTATGAGTACCTTGATCGCTCTCCTTCCACCGGAGGGTATCCCTGGTTTAAATAGTGTGCCACCTTCAGGAGTCCTGCAAGCCGAGGGGTCTCCGGCGGGAGTTACGTCCTCAACGTGGGCTTTCATGGCCTTATCATGGGAACGTTATCACCTCGAAGTCCGGTGGCTTCTTGATTCCCCTGTCCGTTGGGGACTCTTAACGGCAGCACAAACGGATAATATCTGGCCTGGCCGAGCTTCTGAAACGCCAGCCCTATTCGGGCGATGAGCATAGCTCGGCGAAAGAGGGGTCGGATAGGTCGGTGAATGCCTGTCTCTCCCGGGTGGGGGAACGGCTTGGGCCGGACCTTCCTTATGACCTGACCATCACTCGGGCCCTCCGAGCCTAGGGGCCGCCGGGGAGAGTTGGTTCCTCGAGTGTTTGTTCATTGGGCTTTTCTTTCCTGAGTGGGCCCTGTGGGCTATCACTCAGGTGAGCTTGCCTCGTTGGACCCTGTTGGGTCTTGTTGGGCTGCTCTATGGGTGGGCTACAGAAATCCCCCTCTCCACTTGTCCCCCTCCTACTCCCGAGCCATGGAGGCTCGGTCGAGTAGCTTTTGAGGCTTTGGACCGGCGTGGCTCAGGTGGGTGGAATTCTGTTGGCGTTATGGAGCCACGTATAGTGGTCGCCTGGGCCCGTAATGATGATCCTGACGGATTTGAAACGAAGGGGGCCCCCTTTTCTCGGAGCACGGAACGACGCGTCGCCTTCCTCCAGGGTTTTATAGGCGTTGGGCACTGTTCGTCGTTCTAGGCTTCTCAGGGTTTTAGGCTTTCCTTAGTTTCTTTGCTTCTGGGGCTCCTTGATGCGCCGTGAGGGCACGGTGGAGGGGCAAAGTCTTGCGGCGGCGTTTGAGGAGTTGGCGAGGATAACCGCGGAGGCGGGTAGGTGAGGGGGGAGCCCGTCCCCAACTGCAGTGAGTTGGAGGAGGCCGAGGTGAGGAAGCTGGAGCATCACTTTCGCTTGCCTCTCAGGTACAGCTTCGCTGCCACCGCCCCGTATGAGACGAGTCTGGACAACCGTACGGGGCACATTTGCACTTTCCTTCTGGCTTGGAAGAGTGGGTTCCACCTTCCCTTCGAGCCTCTTGTACTTCAGCTTCTCGAGTTTTTCCGGTTGGCGCCTATTCAGCTGGTGGCCAACTCGTATCTCCTTCTTTTCGCCTTTCGGATTCTCTATCGTCAGCGCGACATTTTTCCTTCCTTGGACCTCTTTCATTATTTTTTCGAGTTGAAAGTGCACCCGTCGACGGGGAAGGGCTTCTACTTTATCCAGGTGAGGAGGAACAAGAGTTGCATCTCACTCGCTGCGAAGGACTCCTCGCACAAGGGGTGGAAGACCCAATTCTTCTGGGTGAAGGTGGAGGCGACGGACGAGTTTTGAAGATGCCTGGTCTCGCCCAATTTTCATCCGAATCTTCCTCCTCGCCAGGAGGAGTTCCCTCCCCACGTGGAGCGGCAGGCCGCCCGTCTGCTGGATAACCGCCAGTCGATCGAGGAGCTGGTGACGCCGGAGAACATCGAACGGTGTTTGCTTACGCGGTTGACGTCGACAGGTACCGCTCTCGAGGTTCTTCTCCTTGGGTGGTAGTTACTTTTCTTCTCCTGACCGGGTCTTCTTCCTATGTTGCAGACGTGAGGTGGGAACCTCTGGAAGAAGCTGCTGATGTCATCGATCTGGGAGAAGATGACTCGGCGACCGACGAACCAGATGCTTCTGCGGGTCCCGCCCAAGCCCGAGATAAGGGCAAGGGGGTGGCCCCCGGGAGATCTTCACGGCCAGCTGGTACGAAGCGCAAGGATCCCATGGCAGGAAAGTTATGGGAGGCCGCGAAGGCCAAGAAATGGGCCAAGAAGGCAGGTCTTCCTCTTACCGCCGGGGGTGACTCCGGCTCGGCGGCCCTCCCCTCTCGGGGGCAAGATGGGGCCGACCCCTCGGGGCCAACTCCCCCACCTGCCAGGCGAGAGGGGGCTAGGGAGACCGGGGGCCCTTCTGAGGACGGCGATAGGTCGGCTCTCCCCCCCCACGGGGGTAGAGGGGGCCGATGTTGAAGTAGCTGACGCCGAGGCTGGGGGATCGGCCGGAGGCGGTGATGTCCCGGTCGGCGAGGTGCGGGCCAAGATAGGCAGGGCTGGGGGTTCGCCCGCTAGGGCGTTGCAGCCCCAGGTGCTTGGAGCTTCCGGTGCGGTCGGTCCCGCGGCGCCGGTCGAGGTTGGGGGTTCGCCCGAGGAGGCATCGCAACCCCAACCGACCGTGGCGCGCGAGGCGGCCGGTTCCGTCGCTCGAGTAGAGCCTTCTGGCTGGGTGCCCCGGGCGGAGCGGTCCCCTCTGCCGGAGCCCTTGGAAAGGCTCCGCATTAAGGGCGACCTGTATCGGGTCTGCCGGTCGCTTGCCGCAAGGACGAAGGGGGGAGAGAGGCGCAATACCCCCCCCTGGGATCCTTGATGTTCTGATGGAGGGCGGCCTGGTCGTAGCTCGGTCGGCGGCTTTGATGGCGGAGGCGCACGCCCGGATAGAGGTAGAGTGGTCGAACCTTGCCTGGACCCTTGGGGGATGCGAGAGGAAACTGGCCCGACTCAAGGGGGAGCATGAGGGGCTCCGACATGAGTTCTCCGCGATCCGGGAGGTGGCACGGGCGAGCCGACTGGAAGCCGGGGTGCTGACCGAGCAGCTCGCCAAGACCCGAGAGTCTCTCGAGAGGACAAGCCGATCCCTGGAGGAGGAGCGTCTGCGTCTCCTCGAGCTAGACAATCGCTGGGAGCTCGAACGTGCCGAGCTGCTAGATCAGGCGGAGGTGGCGGAGCGTCTCCGAGCTGAGGCTGAGATGGACCGGGCTCGGGCAGAGGAGCGTGCGGCCGAGGCAGAGCGGGCTCGGGTTGAGCTCGTCGAAAGGGTGGGGCAGATCAAGGCGGAGGCAATCGAGCATTACAGGAGCTCGGATGCTTACTCAGCAGACCTGGTGGAAGCCGCCCTACCCTATTACGAGGTAGCACTATGCCGGGGTGCTCGAAAGGGGTTCAAGTAGGGCTATCGCCGGGCGGTAGACTACGCCGATGAGCAAAACTCCACGATCGAGTTCACCTTTGGCCAGTGTTATGACTCGGATGAGTCGGTTTCCAGCTCTTCCTCGTCGGTCGGGGAAGATTCGGAGGGGTCACCTCCATCGGGGTCACCGGCTCCGGGCGTCTCGGGAGGGCTCACGACCGAGACAGTTCTCGCACAGGCAAGGTCAATGTCCGAGCCGGCCATCACCGAAGGTGCCGGGGGTGACGCGTCTCCTTCCACCGGTCTCGAACATCAAAGTGGGCCCGAGGCCTGATGTATTTTGCCTCTTTCCCTTTTTGTCTCTCTTTCCTCTTTTTAGAGGGTTTCCTTTCGGTGTGATAATAAATGACTTGCTATGTTTGAGTACTATCCTTGCCGTGATTTGGTTGGCGGATCTTGAGTAGTTGGGAGGTGCCGATATGTCCTGCATGATTTTCGCACGCTGCTTTGGTAGGCTTCTGACAGGGCGTCCTTACGTTCCCTCATGCTTTGAATGTCAGGCCGCTTCGTGAATCCCGCTAGGGCGGGAAACGAGGAGTTGGAGGTGATTGTTCAGGGGAGAAATCCTTTGGCGTGTTTCCGAGGGGGGGTCATTTAAGGCGTGTAGCCTCCTTTGGCCTATAAGAAGGACCGAAAGGCACCCTTTCCTCTTCACTGCTTGGGATTTTCTCTAACAGTCTTTCCTCGCTCCTTCCTCTTCACTCTGCGTTGTGCCCTTGCATTTGGAGCATGGAGGATCCTTCGGAGGGCGATGCCGCCGACGACGGGGAGCGGCGGGCTCCTGCTGTCCTGTGATGTTGAACAGATCCCATGGTCGCTGTGCGTGCACGAGACGGGTCCGACGGTCGCCGCGCGGATCTGGAGAGGACTTCGGCGTGTGGAAGCACGCCGTTGGCCTCTTCTTAGCTCCGGTGAGGCTTCCAGGTGGATGCCAAGCCGGAGGATAGATGGGGGCATCAGGGGAGCCTGCCATCACTTCCCTCCGTGTGAGGGGAGGAGGCGAATCTAGCTCCCTCCTAACCTCTCCCAGCAGCCTCTGTCTCCCTCTTCTGCTCTTCATTTCTTTCACTCTTCGGGGGCTGCTTGCTCTCTCCTTCCTTCCAAGGAGTTGGCAGATTGGAAGAGGGGAGGCCTTCACGGCGCTCCTTTTTCCTGGTTGTTGCCAACTTGGGAGGTAGCTTTCCTCAACGTTTAAAGGTGGCCTCCCTTCTACAGTCCCTCTGTCACCTTTGTCACGGGCCACCCGAGCCAACTGGCTCGACCACCTTTTGTCCGAGCAAGTTTCTGCACGAGGCAGAGTCAGTGGCTGGACGCGAGGAGATCAAGACCGAGTCAGTCAGAGCGATGACCCCTTGAAGCGGTGTTAGACGGATTTTTGTTTTTTGCTATGTGATGTACTGGCATTTGCCTATCTGATGTACCAATGGTTTGGAATGAAAAAGAATAGGTATTTATTCCATCCATCTTGCTGTACAATTTCAAAAATAGAATTTGCGTAGTGCGGCTGCGTTCCATGTCCGAGGAATAGGTTCCCCTTCCATTGTCGCTAACCTGTACGCACCTTTTCTGATTGTCTCGACCACTCGGTAGGGGCCTTCCCAGTTGGGGGATAGCTTGCCCGCCGCCTCTAGTGGTTGAGAGGCTTTGGCCTTCCTTAGGATGAAGTCCCCCGGTTGGAAACGTCTGTCTCGGACCTTGGCGTTGTAGTATCGAGTGAGGCGGCGCTGGTACTCCGTTGCTCGGACGTTCGCGATCTCTCGGAGTTCGTCTGCCAGGTCGAGGTTCTCGAGCAATTTTTGCCCGTTTGCCTCGAGTGAGAAGCTGATCACTCGGAGAGACGAATTGGCGATCTCCAATGGAATGACGGCTTCGGTGCCATATACCAACTGAAAAGGGCTTTCGTCGGTTGCCGTCCTAGGGGTTGTTCGGTGCGACCATAGTACGCTAGGCAATTCCTCGAGCCAACTACCCTTAGCCTTGCCGAGTCTGGTTTTTATGCCTTTCAAGATAGTCTTGTTGGCATTTTCAACCAGCCCATTGGCCTGAGGGTGGGCGACCGAAGTGAAGTAGTTGCGGATATTTAGGTCGGCGCATCTGTCTCAGAAGTACCGAGAGTCGAATTACCGACCGTTATCGCTTACTATCACTCGGGGGATGCCAAAGCGACAAATGATCGATTTCCAAACAAAGCCCCAAACAACTATCTCGGTGATCCTGGCCGTAGCCTCGGCCTCGATCCACTTGGTGAAGTAGTCGATGGCGACGACGATGAACTTCTTCTGGGACTGGGCCGTTGAGAATGGCCCAAGGATATCGATTCCCCACCGAGCGAAAGGATAAGGCTCGGCTAGGGTGACAAGTTCCGTAGCCGGCTGATGGAGCAAGTGGTCGAACCGCTGGCATCGGTCGCACTGTTGAACATAGGCCGAGCAGTCGCGCTGCAGGGTGGGCCACCAGTACCCCTGTCGTAACAGGATTCTGGCCAGCGACCTTGCCCCTGAGTGCGCTCCGCACAGGCCTTCATGAATCTCTTGGATGGCTCGGCTTGCTTCGTCGGGACCGAGGCACTTCAGGAGGGGACCGGAGAATGATCTTCGGTAGAGAGTGTTGTCGAGGACGACGAATCGCCGAGCTTGATACTTCATTCGGCGGGCTTCCCGAGGGTCGGAGGGCTCTTGGGAGTCCTGTAGCCAGGATAGGTAGGGGGAGCGCCAGTCGCTTGGAGTGGCCGAGTCAATAGCGAGGAGCTCCGTGTCGATGCTCGGGCACTCTAGCTCTTCTAGGAGGACCGATCGTGTACCTTCCGGGTCTAGGGAGGAGGCCAATCAAGAGAGGGCGTCCGCCCGAGAGTTTTGCTCCCGAGCTATCCGGACTACCCCAAATTCCTCGAACTGTTGGGCCAGGCTCCGGACCAACTGAAGGTACTTGATCATGGGTGCCTCCCGAGCTTCATATTCACCGTTGACCTGACCTGCGACTAGCTAAGAGTTGGTGTGGATCCTGACTCGCTCGACCCCCAACCGTCGGGCCATGCGTGCTCCCGAGATAAGGGCCTCGTACTCGGAAGCATTGTTGGATGCCTGAAAGTTGAATCTCAAGGCGTACTGTAGCTCTATCCCTTCGGGGGACCTCAGGAGGATCCCCGCACCGCTGCCTGCCGAATTAGACGATCCATCGACGAATAGTTCCCAGGTTGGCCCGGTCGTGGTCGGAGGCCTGTCCTGGGCGGGGATGGTGCTTTCGGCAATGAAGTCGGTGAGCGCTTGGCCTTTGATTGCTAATCACGGCCGGTACGAGATGTCGTAGGCCCCGAGCATAATGGCCCATTTGACGAGTCGCCCTGAGGCCTCGGGGTGGGCCAGAATCTTCTTCAACGGCTCGTCGGTTAGCACGGTGATGGGGTGCCCCTGGAAGTAGGGGCGGAGGCGCCTAGCGGAGGTAACCAACGCTAGCACGAGTTTCTCGATTGCGGGGTACCTCCACTCGGCCTCATTGAGCACCTTGCTGGTGTAGTAGACCGGTCTCTCGATTCCCGAGTCATTTCTGACTAGGACCGAGCTGACCGTGGATGGCGTCGCCGAGAGGTAGAGCAGCAAGACTTCGCCTGGGACGGGCTTGGAGAGCACCGGTGGCGAAGCCAGGAACTTCTTAAGCTCGGCGAATGCTATCTGGCACTCCTCATCCCATGCAAACGTAGCAGATGCTAGCTTGGGTCCCCTCATCAGTTTGAAGAAGGGCAAGCATCGTTCGGCCGCACGAGACAGGAAACGGCTGAGAGCGGCGACACACCCTCTCAGACGCTGGACGTCTTTCACGCACGTGGGCGGGTGCATGTCCAGGATGGCCTGGACTTTGTCGGGGTTGGCTTCGATCCCGCGCTGAGTGACCAGGAAACCCAGGAACTTCCCGGATTTTACTCCAAAGGCACACTTGGTGGGGTTGAGCTTCATGTTGCACTTTAGGAGGGTGCCAAAGGTTTCAGCAAGGTCGGTGAAGTGGTCTTGGGCCTTGGGGGTCTTGACGAGCATGTTGTCAATGTAAGCCTCGACGTTCTGACCTAGCTGTCCCTCGAACATGTGATTTACCAGTCGCTGATATGTGGCTCCGGCGTTCTTTAACCCGAAGGGCCTCTGGGTGTAGCAGTACACGCCGCAGTCGGTGATGGTCTTCTCGACGTCTTCTGGATTCATTCTGATCTGGTGATAACCCGAATAGGCATCCAGGAAACTGAGTATCTCGTTGCCCGAGGTTGAGTCAACCAATTGGTCGATGCTCGGTAGGGGATAGCAGTCCTTGGGGGTAGCCTTATTCTGATCGGTGAAGTCCACGCACATTCACCATTTGACTGTGGTTTTTGGCACCAGGACGACATTGGCTAGCCACGTAGGGTACAGGACTGGTCTGAAGAGGCCAGTCTCTTGTCCCTTGGTGACCTGCGCCTTGATGATCGCCTGCTTCTCGGGCGCATGCTTCCTTCTCCGTTACTGTACGGGCCTCACGGTGGGGTCGAGGCTGAGCTTGTGCATCACGGTCTTCTCTGGTATGCCAGGGAGTTGATCATCGGACCAAGCAAAGACCTGGACTTACTCAGAAAGAAAGTTCTTGTATTGCTGCTGTTCCTTGGGAGGTAGGTCGGCTCCGATCCTTACTCCGAGGGCCAGGTCATCGTTCAGGAATACCGTTAGCAATTCGCCACCGGGCTAGGCGGTTATGGTCTTCCCTTCGATTCCCTTGGGGCCCTTATCCTTCCCGTCCGGCCTTGAGGCTTCCACTGAGATGTTGTAGCACCTTCTAGCCGTGGCCTGGTTACCTCGGACTTCCCCCAACCCATTTTTGGTGGGAAACTTCATTTTCTGGTGATAGGTAGATGGTACGGTCTTTATTCGGCTGAGAATTTTTTGGCCGAAAATGGCGTTGTACGCTATCATACCCTTGATCACTATGAAGTCTGCCATGACCGTAACGGTTTTGGGTGGGGTGCCGATGGTGACCGGCAGGCTTAGGGCTCCCTCGGGGTAGGTGGCCATGTCTTTAAACCCGCAAAGGGGTGTTCGGATCGGGCGGAGCTTGGATGGGTCTTCCCCCATCTTGAGGAAACAGTCATAAGATAATACATCAGGGGCACTCCCACTGTCAACCAGAATTCTATCTACGTTATAATGGTTTATTGTGGCCGAGATAACGAGGGCATCATCATGCGGGGTGTTCATCCCTTCCAGGTCTTGGTCAGAGAAGACTATGACCTGGGGATCCCTCGACGGGCCCCCTGAGGGCTCTAAGACCCAGCTGGCCCGCTCGGCATGACGCTTCCTTCCTCGGCTGGTGTCGCCGCCCGATGCCGTTCCTCCGGAGATGACGTTGATGTGGACCCCTCGGGGGGCGTTGTCGATCTCCTCGGCGGCGTCTCGGTCTTCTTTGCGCCCGGCTGCAAACTGGGCCAGGTGCCTCTGACGGATGAGACGTTCGATCTCGTCCTGGAGCTGGTGACAGTCGCCGGTGTGGTGCCCGTGGTCACCGTGGAACAGGCAATGCCTGTCGCGCTTGCGGTTCTTCGATCTCATTGGTTCGGGCTGGCGGAGGAGTCCCCGAGTCTTTGATGTCTTCATAGATCTCGTAGACTGGCATGGTCAACGGGGTGTACCGCTCATACTTCTGTTTGCGCTCTCCTTCCCGATCGCGCTTCTTGCCCGAGCCAGGGTTTAGCTCGGAGGCCCGCTTCTTGTCCCCCTCGCCACGGCGATCCTCAGGGCCGGTAGCGCTCGGGCGTGGAGGCCTCGCCCCCTGTCTCCCTTTTCTGGGCGTGGAGGAAGCCTCTTGCTCCGGGGGCGGAGCTTGCGAGGGTCCTCCTGCGTTGTTGCGGATGAGGTATTGACCGCGGAGGGTGAAGCGGCCCCCAGCGGTATGCTGGGACGCACTTCGACGGGGGGGGCTCCCAGACGGGGCGCGGGAACTGGCATCCCTCGCCGCCTGGGCCCTCATGAGCTCCACGAGGACGTCGAGCTTCTTATTGAGGGCCTGGAAGACCTCGTCGCCACCGTTGGGGGGCACCCCCGTCGCCGTCGGAGGGGGCGGCGGCCCGTTGGTGGGGACGCTGGAGTTGGAGGGAGAGTTCTGTGAGGCCCTAGAGGGGCCATCTCCTACCGCCACCACGGCCTTACCCTTCTCGACGGTGGATCTCCTCCCTGAGCTTCTTCTCACCATCTTGGCTCTTCGCGCGTTTCCCACAGACGGCGCCAGATGAAGGGGCGAAATCTCGCGATGTGTCCTGAGCGGGCTGTGGATCACCAGAAGATGAACTGCAAGACAGGGAAACGTATCAGAGGGCCCAGGGGGTTTCCCTGGGGAAAAACCCTCCGATGGTTAAGTCAGTAGAGCTGTGGTGGAAGCAGTAATGGGGAGGAGAAAAGCTAGTGCGCGAGATTCCTCTCCACCAGAGGGTGAAGTGGATTGCTCAGGAGTTTGGGTGTATGAGTACCTTGATCGCTCTCCTTCCACCAGAGGGTATCCCTGGTTTAAATAGTGTGCCGCCTTCAGGAGTCCTGCAAGCCGAGGGGTCTCCAGCGGGAGTTACGTCCTCAACGTGGGCTTTCATGGCCTTATCGTGGGAACGTTATCGCCTCAAAGTCCGGCGGCTTCTTGATTCCCATGTCCGTTGGGGACTCTTAACGGCAGCACGAATGGATAATATCTGGCCTGGCCGAGCTTCTGAAACGCCATCCCTATCCGGGCGATGAGCATAGCTCGGCGAAAGAGGGGTCGGATAGGTCGGTGAATGCCTGTCTCTCCCGGGCGGGGGAACGGCTTGGGCCGGACCTTCCTTATGACCTGACCATCACTCGGGCCCTCCGAGCCTAGGGGCCGCCGGGGAGAGTTGGTTCCTCGAGTGTTTCTTCATTGGGCTTTTCTTTCCTGAGTGGGCCCTGTGGGCTATCACTCAGGTGAGCTTGCCTCGTTGGACCCTGTTGGGTCTTGTTGGGCTGCTCTATGGGTGGGCTACAGAAATCCACCTCTCCAGGGTTCGTTTTAAGTTGGTGCTCCCGCGACCGTTGGAGAACTGCACGGAAGACTTCTGCATGGCCACTCCTAGTTCTGGATTTAACCAAGATATCGTCCACATAAACTTCCATATAAATATGCATCATGTCATGGAACATAGCCATTATTGCCCTTTGATAGGTTGCTCCTGCATTCTTAAGACCGAATGGCATGACGACATAGCAGTAGCTCCCCCACTAAGAGGTGAAAGATGTTTTCTCCTGGTCTTCCTCCACTAAGCGGATTTGGTTATACCCCGAGAAGCCATCCATGAAGGAGAGCATCTCATAGCCGGCGGTGTTGTCCACTAGGACATCTATGTGTGGAAGAGGAAAATCGTCCTTTGGACAAGTACGATTAAGGTCACGAAAATCTATGCAGATGCGGACCCTACCGTCCTTCTTCATAACAGGGATGATGTTAGCTACCCATTACGGATACAAAACTACCCTGATGAACTTAGCCTTATGGAGCTTGTCCACTTCTTCTTTAACTTTGAGTGCGAGCTTCGGGTGAAGTCGCCTTAACTTCTGTTTGACAGCTCGAGCGTAGGGCTTCAGGACCAGACGGTGTTCAACTAAGGATGGGTCCAGACCCGGCATGTCCTCATAGGACCAAGCGAAGGCATCTAGAAATTCTTTAAGAACCGTCACAAGAGCAGCTTCCTCCTCATCAGTCAAATTGGCACTTATCAATATAATTTTTGCATCATCTTTGGTGCCGAGATTGATTTCCTTGGTGGATTCATCAATGGAAACATTAGGCTCATCAAATCTCTTGGTTCCATCGAAGAAGGAAGCTATCGGATCACTACCATCTTCTAATGGCTCTTCTTCTTCTTCTGTGTCACCCTCTTCTTCTAAAACGTACACCCCTAGACCGTCATCTACTGGAGATCCATCTAATTCAACAGCCCCTAGGGAAATGGGAGTGGAAGTGAATTCAGAGACCTGACAAAGCTACGCACATTTATCGGTGAGCTGGTCGATATAATGCGCGGGAACCTGACATACACTAGACTTTTTGGAAGGGAAAGACGTTATGTACAAACCTGGACTTAACCTAGACTCTACCCTACTATGTACAAAGGAAGCTTGCAGAAGGGAATTCAAGGTGGAAAGAGTCGGCCCTTGGCTGAGGGAACCATCTTCCAAGGAGGCCGTTTCCTCAATAGTGAACTCACAGGCCCATGTTTGAGAATTGACATTTTTTTTGTGGTCATGGGTGAAGGTACACACCTGATGGGTGGGTTGCCCTACGACGGAATAGGTAAGGAGCGAGGGAAATGGTGGATGGAATAGGAAGGGGATAAAGAGAACAGGGGTGGGCCTGTTCGAAGCGAGGAAGATACCCGAGGAGGAAACCTTGTCGGGGGGTTTATCCAGATGGAAGAGGGAGAGGAGACCGAAGTCTTCCTCGAATGGTGAACCGGGTGGGATTTCTTTTCTTTGGTCAACTTCAAATTTTTTCCTCGGCTCCTGCCAAGTTCCTGGATGAATTGGTCCTATGACAAAGCGACCATACACCAAATCTCTACCATGAGTGGCCTTAGATGGCTCTTCTGGAGAGTAACCCAAACCTGCATGACCTTTAACAACCTGAAGTCTTCTTCTACGTGTGGGCCCTTGTTCAAGCTGACCTAGACCTTTACCCATGGTGAAGCCCATCTTGGCCATGATCTCCCATCCTTTACCAGGAGGGATGTTGTAATGTGTGATTGGCCGAGGAAGGAAAGGGGAATCGGGCAAGCCTAAAGCGGAAGGTCCCACCGCGCCCTCTATGGAGAGGACAGGCTTCTTGCCCTTATATGGAATGGTCATGAAGGGGATTTGCTCAAAAGTGACAGCATTAAGAGTTTCCACTAACGGGATACTCTTGATCTTGATTGCCCTACCATTGTAAGGGAATTTAAAGCACTGGTGGGCTATTGATGGAATCCCTAGGGTTTGCTCAATCCAAGGCCGTCCTAGGATGGCCTTATATGTAGGGTCGACATCCAGGACAAATAAGTCCAAAGTCATAACCATTGGTCCTAAACCAAGTTGTAGGGTCACCTTCCCTTTTGCGCACCTTTTTGAATTATCGTAAGCTGAGATGGTGGTGCATACCTCTTCTAGATTTTCTTCCTGGAGGCCAATCTTCTTGATGGTCTTCATGGGACGCACATTAATCGAAGCTCCCGTGTCAATGAGGGCGGAGTCAACCTTGTCTCCGTTGAGAGAGACGGTGAGGCATAACGGGAGTGACCTGCTTTCTGGCAAAGCAAGGTCTTTATCAGAGAATGAGATGGATGGCCCGCATGTAGGGGCCATGATAGCCTCGGTCACGCCACTTGCTGGGAGGTCTTCATTAACCATGATTTTCTGGAGGAATTGAAGTAAAGTAGCTTGGTGTGACGGGGATTTCCTAAGGAGCTCTAGGATAGAAACCTTAGCAGGGGTCCGGTCCAGATGCTGGAGAATGTCATACTCTACAGGAAGGCTTTGAGAATTAACCCCTTCCTCCGGCTGAGACTTCCTTTGGGATGGGGGGATGATGCGGTTCCGGAGAGTGACATTGACCGAAGCTTCCTTCGGGTCATCCTATTCCAATGGTTTTGGGCGAATGAGCTGTAAGGGATCTGGAGATCCAAATATGCATGAGAGAGAGGCTGAATCGTATCCAAATTTGATAGGAGAATGAGGAGGGACTGAATTTGGTTGAGGTGGCTTTAGGAGGACCAAGGGGCGCTCCTGCACCGGTTGAGCTTTTGGAAAAACATAGGGCTCTTGACGTGGCATTTGAGGAGGGTTGATTAAGGTGAGTGGGTTTTGGGTAGCACTCGGAGACTGACTGGGTGGCGAGATCAGGGTTCGGGATTCAGTGAACATGTTGATGTCCACCCAGGGTTCATGAGCTTCTACTTCTATTCTCCCGTACCAACCCGGGAATCCTTCTACGCCCCACATCTGAGTCCTTCTGAGAACTCGTGGTTCCATTCCAATCACAGTGTTCACCTACTCATGCTGCCTTGAGGTAGATGGATCTTTAGCTGGTTGATGAGTTGGCAATGGGTTATGCACAATGCCGAGGTCCCTGTTAGGCTTCTTAAGGTTGGCAATAGCTAGCTTCACATCTGCCCAATTGATTCTCCCCTCATCATTCATATCATATACCCAATCCCAGAATTGGGAGCAGTTGAATATATCATGGCCGGGGGTTCGGTGATATGGGCAATATCGTGAGGTGTCGGCGTTGGGAAGGACCCGATCTCGCTGAGGGGGAAGTTGAATAGAATCTGAGGACATGGGCAAAGAAGATGTCACCTAAAGTTTCAGGCAACGGAGGATAAGTAGCCCTTTTTGGTCTAGGGGGACCGTAGCTTTGAGGTGGAGGGACATTGGAATAAGGCTTGGAATTACCTTGCCCCTAGCAAGCCGTAGTCTGAGTGGGATGGGAGGCCTGGCGATTAATGGTCATGAAGGACTGGCCAACTGCATTGACCTGCTCATTTACTATGACACTCTCGGTAGTGGGTACAGCTGGGGCCTTTCTACCCTTGGTGTGGGGCTCGAAGAAAGGAGGCAAGGTAGAGTCCCTTACCTGGGCTTGAACTATCCGAGCTTGGTTGTAGAGTTGGTGAAAGGTGTGAAGTTCACTAAGCATTAGGATGGCCCTAAGCTGTGGAGTGGCATTGTTCACCAGCATGGTGACAGCCTGGGATTCGAGAATAGGAACCTCCATCCTAGCGGCCATAATCCTCCATCGGTTTGCAAAGCTAATGAAGTCCTCGCCGGGCTTCATTTTCTCCGTGACTAGGTCAAACAATGTGGGGAAAATGGATGACATGTGACCAAAGTGAGCGAGGAATCGCTCGGAGACTATATCAAAATTAATGAGATCAAGGGCTGGTAGGGATGCAAACCAACGTAGGGCCGCGCCCTCAAGGGATTTTTGAAATAGATGAACCAATAAAACCCTATCTAGGAGCCATTGATGGGAATCCATAAGGAAACCCGAAAGGTGATGATGAGGGTCGGTGGTACCATCATACCTTCAGTACTTTTGAGCCTTGAATCCGGGTGGGAAATAAGCATTGGGGAGCTTACAATATTGGGCAAGCGAATGGGGACGTGAATTTGGCATGCTCTCGGCTACCGCCTGCCGAATGTAGCTTTGAATCTCCTGCTGGAACGAAGGGTCCATTCCTTTCAAAGGGGCACCCATGGTTGGCGGAGTTGGGGGTGAAGGAACCCTTTGTGGAGGTGTTGGATAGCTGAATTGGATTGGGGTTTTGGGAATGGGTCGGCTCGTGGACCATTGGAAGGGAATTTGAGCCCGGGAAAATGTGACATGCGGAGATGTGTGTGGGACGGCCGGAGCCTTCCCACAGGAAGCCATCGTGGCTAAGTCTGCGGGGGAATAACGGGATAGCATGCTAATCAATTCCTGATCTTCGTGCGGAGAGAATGTTGGAGCCCGCGGGCTACCATGACCATGGTTGCTCGGAGAAGAAGAAGCCTAATCGGCGTGGATAGCCTCATTTGGTGTGGCCGAAAACATGCCTATGAAGACATCCAAACCATTGTCCTCTATTTGAAATAGAGGATTGCCCCAAATTCTGGAGTCAAGTTGGGGAGAAAATTCCTCCTCATAACCCGGATTTGAATAAACTTTCTACATCCTAAACTAATTATCAATTGGTTTAGAATAAAGAAAACAAAAGAAGTAAGAGGGGGAAAGTTTCCAAACACAACCAAGTATAAGCACAAGCAATGTCACAACTCTTTTTCTTTTTTTCTTTTTTCACTTTTTTCTTTAGTTCACTCGGAGGAGAGAAGGGAACTAAAGGCGTGGGATGATGATGTAACACCACCTTGGGGTGATGACCACAAGACAATATGACCCTTGAACCTAAGGTTGCAAGCAAGCAAATTGGCGATGATACCACTCGAGCGGCTCACTCGCTTGGTGCACACTTGTGCCCGTGGGCAACTAAACGATAATGGAGAGGGTCCGGGGTGGGACAATGATGCTCCGGTGCTTGGCAAGCTTGGGGAGAACCCCAATTGGGCCAGGGATGCCCACTCACGGGCGGCCGTCACACCATGGGTGTGGGTTGAAATGGCTCGCTCACAACTCGCCCGCGATGGACACTCACGTGTTCGGCAATTTGGGCCGGGCCCTCGCTCTCCGTCCGACGCAGCAAAGCAAGAATACTAAGCTAAGCAAGTGATATTGACCAGCAAGGAAAGGGGGACCGAGGCTCACCTAGCCGGCGTGAAGATGCCAACTCCGGCCGAAGACGGGGGCGAGCGGGGAGGCAAGGGTTTGCGCCCGCAAGCCGCGTCGGTGTCGCTTCAAATCTATGAAAATATTATTACATGAACTACACCTCTCGCAGGAGGGGGGCTCTTGGGGTGGGGGTTAGACTTATTACAACCAAGATTACCTCCACGCAGGGAGGGGACTTCAGCCGGCCAAGCGGGGTGGGGAAATTATGAAGAGAACGCCGACTCTCCAAGCTTCGCCGATTCTGCCACTCTTCAGTTTTACTGAACAGGGTGTCAATGAAGATGCTGCCACACACTCAACCGAGCTCCAAATTTGATGAAACTGATGCCAAAAGTTCCCCAACTAGCCGAGGATGATGCTTGAATATTTTGGGAAGCTCTGAAACTTGGAGCTGATCGGACCAGTGACTGGAGTAGGACAGCAACACTCTGCCTCAGACTAATGCCAAACTGATACAGTGGATTGCAGAAGGCACTGCGGTCGCTCCCGAACTCCAAATCGAACGAAACTGGTAGTGACACGATCGTGGTCGGAGTAGCTTCGAGCAGAAATTTACAGGGGCACAATCCGAGGTCGGAGAGGAGAATGGTGGCCAGAGAAGTGAAGATAGGTCGAACCTGGACCTGCAGGGGGCAGACTGCACACTCCGACAAAAAAATTCAGAACAAATAGCTCGGGTGGGCGATTGGCGTTGTTCCTTCTTCTACTGATGGAGGACTAGACGAAGAAGAATTTTGTAGAAGGAAACATGATCGAGTTCCTCCAAGGTTGGCCGTTGAACGGCTTCCAAGATCGCTCTGGCCTTTAGTCTGGGACATATTGCGCAGTCGTTGAAGATGACATTCCTCCGGACAGCTCCGAACTCGGATGCAGGCAGGAGTACCACCGTTGGAAAGAAGACTTGGAGAAGATTCCAGCAATATAATATATGCCACCGGGAGCCTTCAGGGGAAGTCGTGGCTGCTACTGCAAATCACTGCTTTTCTGAAACCTGCAACAGGGACAGAATAGGTGGAGGAGAGGGTGTGGGGAAGGGCATGAACAAGGGGTTATTTGGTGGATGGGGAAGGGGGGGTGCGACCTTGGGTGGTTAGGGAGGTGGGGAGATGAAAGGGCACAGCCCAAGGGAGAGGGAAATTTGAAATTTGGCCTAGGGAAGTGCTCTTTCAGTCTTGGGGAGAGGGAGGGTTACTTGGGAGAGTGGAAAGGTGCCTAGGAGAAGGGGTTTCCACCTAGGGGTTGGAGGGGGAATTGAATGAGTGCATGGGGAAGGGGCCTTAATGAGGGGTGAATGGGGAGGAGAGAGAATGAATTTTGAAATTGGGGTGGGGAGGAGAGAGAGAGGGGGCACAGCCCACTTAGAGAGAGTGATAGTAAGAGAGAGAGAGAGGGAGATATTGAGAGGGAACTAGAAGGTGTGAAAATTTTCTGGATTCAATATTCAAGCATAAGTTGTTACAAATGAGAGAGGGGTGGGGCTATTTATAGACTCCACACTTTTCCTAAGACCAAACTGACCCTGACAAGCTAACTAATGACCAAACAGTCCAAGGGAGGGGCGCCCCTGGGCCTAGCCCAATGGTTTGGGCCCATTAACTAATCATACCAACATAATGACTTCAAGACTTAGGAAAATGACTCACTAACCTAGGTACATGACTCAAATAAAGGGAAAATTACATGATATTGACTCAAAGAAAATGTGAAGATTACATGACTAGACTCAAAAATACATGACTAACATAATGGCGCTAGCCGACGAACAATCCGAGTCTGGAGAAAATGTGGAGGGGCAAGGGATGCCCTCATCATACCCCCGGGGTGGGGAAAACTCGACCCCATCGAGTATGGGTCCACCAGGGAAGTAGTACATCGAACTGTGGCTCTAGGCAATCCACGATCTCCATACTCAACCCGTGACCATAGTCGGGGAACGGCGCTTCAGCCTTTCGAAGTGGCCCGGACACACCCTCATGCTGGCTATGATGTCTTACTTGCCTAGTATTGCTGCCGTGTGCTCACATCGGGCTCTCGGGCTAATTTGTGGTGGCACTCCGAAGGTGTCCCTCGCAAGGATAGGTGTAAGCTCAAGGCACTCACTAGGATCCACCGCGGTTCCCTTAGTGGGTGTTGGATCCGCTTCATGAGAAATGGGGAGAATCCCAAAACCCTTTTGGAGGTTCAACCCATAAGCTGGGTTGCCAAAGCCACTCGGAACTTGGCAAGGTCCAAGTCCTCGTGCCCTCGATTTGGAGGTGACCCCAGGGTAGAGCCACTCCAAAGTCATCATCGTCATGTTACCAACTTGGAATTTCAAGTGGCGTACACGAGTTTTTGCTTGCTTATTATGAATCTCACCGCTTGCTGCTTGATATTTGCTTGGATGCATATGCCATGCTTTTTGATGCGGTGTGAGTAGACAATGTATGGTATGCAAAGGTGGTCCGGGGCAGCCAAATGTAGTTCGATCATGTTTTGATGCCATGAAGACTGTGACAGACTTAGGGGGCCCGGGACATCCAGAGATGAACCTTTTATGTATGGGTAAGACAAATGTCGGGGGACCCGGACGTCCATGTATGCTCCTCTCATGTTTAAGACTCATGATTAATGAAGGTGGGTCAATACATCCAAATATGGTCCACTTATACTTCCTACTTGACATGTGGGTGATGTGAATGAATGTTCCCGACTTATGAATCATGCCAAGTGGTGTTGTATGCCAAGACTTATGCACTCTTGTGACAAAGATGTCTCCTATGTGTGGGCTTTTGTACTTCCATTGGAATGGGTCAAAGGGGTCTAGCAAGGTGGATATCATGAAATGAGGCACTTCCTCGATCTCTAGGTGTATACCACCCAAAGTCATGGCTCTCATGGTGTAACCCGGGTCTGGGATGGGGTGGATTGGATCAAATATGGTGGGTTGGGGTAGGGAAAGGTAGGTGGTGGTTAAGGTGGTTGGGTCACACGGGTTCCTTGACTCCCATTGGAATGGATCATAGGGATCATAGTAAGGGTCATCTTGGCAGGGGTACTCTATGCTCTTAAGGTCCTCGAATGGTGAGTCATCCTCCTCAATAATTGGGCCAAGGTTGCTAATGGGTTGGCCGATCAAAGCACTTGGGATCTCAATGGTTGGGGAGTGGACTAGGATAGGTTCTTCCTCCATGGGAAGAAGGAGGATGATCTCACTAGTAACTTGGCCATTAGTGTAGATGGAAGTGATGGAGCCAATGGTGGGATATGCTAGGCTAATGGTGTTAGTTTCGGGCAGCCTCATGGCTAGAATATTGCTCAAGTGAATTTGCCAATGTAGGTAGTTCACTAAGTCTCCCAAATCTTCCACACAATAGGAAGTTTGATAAGTGACATGTGGTTGAATGGGAATGATTTGGGATTGATATCCCATGGGTAGGTGGCATGGTTGTGAACTAGGAATGGTGAGACCTTTCTTGAGCCATTGGAGTATGGACTTATCTATGGTGAGGTTGGGTATCTCTAGAGGAGCTAGGCTAGAGGTGTGTGAGTTGTTTGGCCTTTGGATTTCCTCTATGTTGGGAGGTGGATTCGGATGGGCATCCTTCTCCACTTGGGTAGGTGTGTGGGTAGCAACTTCTATTGCTAATGGAGTAGGGGGATCTATGGTGGGTGGTTGGGTGATAGCTAGCGTATGACACACCCGGGGTGGTGAACAAGCATGGGCTTGGGTTGGATAGGAAGGGGAAGTAGAGGAGGCCTAGGTTGGAGAAAGATTGGTGTAGGAAGTGGGAGGTGGGTTGGGTGAGGGGTTTTGGGTTTGGGGGTGGTGGCCATTATGGGATTAGGTGGGGAGGTGGAGGCCTTGGCCACTTGGGTTCTAGTGGTAAGGGTTTGGATGGGTGGGGTTGGAGGAGTGGGAGTGCTCCTCGAGTTTTGGTAACCCGGGTAGGAAGAGGACATATATTTTACTCTAAGTTGCTCCTTCATGTCCTTCCAAGTGGTGATGGGAGTTTCCCTTCTAAGTACCTTTAGCCCGACAATTTGCATCCAATAAGTTTCGGCCCGTTTGGTAAGTTGTGTTTTAGCAACCCATGCCTTTTCATCCTCGGACATAGGATACAAAGTGAAGTATTGGTCCATTGTAGCTTCCCAATCTAAATATTCTCTAGGAGAGGTTCCATCAAAGGTGGGAAGTGGGAAAGGGGCCATCCTATCGTCCGTCCTTGGGGCGGGCCTATTTTCTCCAAGTTGGTTGAGTCGGCCCGATATGTTATCAAGCCGCTCATTAGCATAGGTCAAGGCTTTCATGAAGTAGTTGACATGGCCCGGGAAGTTATGGGTGTTAGTGGTAGGCATCTCTTGGGGGCTTGGACTTATGGAGTGGGCCGATTGGTAAGGTCGATATGAGGTGGCCATATTAGGGGACAAGAGTGATGCACTTGAAGACTCTAAATGCATAGACATGCCCTAGGACCAACTTGATAGAGACAAGTTGTGAACTTGCTCTGATACCACTTGATGTAACACCACCTTGGGGTGATGACCACAAGACAATATGACCCTTGGACCTAAGGTTGCAATCAAGTAAATTGGCGATGATGACACTCGAGCGGCTCACTCGCTTGGTGCACACTTGTGCCCGTGGGCAACTAAACGATAATGGAGAGGGTCCGGGGTGGGACAATGATGCTCCGGTGCTTGGCAAGCTTGGGGAGAACCCCAATTGGGCCAGGGATGCCCACTCACGGGCGGCCGTCACACCATGGGTGTGGGTTGAAATGGCTCGCTCACAACTCGCCCGCGATGGACACTCACGTGTTTGGCAATTTGGGCTGGGCCCTCACTCTCCGTCTGATGCAGCAAAGCAAGAATACTAAGCTAAGCAAGTGATATTGACCAGCAAGGAAAGGGGGACCGAGGCTCACCTAGCCGGCGTGAAGACGCCAACTCCGGCCGAAGACGGGGGCGAGCGGGGAGGCAAGGGTTTGCGCCCGCAAGCCGCGTCGGTGTCGCTTCAAATCTGTGAAAATATTATTACATGAACTACACCTCTCGCAGGAGGGGGGCTCTTGGGGTGGGGGTTAGACTTATTACAACCAAGATTACCTCCACGCAGGGAGGGACCTTCACCCGGCCAAGCGGGGTGGGGAAATTATGAAGAGAACGCCGACTCTCCAAGCTTCGCCGGTTCTGCCACTCTTCAGTTTTGCTGAATAGATTGTCGATGAAGATGCTGCCACAGACTCAACCGAGCTCCAAATTTAATGAAACTAGTGCAAAAAGTTCCCCAACTATCCGAGGATGATGCTTGAATTTTTTAGGAAGCTCTGAAACTCAGGGCTGATCGGACCGGCGACTGGAGCAGGATAGCAACACTCTGCCTCTGACTGATGCCAAACTGATACAGTGGATTGCAGAAGGCACTGCGGTTGTTCCCAAACTCCAAATCGAACGAAACTGGTGGTGGTGCGATCGTGGTCGGAGTATCTTCGAGCAGAAATTAACGGGGCCACAATCCGAGGTCGGAGAGGAGAATGGTGGCCAGAGAAGTAAAGATAGGTCGAACCTGGACCTGCAGGGGGCAGACTGCACACTCCGGCAAAAAAAGTCATAAAAAATAGCTCGGGCGGGCGATTGGTGTTGTTTCTTCTTCTACTGATGGAGGACTAGACGAAGAAGACTTTTGTAGAAGGAAACGTGATTGAATTCCTCCAAGGTTGGCCGTTGAATGGCTTCCAAGATCGCTCTGGCCTTCAGTCTGGGACAGATTGCGCAGTCGTTGAAGATGACGTTCCTCCGGACAGCTCCGAACTCGGATGCAAGCAGGAGTACCACCGTTGGAAAGAAGACTTGGAGAAAATTCCAGCAATATAAGATATGCCACCGGGAGCCTTCAGCGGATGTCGTGGCTGCTACTGCAAATCACTACTTTTCTGAAACCTGCAACAGGGACAGAATAGGTGGAGGAGAGGGTGTGGGGAAGGGCATGAACAAGGGGTTATTTGGTGGATGGGGAAGGGGGGGTGCGACCTTGGGTGGTTAGGGAGGTAGGGAGATGAAAGGGCACAGCCCAAGGGAGAGGGAAATTCGAAATTTGGCCTAGGGAAGGGCTCTTTCAGTCTTGGGGAGAGGGAGGGTTGCTTGGGAGAGTGGAAAGGTGCCTAGGAGAAGGGGTTTCCACCTAGGGGTTGGAGGGGGAATTGAATGAGTGCATGGGGAAGGGGAAGGGGCCTTAATGAGGGGTGAATGGGGAGGAGAGAGAATGAATTTCAAAATTGGGGTGGGGAGGAGAGAGAGAGGGGGCACAACCCACTTAGAGAGAGTGATAGTAAGAGAGAGAGAGAGAGAGGGAGATATTGAGAGGGAACTAGAAGGTGTGGAAATTTTCTGGATTCAATATTCAAGCATAAGTTGTTACAAATGAGAGAGGGGTGGGGCTATTTATAGACTCCACACTTTTCCTAAGATCAAACTGACCCTGACAAGCTAACTAATGACCAAACAGTCCAAGGGAGGGGCACCCCTGGGCCTAGCCCAATGGTTTGGGCCCATTAACTAATCATACCAACATAATGACTTCAAGACTTAGGAAAATGACTCACTAACCTAGGTACATGACTCAAATAAAGGGAAAATTACATGATATTGACTCAAAGAAAATGTGAAGATTACATGACTAGACTCAAAAATACATGACTAACATAATGGCGCTAGCCGACGAACAATCCGAGTCTGGAGAAAATGTGGAGGGGCAAGGGATGCCCTCATCAGATGAACTCTGGGAGCCTAGCAAAAACCTCATTAAAAAAACCCAGGGTGATCTAATGGTACTTCCGATGGTACAACTTGCCTGGCGACGGTGTGGGAATCCACGGTTCGTGATGACTCACGGAGGTTCCCGAATGGATTGAACCAATTGCACCTGAGTGGGAATCCTCAGGTGACGGGTCCAATTCCAACGGGAGGGTTTCCTATAAGGGGTGATGCAAGCTCTTCCTAGACCCAACCACTTAACCTTAGCCTATAGAAATTAGCCACACAATACACAATCACGCAAACTAACAAAGAGGAACAATGTTTAACCAAGATAGAACACTGTTTACGGGAGAATACAGGAACAGGATAGAGGGCGGCCAAGGTGTTGGTCGTCCATGAACCTGGGTGGCCAGGTCGAAGGTCGCCCAAGAAGGAAGGTGGTCGGGGTCCTGGCCTTCTAACTAGGGGAAAGGGCGGCTAGGTCGATGGTCGGCTGGGGCCCAGGGCAGCCATAGTACTGGTTGCCCAGGAAATGGCCTAGGCGGCCACTGGGTTGGTCGCCCAGGGGCCTAGGCAGCTAGGAGTCTGACCTCATTCTGTCCAACTTTCAGAAAATGAAAAAATAGAGCTACAAAAATTGAACTAATGTAAAGGCATGGATCAATTAATCTTGGACTTCAAGCATTAGGAACTTACAGTAGGCAGTAGAGGGTCCCATCGTGATCGCCACTTTGCTTGTAGGCGCCAGCGGAGATGTGGGTGTCTCGACACTCTCGTAAGTTAATTGTTGGGCTTTTAAGGTGGGAGTGTTGTGTTGACGTATCCTAAGTACCTACAGAGGAACAAAAGAGAATGTAAGAACGTGATCGCCAGAGGTGTTTACCTGAACCTCACAGGGGTAATGATCATGGGGAAATGATCCAAAATGGGGAGATGATGAGTTCCTCTTCCTCGTCCTCGGCCGGCCAAGGGCAAGGAGCCCTGCTTGTCCCTTCTGTTGAATTCCTGCAATGTAGTAAAGAGATGAGTGTAGTATCTACTCGAATGGAATGAATGAAACGGGAATGATGGTGGCAATTTTACCTGGGGATGTTGGGAAGGAGGGATGGCCGAGACCTTCGACCACCCGCCTTCCCTTTGTTTTTTGGGAGAAAACCTCTTAAGTTTAGGAGATAAGAGAGGCTACATGCAATGCTACGTACTTACTTGGGAGCCGTGATGCAAGTAGGGAGTAGGAGCTATGGAGTTCAAACTGAAACGAAGGAAGTAGGAGGAAGATGGCCGGCGCGGCTCTCCTCCGATGTCCAATTCCTCCGGGTTTCCTTTCTCGATTCTCCTTCGATCCTCCCTTCTGAATGTCCTCCTTCCCCCCTCCTCACACTGGAGAGTGACGGTTTTGTGTATCCAACACCGAGTTTCAAATCATGGGGGAGAATCGTGCAGAATGAGGGAAAAGAACGTGCCCATGGGCTGGGCCATGTTCTCTGACCCGGTAAATAGAGGAAGGCGGCCAGACTTGTGGCCACCTTGAGGAGGAGGGCGGCCAGAAGGCTGGCCACCCACCTGGGGAGGGCGGCCATCACCCTGGTCGCCCAGGACTGGGGGCAGCCAAGCCTTTGGTCGCCCAGACCAATGGTTCTTTGGCCCCTAAATGGACGAGGCCCAATAGCTAAAAGGCTAAGGGCTGGGCTTAAAAACTCAAACACTAGTAAAATGAGCACAACAATCAAGCATCATTCACACGAAAATCCATTGGGGATTAGCGGGATGTTCGAAATTAGGCGTCTACATAGGCCCCACCCTCATAGGCATCATGAATGATATATGGACCTCGCCAATTAGGTGGCAATTTTCCACTAGAGTGCCTCACCATGACCTCCTTATCCTTAATCATAACGAGGTCGCCTTATTTGAAGGCTCGTTGTTTGACGAGCTTATGATAAGCTCAAGTCATATGAGCTTGGTATACTTGTAGGTGCCGGTAGGCCTCGAGCCGTTTGCCTTCTAAATTGGCGAGCTCTTCTAGCCTTCTCTGGTATTCATCTGCATCTGGGCCGACTAGGCCGGTGTGAACAGCCATGCGGTATGATGCCAACTGGATCTCGATAAGGACGACGGCCTCCGCCCAGTAAACGAGAGAGAACGGTGAGCATCCCATGGGGGTCTTGTAGATTGTCTGGTAGGCCCATAGCGCCTCGAAGACCTACTCGCCCCAGTCGCATTTTCGGTGGCTAACAATTTTAGCCAGAAGCTTGAGAGGGTCTTGTTGAAGGCTTCAGCCAAGCCGTTGGCCTGGGGGTTGTAGACTGAAGAAGTTCTCTAGTCGATGTGGAACTTGGCCGCCAGTTGATAGACGGCCCTATTCTTGAAGGATGTGCCATTGCCTGACACTATGCTACTGGGGGCACCAAATCGATATATGATGTGGTGCCGGACAAATCTAGATACTACCTCGTCGGTGACCTCCCGCAGGGGAAGGGCTTTGGCCCATCAAGAGAAGTAGTCAGTGGCTGCCAAAATATACTTATGGCCCTTGGAAGATGGCGGGAAAGGCCCCGCGATGTCCATGCCCCACTCTGTGAAAGGCCATGTGGGGGCCGTGGGATGCAGTATGTTTGGAGGTCTTCTGGGTACTGGGCTAAAGGCTTGGCATTGGTGACACGTACGGGCATACTGGACACAATCCGTGTACATTGTTGGCCAATAGAAGCCTTTCAGCTTGATATTATTCTTCATTCTATCTCTGGCCTGGTGAGCGCCGCATAGTCCTGAATGGACTTCATGCATAATGGCTCGAGCTTCAGTTGGAAAGACACATCTCAGAAGAACCGACTTGTCTTTCTCGTGGACAAGCCTATACAGAGAGTCACTGATCAACTCATACGATGTTGCCCGGCAGAGTAGCTAGACCCTTTGGGCTCGATCAGGAGGGAGCCAACCTCGCTTGAATTTGACGAGAGGTTCACGCCAATCTTCTTCTTCTGGAGGAGTGTTCTGGTCGAGGTCATGGGCCTCATAGACAATGAGGCCAGACTCATCTTTGAGTGTACTCAGCATCAACCTTCTATGCTTGACAGTGACGTCGACTTTGCCCTCGGGTGGGAGCTTAATGGCTGCAGCCAATTTGGCCAGAGCATCTGCCTGGGCATTACTGCTCCTGGGAACATGATCTATTTCAAAGAAATAGAACTTCTAGATTAGCCTAGTGATAGCGGCGTGGTACGGAACTAACTCTGACTTTCGCACGTCGTAGATGCCGAGGACTTGCCAGACTATTAGCTGGGAGTCCCCATAGGCCTTAAGGCATTTGATGCCCATGTCAAGAGCCATCTGGAGCCCGATGATTAAAGCTTCATAGTCGGCTTCATTGTTGGTCAGGAATTTCATGAGGGCACATGAGTTGTACAAAACTTTGCCCTGAGGAGTCAGGAAGACAATGTCGGCGCCCGCCATGATGGCAGGATTTTGATTGTTCCGGGTAATCCCCCAGGAAGCGCCATCGAAGTAGAGCTCCCAGTAGGGTATATTGGCTATGAGGGCATCTTGATGCTGGTAATGCAAGACATCTCCGGTCTATCTAACTGGTGTTGGTGACTGGAAAGCAAGGGACTCCTTGTTCGGGAGCTCCGTGTTGAGAGACGAGTCGTCCGATACTGGATGGGCCGCCAAGAATTCAGCCATGCCATGTCCCTTGATTGCCTTTCTGAGGACGTAGGTGATATCGTACTCCATTAGCAGGAGAGCCCATTTTCCCAATCGGCCTGAGAGGACAGGCTGCCAGAGGAGGTACTTGAGTGGGTCGTGCTTGGCTATGAGCTTTTTTTTTTGAGAAAACCCTACCTAGGGGTAGGTAGGAGAGTGCACCCTCTACCAGAGTTAGAGGGGATAGCCACTCCACCACCGCACAACTAGGAGGTAAACGCTTGGCTATGAGCTCAACCCGATGGGATAGGAGGTAATGTCGCAACTTCTTGGCGGCAAATACCAATGCCAAGCAGACTTTCTACATGGGGAGATAGCGGTACTCAGCACCGATCAGTTTTCGGATGAGGTAGTAGAGCGGCTGCTCTTTGCCTTCCTCATTGATTTGCGCCAATAGGGCTCCCAACGAAGCATCCATGGCGGCGATGTAGAGTATGAGGGGCTTATCCTTGACTGGTGCCCCCAAGACCAAAGGAGTAAGGGGATACTCTTTGATCAGCTCGAAAGCAGCCTGGCATTCTGGGTCCCATGTAAATGGGCCATCTTTCTTCATCAGCTTGCTGAAAGGCGCGCATCGACCGAAGAGGTTGGAGATGAACCTCTGAATGTAGGTCAGTCTTCCTTGGAAGGACCTGAGCTCGGTAAGGTTCTTGGGCAGTGGAAGCCCCTAGATCGCTTTGATCTTCCTGGGGTCCACCTCAATTCCTCAGTATCTGACAACAAAGCCGAGAAACTTGCCGCTGGATATGCCGAAGGCGTATTTCATGGGGTTCATTTTGAGCCCGCATTGTCGGAGTCAATTGAAGACTTGGCGCATATCATGTAGATGGTCTTCGCGCCTTTTGGTCTTGACGACGAGGTCGTCAACATAGCATTTGATAGTATTGTGCAGCATCTCGTCGAATATTTTGGTCATGGCCCTCTGGTAAGTAACGTCGGCATTCTTCAAACCAAAGGGCACGCGCTTGTAGTTGAAGATCCCTTTGGGGGATCGGAAAGTAGTGTTATTCTTGTCTTTAAGGGACATCAGGATCTGGATATAACCGGACGACCCGTCCATGAAAGATAAGGCTTCATGTCTGGTGGTCATGTCGATCATTATTTCTATGATTGAGACTGGAAAGTTGTCCTTTGGACATGCTTTGTTAAGGTCCCGGAAGTCGACGCAAATGCGGACTTGACCACATTTCTTCTTCACTAGGATGATGTTGGTTAGCCAGATCGGATAGATACATGGCTCGATGAAATTGACCTCTGCCATCTTATTGACTGCGGCCGAGACTTGAAATTCTAGCTCATGTCGCATACGCCGTTGTGGCTGTTTAACTGGAGTGGCTGAGGGAGAAATGGCTAGCTTGTGCTCTACCACGGAGGGGTCTAGCCCTGGCATCTCCTTATACGTCCAGGCAAAGCAGTCTTTGTATTTGAGCAGGAGTTGTTTGTAGTCTTGTCTTTCTACTTCGGTGAGGAGAGAGTTGACAAACGTTGGCTGAGGGGCTTCATCTTTGCCCAAGTTGGTTTCAGCGAGTTCGGGAGGAGTGTAGGTGCCGGAAGGTGTGGCGTCCACGTACGGCGGTAGTGTCCTCCCGAACTTGTGATGCTGCTACCTACAGTGCATAGGTTAGAAAGATAGAAAAGGTGTGATCACTAGAGGTGTTTACCTGAACCTCACAGGGGTAGACTGATCGTGAATGCCTTAGGAATGGGAGAATGTGGGTTCTTCTGTCCTCGCTCTCGGCCGGCCAAGAGTAAGGAGCCCTACAAGTTGGTGATGAAGTGTGGACGCACTAAAATTCGGAGGGGGAGATCCGTTCGTTTGTTGGTCGGGGTTAATTCTTCTATTTAGTGCGAGGGCGTGCCAGTCACAAAGTGACGATTTATTCGGGCTTCATGGAAGCCCATAGTGCGCTCGATCTGACTAATCAGACGATTGTGTGGTTCGTGTCGGGACCGAAACCCGCCGCGCCATAAAGGTCACGGCGTTATTTACATCCCCCATACGGGGGAACACCCTTGATTGATTACCGGGAATAAGGGCCCTACGGCCTAAAGAGAATACTAATAATGCAGGAGGATAGTGAAAGATGAACTATGCTAGAAACCCGTCTCGGGACGTGAATGTTCAGACTACGTCGGCCACTCATGGGCCACTTCATGTTCGGACGAAACTCCGTGCTTGTAGTATAAAAGACGGTGACAAAACCACGTGAATGTCTGCCACGGACAAGGCAAGTTTAAAGAGAATACGGGGTTGGATCCCGGTAGAAACGGGTCAAATTGATAGACTGTTGGCCGGAGATGATTTCGAACTGTGGCCATGTCAGAAATTCCGTAAGCCACGTCCGATACCATAAGGCGTCGTCGGTTTTCTCTTTGCACCCAGTCCGAGGGAGTGGATTATTAAGTGCATAGCCCAAGCTTACTAACGTGCGCCCTCACACGCGGATCGACCTACGCGGTCAGGTCGCGGGGTTCGACCTGCCCGGTCAGGTCGCGGGGGTCAAGGGGGCAGCGCCCCTTGCGGGGGTTTCCGGGGGCAGCGCCCTCGGAACAAAAAATTCAATTAAGGCACGGGTGATGGAGCTCCTTTCGTTCATTCTTTTATTAATGGCATTGCTCTCTTGTATTTCCCTTTTGAACCTTTCTATTCCCTTTTTTTTACTACCCATTTATCACTTTTTGTTAAGGAAGCACGCCGGATATGGGAAGGAAGAATATGGCGCCGGTTTAGGGTCTTGAAAGGAGGAAATGGGGCACCGTTTTAAGGTGAATAGGGGAGAAATGGGGCGCGCCGTTTTAAGGTTCAATAGGGGAGAAATGGGGCGCGCCGTTTTAATGTGTATGGAGGAGTGGGAGAGGACCGCGCCGGATACGGAGGGCAAGGGAGAGGGCGCGCCATTTTAATGTGTATGGGGGGAGTGGGAGAGGAGCGCGCCGGATACGGAGGGCAAGAGAGAGGGCGCGCCGTCTTATCCTTTAGAGAAGAGAGATGAGGGGATTTTATGAGGAGGGTTGAAGCGGCGCGGTGGAACAAAGGCCACGCCGTTTTAACTCGCAGCGGGACAGCTATATGGAGGTTGTTTTGAAGCTTTGCTTACTGTGTTTTCCTTTTCTTTCACCCGTGGATTGATTCAAGGGTTGATTTGCCCGTTCTTTTGATAGATCAAGCTGGTAATGAGGAGGTTTTAAGAGTTTTAATCATTTATTAAGGTGAAACAACATGAACGTCTAAGAGTTTTATTCAAGCAATTTGCTCACAGAGGCATCATTTTGCTCTTCATCAGTTTAACTCGTTCGCTAGTTGTTGGACACTCTTAGCCTTGGCAAAAATCGGGCAGCACCTCCCCTGGGTCGGGGCTTGCCAGGGAGGAGCGAAAGTCACCACACGGATTACTCTCGGGTAGACTATCAAAATGCGGAGCGGCCTCACGGCGGTCCGAACCCAAATGCGAGTATGGAACGTTCGAGGGCCAGCCTACAAGAACGACCACAGCTCACGGGTGAGGAATCTTCAATAGGGACATGTATTTGCCACAAGGGCCATAAATGTTCATCCGGCGGTGGATACCTTTTCGGGTCATGCCATGGAAAGGCAGCCCTCAAGGGCCCGGGATGATTGGAGAAAGAGCAAACGGAGCATGGAATGGAACGGAGAGCACAAGAGTTACAAGAATAGCTTTTCTTCTTTTATTCACCCACACAACGGGGAAGGAAGCTTGATACAGATAAAATAGAAGAGAAGGTGTTACAAACAAAAAAGGAAAATACATTCGATGGAGAGAAAGAGAGATGCATTAGACGGAGGAGGGAGAGGGAAGCATTGGCTTCTCCCCCTCTAACTCACCTCTCACTTTTGCCCCCTACCTCTTTCTCTTTTCTTCAGCCCAGAACCGTGGAGCTCTCGGATGCCAGTAACTCCTTCTCCTCCCTTCTCTCTTCTCTTCCTGCACACTGCCGAGACCCTCTTTTCTTTTCTCTCTTCTTCTGTTCCCTTCTTCTCTTTTCTCTGTATCTGTCTGTCTCTCCCCCTTCTTTTTGCTTCACAATGCTGCCCTATATATATCAGCCAGCCTGGGAGCGTCCCTGCCAATTCCACCTCGTCCGCAACGAAGTCAGGAGTTGACTCATTGTGCTGGACGCCGTTGATTCGTCTCGTACGCTGCTGCTCGTCCGAGGACGGGATGTTCGTAGGTTTGCTGGGGGTTGCTTCGCCAGTAAGCTTCTGTGTTGTCGAACGGAGGCTGAGACAGAACCAGGGGCATTGAATGTTCTCTGTGCATCTCATTTATGCAGAATAGAGTATCGATCGGCAGACGGGACAGGATGAGGTTAAACTCATTTCATTCGACACGCCGTTTTAAGAAGAGCATATGGTGATGGCTTGTCCAAAAGTAGCGCGCCGTAGAAATGCTTCAGAGAACATAATGAGGGGTTAAAATGGCGCGGGGGAATAGTGACCACGCCGGTTTAAACTCAAGTGTAATTGGCATGCCATATTAAGTTTATTGGCCTTCAAAATGGCCATGCCGTAATAGCATACAAAGGGTGGTGCCGTTTTAACGGTTGAACAAGGGGAGAGGGCGCGCCGGAATTGGGCCATTCAAGGGAGAGGGGCGCGCCGGTTTGGCCATGCCGTTTTAGCAAGGGGGCGCGCCATTTTAAGGCGTGCCGCTTTAAGGCCCTCCCGTGCCATTTTAAGCACCGAGCAGATTCTTTCCGAAGTCGAGGCCGTTTATATGAATGTTGGCATTCCCGGCATGCTCCGGTTGCGATGTGTGACCTCCGTAATATTCCGTTCGCCGCCTCTGGGACTCGGTCCCAGATTCTGCGTGACTTTCGGTGCATGCCGAGACTGTGCCGGAGTTCCCGACTCTTCTCTGATTCAGCTCTCGGCATGGCTGGTCGGAGCCTTTTAGCTGTATCTTCTACTTAGGGGGCTTCCTTAGCGGGTAGCGGACCACCAAGTGAGTTTTCATCCTGATCAGGCGAGGCATGAGGTTTATTCGGCATTTCTGTCTTCGACTCGCGCTCTAATGTGTAGACATGAATGTCGCCATGATCATCATCGTCATTTTTTTGGCGTCCACAAATGCCCCCCACTCACGGGCGGCGCAAGCGAGGGATGAGTGCGTGGGGCCCGCGAGTGTAGAGTTCTTCAACATGACGTCTATTCTTCTGAGCCACTGGGATGCTGGTCCGGTGCAAATTCACGGGAAAGCGCTCACTCCTTCAGCGAAGGAATGAGGGGATCGCTTCACCGCATATGCACACGGACTGAGATGTCAGACTGAGGGTTTAGTCATCGGCATGGGGTGAATACCGAAGCGAGAATGAAGGGTCTATGTGTCGTCTCAGGCAAAAGGCCCAAAATAGCTTAGGCGAGTCCAACCCCAAAGAGGGAGTTGTTGACTCATGCTGGGCTTAGGAAAGTTGTTCATTCACCGACTCGGACGGAGGGTCCGAGCCGAGTAGTGGGATGCACTTTTGTTTATGGACTAGGATGGATGGTCCGAGCTAGGCAATGAGGGGTTTCTTTATGTTCATGGACTTGGACGGAAGGTCCGAGCCAAGCAAAGGCGGTCCCCCTTTTTTTTTTTATTCATCGACTTGGACGGAAGGTCCGAGCCAAGCAAGAAGATTCTTCTTTTTTTTCTCTTCTTCTTTTTTTTGTGTTCATTGACTGGGACGGAAGGTCCGAGCCAAGCAAGGAGGTTCTTTTTGTTCATCGACTCGGACGGAAGGTCCGAGCCACGCAAGAAGGTTCTCTTTTTTTTTGTTCATCGACTTGGACGAAAGGTCCGAGCCAAGCAAGGAGGTTCTTCTCTTTTTTTTGTTCATTGACTTGGACGGAAGGTCCGAGCCAAGCAAAGAGGTTCTTTTTGTTCATCGACTTGGACGGAGGGTCCAAGCCAAGCAAGGAGGCTTTTTTTTTGTTCATCGACTCGGATGAAAGATCCGAGCCAAGCAAAGGCATTTTCTTTTTTGTTCATCGACTTAGGCGGAAGGTCCAAGCCAAGGGTTTATTCGTCTGTGGGACTGGAGTTGTAATATTGAAGTGGTTTATTCATTGACGCGGGGTTAGTGCCAAAGCAAGGGTATTTTATTCATGACACCAGACGGAAGGTCCAGGCCACTGGTTCGTTCATCGATGCCGACAGGGAGTCGGAGACCGACGTGGTTTGTTCATCGGCACGGGGTTAGTGCCGAAGCAAAGGTCTTTTTGTTCATGGAACCAGACGAAAGGTCTGGGCCACTGGTTTATTCATCGACGCCGACGAGGAGTCGGGGACCGACGTGATTCATTCATTGACATAGGGTTGGTGCCAAAGTAAGGGTCTTTTCATTCATGGAACCAGATGAAAGGTCTGGGCCACTGGTTTATTCATTGATGTCGACAGGGTGTCGGAGATCGACGTGGTTCATTCATTGACACGGGGTTGGTGCCAAAGCAAGGGTCTTTTCGTTCATGGAACCAGCCGAAAGGTCTGGGCCACCGGTTTATTCGTCGATGTTGACAGGGTGTTGGAGATCGACGTGGTTCATTCATTGACACGGGGTTGGTGCCAAAGTAAGGAGAAAAGGTTGATTCCCCGACCTCGAACGAAAGGTTTGGCTGGGGTGTTCTTCGTCAGTGCTGACAGGATGTCAGAGGCTGACATAGTTGATTTGTCTGTTGAAATATTCTTGGAGATAAGAGTGAGTGTTAATAAAGGGAGACCGATTCCTTCCCCCCCCCCCCCTTTTCCTCTTTCTTTTTTTCTTCTTTCTTTTTTTTTCTCTTTTCTTTTCTTTTTCTTTTCCTCCTTTATATATATATTTTTTCTTCTTCTTTTTTTTCTCTCTTTTTTTTGACATGCTAGATAAATAGTATCCAATCCATCTGGACAATAGTAATGCAAATTTGCCCGGGACAGGGCGAAGAAAAACATTATTCCTCGAATGGGGGAATCGGAGCATGGTACAACCTCAGATGCCTACCATTAAGGGGCGGAAACTGGACCTCCCCCCGATGGTCGACGATTACATACGCTCCGCCCTCGTAGACTTTCTGGATCACATAGGGTCCAAGCCAATTCTCATTCAGCTTGCCCTTGGGGTTGGAAGCCATGACTTCTCTTCTTTTCACCATAACGAGGTCGCCCTTCTTGAATTCGCGTTCCTTGACAAGCTTGTCGAAGGCGCGAGCTATCCGGGCCTGATAGACCTGGATGTTCTGCTGGGCTTAGAGGCTTTTTTCCTCCAAGTTGGAGAGCTCTTCGAGCCTTCACTCGACATTTGTCTGCTCTTCTCGGACCAACCTGTGTTGGACTGCGACCCAGAGGGAGGGTATTTCCAGCTCGATAGGGACAATTGCCTCTGAGCCATATACCAGGGAAAAGGGTGAACAACCTGTCAGAGTTTTGTACACAGTTCGATATGCCCGCAGGGCCTCGTACATTTTCTCCTCCCAGTCTCTCTTGTTAGAACTAACAATTTTGGACAGGAGAGTGCAAAGAGTCTTATTGAAAGCTTCAGCCAAGCCATTGGCCTGTGGGTTGTAGGGGGTCGACATCCTCCAGTCAATCTTGTACTTTTCTGCCAGCCGGTAGACCTTCTGGTTGCGGAAGTGACTTCCATTGTCTGAGATAATTCGGTTCGGAGTGCCAAACCGGAATATGATGTTGCGACGGACAAATATGGTGACGATCTCCCCGGTCACTTCTTTCAAAGCAATAGCCTCCGCCCAGCGGGAGAAGTAATCAGTTGCGGCCAGGATGTACTTGCACCCAGCTGATGATGCGGGTAGTGGACCCACAATGTCTGTTCCCCATTGGGCAAAGGGCCAGCTGGGAAGTGTTGGATGCAAGGGCACGGGCGGTCTCCTGGGTACCGTCGCGTGCTCCTGGCATTTTTGACAAGACGTGGCATACTTGCAGCAGTCGTCGAACATTGTCGGCCAATAGTAGCCGAGCTTCTTTATTTCAATCTTCATTTTCGGTCCTGCCTGATGTGCACCAGCTGCTCCAGCGTGAACCTCCTTCATGACCTTCCAAGCTTCTTCAGTGGATAAACATCGGAGGAGCACCTTCCGTTTGGCGTCTGCCATAATTCGGAATAGGATCCCGTTCCGGACCTCATAAGAGTCCTTTGTTCTGATTAACTTGATCTTCTCTTCCCTTTGCCTGGGCAGTTGCTGATATTTAAACCACTGCAAAAGGGGGTCTCTCCAGTCGGGCGGGCTAATGGCTTCCGCTGTGACGACCTCGAGCTCTTCTTCTTCTGGCCCTTCTATCATGCTAGGCACTTGGCGCTGATTCACCACCCGAATGCTGAGGGATCCATCTGGCGGGACTGCCAATGAACTCGCCAATTTTGCCAGTGCATCAGCTTGTGCATTCTCTCCTCTGTCAACGTGGCCTATCTCAACGAGGTAGAACTGTTGCATGAGCTGTTTCACCTTAGTGTAGTAAGGGAGTAACTCGGGTTTTTGGACGTCAAACTGTCCCTGGACCTACTTGACGACCAGCAATGAATCGCCAAACACATGTAATATTTTAATCTCCATCTGTAAAGCGACTTGGAGACCAATGATCAGAGCTTCATATTTTGCCTCATTATTTGTGCAGGGCTTGCTAATGGAGCAGGATGTGTGCAATACTTCTCCCTCAGGGGATTTAAGGACGATGCCGGCCCCGGCCCGTACTTTTATGTGACCAGACGGGGTTGTTTCTGTTCTCGAAGCTCCATCAAAGTGTAGCTGCCAGGCGATCTGTTGGGCTTGGTCCACTTCCGGTGTTTCATCTTCAGGCAACTCTGTGGCCAGTGGGGAATTTTCAGGCACAGGGTGTGCTGCAAAGAAATCGGCCATGGCTTGACCCTTAACGGCCTTCTGAGGCACGTAGATGATGTCAAATTCCATTAACAGTATGGCCCACTTGCCGAGACGTCCCTTCAGTACTGGCTGGGAGAGAATGTGCTTGACTGGGTCAGCCTTAGAGATTAAGCTCACTTCATGCGAGAGCATGTAATGCCTCAATTTCTTGACTGCGAAGACCAAGGTGAGACAAACCTTCTCGATCGGGGTGTATTTTGCTTCTGCCCCCATTAGTCTTCGGCTAAGGTAATAAAGAACTTGCTCCTTCCCCTCATCATTGTTCTGGGCGAGCATTGCCCCCAGTGAACATTCAGTGGCAGCTATATATAGAATAAGCGGCCTCCCCTTGACAGGTGCCCCCAGCACAGGCGGGGTCTTTAAGTAATCCTTCAGCCGATCAAAGGCCTTCTGACATTCGTGGTTCCGGTTGAAAGGTGCATTCTTCATCATTAATTTGTGGAATGGTTGACAGCGCCCCGACAAATTGGAGATAAATCTTCAGATGTAGGCTAGCCGACCTTGCAGGGACCTTAACTCTCCCAAATTCTTCGGAGGAGGTAGCTCCTGAATGGCTTTTATTTTAAAGGGGTCGATCTCGATCCCCCTATATCGGACAATGAAGCCGAGAAACTTTCCACTAGAGACGCTGAAGGCACACTTCATTGGGTTCATTTTCAGCTCGTACTGTCGGAGTCTCTCAAAGATGACTCTAAGGTCATTCAGGTGATCCCCCCTTTTCTTTGTCTTGACGACCAGATCATCGATGTAGCATTCGACTTTGCTATATAGCAGTTCGTCGAATATCTTGGTCATCGCCCGCTGGTAAGTGGCGCCAGCGTTCTTGAGGCCGAAGGGCATTCTTTTGTAGTGGAATATCCCTTTAGGTGACTGGAAGGCCGTATGAATTCGATCATGTTCAGCTATCCATATCTGATTATAGCCGGACGATCCGTCCATGAAAGACAAGGCCTCATGGCCGGTAGTTGCATCAATCATCACTTCAGTGACGGGCACCGGAAAGTCATCTTTTGGGCAAGCTTTATTCAGGTCGCGGAAGTCCACGCAGATCCTGATCTGTCCATTCTTCTTCTTCACCGGCACAATGTTGGCCAACCAAGTAGTGTATTGGTTTTTAGCTACAAAATCGACATCTATGAGCTTGTCGACTTCTTTACAAATCAGTTTTGTCAGCTCCGGCCTCATACACCTGGGGGGCTGCTTCACCGGCTCCACCTTGGGATCAATAGCTATAATATGTTGAGTCACGCCGGGACTCAGACCGGGCATCTCTTTGTAGTTCCAGGCGAAACAGTCCCGGAATTCTTGCAGCAACTTGACATATTGTCCCCTCTCCTGTGAAGGAAGAAGGGCACTCAGAAAGGTCGGCCTGGGGTCGCTTTCTGTGCCTAGATTAATTTCAATGAGCTCATCCACTGTGGCCTGGCCGCCATCTTCAAATTCTGGAGGCGCTGGTAGCAGGTCAATGAAATCCTTATCTTCACCATCTTCTGCTTCGAGGACACCATAGGTGTTTTCTTGCTCTGCCTCATTGGGTAACGAGGCTTTGCTTGTTTCCCCCTCTATTAGGCTTGCTGTGTGCGACTCTGGGGGGCTCTCTTGTGTGGAGAAGCAAAGGACTTCCTCGGGATCTTCTTTGTAATTGTCATAGATGGATTTTGCAGGGGCTAAGGTGATTGATTGCCATACTGGGGGCTGCTGCTCTGCTGGTGGCTGGGGTTGCCCATTCTCAGCTGCATCTTCAAAAATCTGGTGCTGAACTGACACCATGTAAACACTTCTTTCATGGCCGCCTGCCACATGGGGGCGTGGCAGAGCGACCACATAATCTCCCATTCTGAGCTCGTCTCTCTCAATCAGGTCTTGAGCAATGTCCTTGAAGACGTAGCAGTCTTCGATGGAGTGGCCCAGTATTTGGTGATAGGGGCAGAACGAGGGGTCACCGCTTTTGCGAGCATCTTGCGGCCTCTTTGACCTTGGGAGGGAGACCTTGCCATAGTAGCAGTCCCATTCAAAAATTCCTCGGGTTTTATTCCTTGGGAAAGAGTAGGGTCTTTACATCTTCTCCCGCAGCGTGGGGCTTCGCTCGACTAATCACCTGACCAGGGAAGCAGCTACATCCCTAGCCTCCCCTTTCCGATGCCCGGGGGAATTTGGGATGGTGTTCGGGGACCGGTGTGCGCCGATGCTTTGTCGACAGAGGATGCCTCTAATGAGTACAATCATTTCGGCCAAGCGAACCTTCAGCATTTCGATCTCTCGCTGTTGCCTACAGTATAAGGCGAGTAGGGTAGGGTCACACCGAGTGAGGTTCGGGGCTCGGCCCGCTTCCCCATCCTTTGGGTCAGTGTCAGACGAGGGCGATGGCACCCCGCTGCTGTGGTCATTCGGGATTGGTCCCCCGGAGGAGGACGGGGTCTTCCCCTTATTCCTGCAAGGAGGTGGATTCCATAGGAATATTTCTTCATCTTGTTCTTCATTGGCCAAAGGCATAAGATGCTGACGGCCTTTATCCTGCCATGGGCCTGCAGTGCCTGCGTGGCTATTACAGCCTAGAGCCGAGACTGATATCACATCAGCTTCATAGGAATCTTCTAGTGAAAAGCCCAATCCTGGATGTCGGGTGATTTGTAACAACCGCCGGTCCAGGTTTGGCGGGTTCCACATTCTCTTGAACATTTCTTTCCAACTGGAGAGCTGGCAGAAGGGAATCCCTTGCTTTCTGGCCATCTTTACCACAGGACCGGCTGTGTCAGGAAGTCCCGTTATTGGGATGAGTGGGTCGTGCAGCTCATCGGGCAGTCTACAATCATCATCCCCCTTGACCGGGTGCTCCTTGGCCACATAAAAGATGGTAGGCAGACCCTCGGGGTTGGGCACCTCGAAGGTCCTTAACGGTTCAGCCACCTGGCAATCAGCTTCTGCAAGAGGCTTGATGATCCCGGAAGGGACCCGGATGTCTTCCAGCAAGTCTTCAAGGTATGGTGTTCCCGGTGTAGGGTAGATGGGAAGGTAGGTGGCCCGGAATACCCCTTCTACTTCAGAAACGAATGACACCTGAGGGGGAACCACATAGCCAGGCGGTGGTGGGGGAACCAGCTGTCAAGCTCTGCCTTTTTCTTTCCTTTGTCTTGAGTAGCTTGGGAGGCTTGCTTCGACTTTTCCAAATAAAGATTAGCATCCGACAAGTGACATTCGAACACTTCGAAAGGATGGAGGTCGGCGAAGATTCTCTCCTCTTTCCCATTGCCGGAGTACTTGATGCATTGGTGCAGAGTGGATGGTACCACCCTATTTTGATGTAGCCAAGGTCGGCTGAGCAACGCCTTGTAAGAGGTGTTGGAGTTGATCACATGGAATTGGACCTTGGTGGTGAAGTCACCGAGAGAGAGGTTGAACTCTGCGACCCCCATAGGGACTTCGCACTTCTGGTTGAAGCCGGCAATCTTGATGTTCCTGACCTCGACCAGGTGTACGTCAAAGTAATGCTTCTGATACACCCGATAGGGGAGTATGTTCACTGCTGCCCCAGGGTCGATCAAGACTCTGTTGATGGGATGCCCATTCAGCTGCCCCTTCATGTAGAGTAGCCTGTTGTGACTGCAGGTTGGTAAAAGCATGTCCTCTTCAGTGAAGGCCACAGGTACCTCAGGTGACATTTCTGCAAGGCAGGCTTCAACATATGCTGGTGTCTGGAGTGCGGCGATGACAGCTTGCCGTGTTTCTTCATCTAAGGATAGGATTTCCCAGACGGTAAACCTGGCTGGGATCTTCTTCAGGTGTTTGACTATTCTGTTGCTAGCTCGGACTTCGAGCAACTTCATTTCTTCGGCTCTACTGCGCCTGCCCCCAGTCTGAGCCTGGGGAGTCGGCTCAACGGGTGCCTCCTCCACTGGGTCAGATGCCGCTTGAGCTTGTGGGGCCTGCTGGGTCACTTCCTTTTCTTGCAAGAACTCGACAAGATTTGGGACGTTGTCGGGCTCTTCCCTTGGCCGAGGAGGGATTGCTACAGACGAAGCTGAGGGGCTGCCTGCCCCTTTGGTCTGCCGAGACTCGCGGGGGCATGACTGCTCTCCCCTCTGAGTCATAAGAAATTCCATAAATGAAGGGGCGGCCTGGCCGACCGGTTCTCCGGGGTAGAGACCTAAGGGAGGGGGAATCTCCATGCCTTGGACCCTAGGCTCTGGGATATAATACGGTTGTTCTCCCCTAAGCAGGATGTTATGGTCGGCCTGAGGAGGACGCCTCCACTTCCTTCCCAACCTGGTGGCATGTTGGGAGGTGGATGCTTCAGCTTGATTCACCTCTGACGGCTTGACGGGCACTTCTTGCTCTTCCTCTCTTAGGGAGAGGGCTGTGTCAAACAATGTTGAGAGGGTGTTGCAAGAAAGGACAACCCCACTCTTCTTCTTGTTTCTAGGTCTTCTCTTCTTCTTTTTCTTCTTCTCTTCAGTGGCTGGCAACTGCTCTTGGGGAAGCTCACCCCACAAGAGAGGCTCTTCTTTCTTCTCGGCTTCCGCTTCTGGAGCGAGTTCGAGTGACTTGAACTCCTCCCAGAGGACATACTCCTTCAACTCCATAGGCTGGATCTCGGGCTGTTCATAGTCTTCAAGCCCATCACTAATAGCCTGGAGTCTTTCAACCGCAGGGCTGGTTTCCTTGTGCACCCGCATCGGGATGTGTTTCTTCTTGTTGTAAGTGGGCCGTCTCATAACGAGCCGGGGGGCTGTGTCATGCAAAACAGGTGTCACTGGTGGCGGTGCTGGTTGGGGTGTAACACCCCTTATGCGAACCTCTGGAGTGGGCCGAGGGGCTTGTCTTCTTCTTCTGTTCTTCGTTGGCGCTGCTTGCCAACCTCCTTGATCATGAGCTGGCGCCATGACGAAGGCTTGATAAGTGGCCTGCGTACTGGACTCTGCCCATTCTTCAGGCAACTGTTGGTATAAAGATACCATGTTGACAGTGGTGCCAAGGCTCGGCATCTCGTGCGGCTGCAGAGGATCCACTCTGAGCTCCCCCATGTCCAGCTCTCCCTTCTTGATCAAGGACTCAATGACATCCTTGAAGATGTAGCAATCCTCGATGGTATGCCCAAGCATCTGATGGTATGGGCAGAAATGAGGATCATCCTTCTTCTTCAAGTCACCAGGCCTCTTTGGATCTAGTAATGTGATCTTGTTGTACCTGGTGGCCCATTCAAATAGGACTATGGCTTTGTCTCGAGGAAAGGAATACAATTTGTTCCTCATCTTCTCCCGCAGGGAGGGACCTTCCCACCGCTCAGTGGAGGTGTTGGCCATCTCTTTGGCTTTCTCTTTCTGTTTCTCGAAAGCTTCGAAGTCCAGTGTATGAACTTCTGGCGGTGTTGGCCTCCTCTCGGCCTGCCGGACCCTCTGACTCGATGCAGCTAGAGCAGAAGAGTATCGAGCAAGGAATGCTTCGATCTCTGCCACTATGTTTTTCAGACGGTCGAACGACCTCACCTCAGCACCGATCATCCTCTCAAGGATCTCCTTCTTCAGATTCTGTTTACAGATCTGCACTACGTCCTCCTGATGCGGGGGACGTTTGCACCTCATGCTGAGGTTCCTCCATCTCTTTATGTAGTCGAGTGCCGACTCCTCATTTCTCTGTCTCGTGGTGTAAAGCTCTGCCACGGTCACCTCCCGCTCAGCTATGTAGAATCTTTCCTTGAATTTCTTTTGCATATCAGGCCAGTCTGCAATGGACCCGGTGAGCAAGCTTGAATACCACTCGAAAGAGAGCCCGGTAAGTGTCGAGCCAAAGAACTTGAGAAGATAGGCTTCATCCGCAGCTAGATCCCCCATAACATTCACATAATAGGCAATGTGCTCCCTGGGAGACCCTTGCCCATTAAATTTCTCAAACCTCGGCGGCTTGGTAATGCCGGCTGGCAGCCTCTTTGTAGCATAGTGTGTCGGGTAAGGTACCCGGTATACGTTGAATGGCGTGTGATCACCATCGCTCCTCTCCGCCAGCTTCATATCTATCATTTGTTCAAGCATTAGTCTACTCACTGTTGCCGGGTCAACCGGGTTCGGATAGAAATGGGCCGGTTGCATCAGCGGTGTCGTTAACACAGTCGCCTGAGGTGCAATAGTGGACCCTTAGAATGGCAGGTTCGGTGGCGGGGCCGGTGTGACATGTTGTGGCTGATGCAGGGGTACGCCTCCAGTGTAGGTAGGTATTGGGGGAGACACCGTCGCCTGTGGAGAAGCTTCCGAGGCCTGCCCGTTGCCCCCAGGGGTCTCTGGTAATGCTTCAGTCTGCTCGGATGTTGAGGGCTGAGCGGATCTTTCAGTCAGTTGTTTCTTCAACAATTCGATCTCCCGTTGATATTGTTGCATCATGTGCAATACCGCGGGGTCATTCATGGGAAGGCTAGGGGTGCCCCCCCTTTCTTCGATCGGCACCTCTTCGGATGAAGTGGATGGTCCTCCCGCCGTGCCTTCTGTAATAACATTGGCAGCCAAGGATGTTGAAGGTTCCTCATAGTTAGCTCCTCCAGTGTGGACTTGTGTCTTTTCAGCTGCCGCTTTCCCTCTTCTGGTAAGGGGTCCTGGCCTTGTGGCAAGCCTGGCTACTTCTTCGGGCTCGGTTGGTAGAGCCCCGTACCGGCCAGATACCCCTGCCATATTGCAGGTATAAACTCTTAGGTCTCTGCCTCTTCTTGTTGTTCTTCTCGATGGCCTACCTGGAAAGACCAATCTGTCAAAGACCGCTCTCCGCGGCTTCACTTCTTCCCTTGCCGGGGACTGATAATGCTCCCCAGAGTAGTTTCTTGACTCGGCAGTGGGCACTGGCCGGGTCTCTTCTTCTTCAAAGGCAGAGGCTACTACCTCCAGTAATCTCTGGCGACCCAGGGGAGTGCTCCCCGGGCCCCGCAAGTAGTTCTTCATGGCTTGCTCCACTCCTTCCCAGTCCTGATCAGGAGGAGAAGCTGATGATGTCACCCTATTGGCAGCAATGGGCATGTGGGTTGCAGGCTCCACACGGGCAGCCTGATAGTGGCGTCGGTAGTGTCGACGGTGGATGTTGTACGGTGGGGCCAGTGTAGTTAATGTCGTCTGGTAGACGGGGACCGATGTCTTGACCCGATCTCCTTGTTGTGCCCTTGTCGGGCGGAAGGTGCTGGGCCTCGCCTGGGCTGGTGAGGTGAACCGAGCCCGCTTGGGAACCCAAACTTGCTTAGCTTTGGTGGGCCTGGAGGCTGACTGATGTTGCGGCGCTGGGGCCTGAATGGCAGGCGTCATCCTGCCCTTCATCTTCTCCAGTGCCTGAAAAGAGTTGCGCACTGGTACGGCAGGTACAATGCGATCCGGGATCACCTCGGAATGCTGTCCGTTAAGATGCACCCGGAAAGTCCCGATGACAGCCGACTTGTCGGTGCTGGAGAACCGGCCTCGGTATGATGTTGTGGCATGGCTCCTTCGGAGCCTCCTTTGGTGAGAGGCCGACCCTGGGTGAGAAGGGCCAGCAGTTTGGTGCACGTGGTGCACGTTGCAGCTCAGCATCCCAGTCGGGACGGTCTTGGAAGTCTCGGCCATCGATCGGCCGACAGCAGCTTTGGCAGCCCCCCGGATAGGAGCGTTGCTTTCAGTCATGTCAGACGCTTCCACGTCCAGCAGGTTCGTGAAGGCTACCCCAAGGAAGTTGGGGAAGCCTACCACGGGAGGGAAGCTCCCGAAGCTGAGGGGGACGGCCAAGTAGCCATTTCGAACATGGCTCTCGACGGCCTGTTGGCCGAACGTGGCAGCCATCATGGTGTTCGGAATGCGACCTGCATTTGCCAATCAAACAATTAGTATTAAAAGAAAGGGGCCGTAGGGCCCTTAGTCCCGGAAAAGAGATGAAGGGTGATTTCGGTCCCACCGGGCGTGCCAGACTTGTGGACGCACTAAAATTCGGAGGGGGAGATCCGTTCGTTTGTTGGTCGGGGTTAATTCTTCTATTTAGTGCGAGGGCGTGCCAGTCACAAAGTGATGATTTATTCAGGCTTCATGGAAGCCCATAGTGCGCTCGATCTGACTAATCAGATGTGATGCGGGACGAGACACGGACACGGCAAGCTCGCGATCGTCCCTTGACGAGGGAAGCGTCGGACGTGCACGGTTGAGAAACCGGCAAGAGCTAGGGTGGTCGGCTCGCACTTTCGTGCCCGGATCGGGACACGGGACGGCTTCGCTCTCTCTCGCAGCAGTGATATTATAAATTGAAAGCGAGCTAGGTATCCCTACACATGCTCTCTAGCAGCGGCATATGAAGCATATAAAGAATTAAGCTAATGCCAAGTGTAAGGGTGAAGGCGATACCTCCACGCTCTCGGCGTGGCGAAGATGGGACCCGGCCGGAACTCGTACCCCCGGGAACTTAATACATTATGGTTACAGCAATGCAATTAATCCCACTCCACGCAGGGAGGTAAAGGGCGACACAAGTGGGCCCGGGAGGACCAGTTTTGGGTTGACGGGCGGTTCCGGACGATGCTTCGGCTTCACGCGTACTCGTGCTAGCGGGGGCCCACGTGTTGACCGGAGGGGTCATGTGGGGCCTGATGACTCTTCTATTGTGGAGACACTTGGGAAGCGTTCCCCTGGGATGGCGAGCTGCTGGAACGACCGCCGGACGCCGGGCGGCCCTCGGACGACGTTCGCGGGAAACTCGGCCACAAACCTGAAAGTTCTGTTTGTAGGCGCGCGACTTGGAGAAAACTGCTGCTACGATCAGCCCCGTCGTCGGAATGCGACGAAATTAGAGCCGTTGGAAAGAGGACTCAAAATACTTCGACATAGGGGTCTTCAAAAACAATATTCAGATCTGTATTTCTGATTGTTGAATTTACAATCTTGCTAAATTAGGGCCAGAACTGTAGGGGCAGGATCTATCTTCGATGAAGATCGATGTTGACCGGGAAGAAGACCTCCGAATATGGAAATGATTTCTTCAGAAACGTTGTAGGTCTCTGAGAGAGGAATCCGGGACTATTTTTGGTTTTTTTATTGGATGAGAAATGGATTTTTTGGGATATTTTTACTAGACCTGGGTCGGATCTGGGAAACTGTGGGCAGACTGTTCTTGGGAACTTGGACGGTTTTTTTAAAATACTTGGAGAGTGAACCAAAAATTAAGAAAATTCCTGGTGGTAGAGAGATGTGGACAGAACGCCCAATAAATTTGGGCATCCCAAAAAAAATCAAACGATGGTTTGAATGGGGTAGACTCAGAGCTGATGAATAGTGAACAGAATCAGGACAGATCTGGAACTTGGACTTGGACGAAAATCAAAAAATAGCTAAAGGATGAATTTTGATGTGATTTTTTTTGTGGAGATAAGGGTTCTAGACGGGAACCAACCCTAAAATTTTGAGCTTCAGAAGATGAAGGGAGTAACAGCAGGAATTCTGAGAAGAAGGATCTATCCTGAGTGGACAGAACACCGAAACCGTTGGCAACAACGTGTCGGCGGCGATCACCGGAGTTGCTTCAGATGCTGGAGGGGATCAAGGGGGAAGGGATTACACTCTAAAAAGGGGAGAGGGGGTGGAGGAACCAGGGAGAGAGGGGGGAGGGGCGCAAGCTTCACTTGGGGGCAAATGCCTTTTTTTCCATTCATTAATTCCTTCAATATGAAAAATACAACCTTATATAGGATGCCAACCAAACTCAACCTCAACCCTTGGATCTAGGGGTTTGGATTGAAGGGCTGGGATACAATGTGAATCACACATTTAATACATTAGTTTAATCTAATTTGACCATACTTATTCAACCTTGGACTAGATCCATTCAAACACCACCTAACAAGCCTAATAAGGCCAAAAGAGGGGGCGCCCCCTTCATGGGCCTCTCTTGGGCCTAGGCTGGTCCAAGGGCAGCCAACCCAACCCACTAACTCAAGTCTAGACTTGGGCCTTCCAAGTCTTGGTGGCCCATGAGAGGGAGTGGCCCAATTGGGCCTTAAATGACTAATATGGTCCATAAGGGTGGCACTTGGTCCAATATGAACTAGGCTTTCTAATGGACTCTACTAATGGCAATCTAACCTTGGACTTGACATAACAAATGGCCCATTGGCTTGATATAAGCCTTACAAGGAGCCCAAAAGAAAGAAAATACACAATTACAATCTCATACAAGCCATAACTCACAAATACACTTCACCCGTGTATGGAAATCGCCTTTGATGCCCCATCAATTCTCCCCGGGTGGGAGGAACTCGACCCCGTCGAGTAGGGGTATGGCTGCTCTGGTACTCCGGCGGATCTGTCACCGTGCCAAGTAACGTGGGTATGCTCCACTCTAAATGATCGGCACCTTCTCATTCCATATATACTCGATATACGCACTGCTATGGCTAAAGGTGGTCACTCCGAAGGGGCACTCTCAAAAGGGAGGAAACAGCTCGAAGACTCACTAGGAATCACCGCTGAGTCCCTATAGGTGACTGATCCGGGTATAGAAGTAAAACTGATCCCATACTCATCAAGTGAGTCCACTCACCTCTTACTCGTAAGAGACCGACAACGAGCTTGCACAAGACACATGCAGACTCACCATGCGCTGACACACGAATGCAAACTACGCAAACAATCGACTCAAAATCACCACACAAACAAACCACACAAAGAAAACACACCGACTCATGCATGACTCTTGACTATGGTGGTAGCATCAAGCCCACTAGGTGGCGGCATCCTGGGCGGCCGAAGGGTCGCCCAGCTCTTCCCCCATGGCATAGTATTCATCGGCCAGTGCCTCATCGGCCTCGTAATCGACATGCTCAAGCTCGGGAGGTGCGGATCCGCCAACACCTAAGGCTAGGGTGGTGCGAGCGGGACACTCACTAGCAATGTGGCCATACCCATGACAGTGGAAACACTGTATTCGCGATCGACTACTCTCCCCGATAAGAGGGGCCTTACCCTTATCATCCCGTCGGGTAGGGGGTGTAGGCAGCAATGGGGGAGATGTAGGTGCTTTGGACAATAGTGGAGGGGGTGCCGGTGCCAGAGGACGGGCTATAGGAGCCGGGGAACGGGCAATGGGTGCCGGTGGTTGGGGTGGAAATAGATCCCGGGGTGGAGGAGGACGAGGCCGTGGAGCGAAGTGCTCCTGACGGGTGGACTCCTGAGGTCGAGCCATGGGAGGCCGCTGATGCGGGCCTATGGAGTGACGGGGCTCGGCACTACGGAGAGGGGTGGGGCCCAACCGATGGCTAGACTCGAACTCTCCCTCAAATTGCTCCATCTCGAGAGCAACCTGGTATGCCTCTTCCAACGTCTTGGCATTGCGGCGGAAAAGCTCATACTGGTAGTGTGGCCGCAAACCACGTCGAAAGCGGGACACGGGCATGGTACTCTCCTCCGTGACACCACATCGTAGAAAGTACTCATCAAACTCAGCGATGTATTAGGAGACGGATCGGTCTCCCTGGCTAAGACTTTGCCATCTATCGATGAGTCGCTGGCGGTATGTGGGAGGAAGGTACTTTTGCCGAAGTTTATTCTTCATCTCGGCCCATGTGTCGATCGGGGGTTCTAGCCGCTGAAGTAGCAGGCTCTCCACATTCTTCCAATAGGTTTGTGCCTACCCCATGAGTTTCATGGTGGCAAATCGGACCCTTCGACGCTCCGATATATCATACCATTCAAAATAACGGTCCATGCCAAACTCCCAATCTAGGTAGACTTTCGGATCCAAAGACTCGTAAAAAGCGGGAGGATCCGCTCGCACGGTCTTAAGGACCCGATCATCATCCTCATCTCGTTGTGGCTGAAAACCACGACAGCGTTGACCATACCCCTCGTAGGCATTGTCGGACCCATAGTCCTCGAGACCAAGGTCACGGTGTGGTAGTTGGGGAACCCGAGGAGGGGCGGGTGGAGGAACCAGTGGTGGCTGGTTTTGGGCCGCGGGAGCGGCCTGGACTTGGGCCATGGGAGCGGGTTGGACTTGGGCCCCCGCGGGAGGAGGTGCGGGTGGACCTTGGGCTGCCCTAGGAGGGTCCCCGTGTGACATCCTATCTAACCACCCAACGAGGTCTTGGACTGACCTATCGGAGGTCTCCATGCGTCCCTCCATGGCCCTAAGGCGACCATTCATATTCTCGGAGAAGGTCCGAAAGTTAGCATCGGATTGGTCCAACCTAGCCATAATGGCCATCATCGCCTCTTGTAGGGAGTGGAAGTCTCCCGAGGTATCCCGTGGGTTGGCCATATGTGGTGGTGGGGGTGAGTACTGAGTACCCCGACGAGTGGGCATGCAAACACACCGACTAGAAGATGCCGACTAAAGCAAAACACACTGATGCAAAATGATGTGCCTAGACTTAACCAAAACGCGGTACGCGGCGGAGGTAATCGACCCGAAGGTCACTCGCACAAGTGTGCGACCTTCCCGATAGGCATAGCCTAACGTTCGGACAACACCTTTTGATATACCGAGTAAAGGGATGTAAATGCAAAAGACACTTTTTTTTTGTGTTTTAGAAATATGCTGACCCAAAACATGACTTAGACCGACTAATGACTAGACATAAATGACACTTTTTTTTATTTTTGACACCCTAGACTCAACCTCGCTCTGATACCAAATTGATGCGGGACGAGACACGGATACGGCAAGCTCGCGATCGTCCTTTAACGAGGGAAGCGTCGGACGTGCGCGGTTGAGAAACCGGCAAGAGCTAGGGTGGTCGATTTGCACTCTCGTGCCCGGATCGGGTCACGGGACGGTAACACTCACTCTCGCAGCAGCGATATTATAAATTGAAAGTGAGCTAGGTATCCCTACACATGCTCTCTAGCAGCGGCATATAAAGTATATAAAGAATTAAGCTAATGCCAAGTGTAAGGGTGAAGGCGATACCTTCACGCTCTTGGCGTGGCAAAGATGGGACCCGGCCGGAACTCGTACCCCTGGGAACTTAATATATTATGGTTACAGCAATGCAATTAAGCCCACTCCACGTAGGGAGGTAAAGGGCGACACAAGTGGGCCCGGGAGGACCAGTTTCGGGTTGACGGGCGGTTCCGGACGATGCTTCGGCTTCACGCGTACTCGTGTTAGTGGGGGGGCCCACGTATTGACCGGAGGGGTCGTGTGGGGCCTGATGACTCCTCTCTTGTGGAGACACCTGGAAAGTGTTCCCCTGGGATGGCGAGCTGCTGGAACGACCGCCGGACGCCGGGCGGCCCTCGGACGACGCTCGCTGGGAACTCGGCCCCGAACCTGAAAGTTATGTTTGCAGGCGCGCGACTCGGAGAAAACTGCTTCTGCGATCATCCCCATCGTCGGAATGCGACGATATTAGCGCCGTTGGAAAGCTGACTCAGAATACTTCGACGTAGGTGTCTTCAAAAAAAATAATCAGATCTGTACTTCTGATTATTGAATTTACAATCTAGCTGAAATCTGGCCAGAACTGTAGGGGCAGGATCTATCTTCGATAAAGATCGACGTTGACCGGGGAGAAGACCTCCGAATCTGGAAATGATTTTTTCAGAAAAGTTGAAGGTCTCTGAGAGAGGAATCCGGGACTATTTTTGGTTTTTTGATTGGATAAGAAATGGATTTTCTGGGATGTTTTTACTAGACCTGGGTTGGATCTGGGAAACTGTGGGCAGATTGTTCTTGGGAACTTGGACAGTTTTTGTAAAATACTTGGAGGGTGAACCAAACATTAAGAAAATTCCTGGTGGTAGAGGGATGTGGACAGAACTCCCTGTAAATTTGGGCGTCCCAACAAAAATCAAAAGATGGTTCGAATGGGGTAGACGCAGAGCTGATGAACAGTGAACAGAACCAGGACAGATCTGGAACTTGGAATTGGACGAAAATCAAAAAATAGCTAAAGGATGAATTTTGACGTGATTTTTTTTGTGGGGATAAGGATTCTAGAGGGGAACCAAGCCTGAAATTTTGAGCTTCAAAAAATGAGACGATGGCGGCGGCGATCACCGGAGTTGCTTCAGATGCTGGAGGGGATCAAGGGGGAAGGGATTACACTCTAGAAAGGGGAGAGGGAGTGGAGGAACCAGGGAGAGAGAGGGGAGGGGTGCAAGCTTCACTTGGGGGCAAATGCCTTTTTTTCCATTCATTAATTCCTTTAATATGAAAAATACAACCTTATATAGGATGCCAACCAAACTCAACCTCAACCCTTGGATCTAGGGGTTTGGATTGAAGGGCTGGGATACAATGTGAATCACACATTTAATACATTAGTTTAATCTAATTTGACCATACTTATTCAACTTTGGACTATATCCATTCAAACACCACCTAACAAGCCTAATAAGGCCAAATGAGGGGGCGCCCCCTTCATGGGCCTCTCTTGGGCCTAGGCTGGTCCAAGGGCAGCCAACCCAACCCACTAACTCAAGTCTAGACTTGGGCCTTCCAAGTCTTGGTGGCCCATGAGAGGGAGTGGCCCAATTGGGCCTTAAATGACTAATATGGTCCATAAGGGTGGCACTTGGTCCAATATGAACTAGGCTTTCTAATGGACTCTACTAATGGCAATCTAACCTTGGACTTGACATAACAAATGGCCCATTGGCTTGATATAAGCCTTACAAGGAGCCCAAAAGAAAGAAAATACACAATTACAATCTCATACAAGCCATAACTCACAAATACACTTCACCCGTGTATAGAAATCGCCTTTGATGCCCCATCAAGACGATTGTGTGGTTCGTGTCGGGACCGAAACCCGCCGCGCCATAAAGGTCACGGCGTTATTTACATCCCCCATACGGGGGAACACCCTTGATTGATTGCCGGGAATAAGGGCCCTACGGCCTAAAGAGAATACTAATAATGCAGGAGGATAGTGAAAGATGAACTATGCTAGAAACCCATCTCGGGACGTGAATGTTCAGACTACGTCGGCCACTCATGGGCCACTTCATGTTCGGACGAAACTCCGTGCTTGTAGTATAAAAGACGGTGACAAAACCACGTGAATGTCTGCCACGGACAAGGCAAGTTTAATGAGAATACGGGGTTGGATCCCGGTAGAAACGGGTCAAATTGATAGACTGTTGGCCGGAGATGATTTCGAACTGTGGCCATGTCAGAAATTCCGTAAGCCACGTCTGATACCATAAGGTGTCGTCGGTTTTCTCTTTGCACCCAGTCCGAGGGAGTGGATTATTAAGTGCATAGCCCGAGCTTACTAACGTGCGCCCTCACACACGGATCGACCTGCGCGGTCAGGTCGCGGGGTTCGACCTGCCCGGTCAGGTCGTGGGGGTCAAGGGGGCAGCGCCCCTTGCGGGGGTTTCCGGGGGCAGCGCCCTCGGAACAAAAAATTCAATTAAGGCACGGGTGATGGAGCTCCTTTCGTTCATTCTTTTATTAATGGCATTGCTCTCTTGTATTTCCCTTTTGAACCTTTCTATTCCCTTTTTTTTACTAGCCATTTATCCCTTTTTGTTAAGGAAGCACGCCGGATATGGGAAGGAAGAATATGGCACCGGTTTAGGGTCTTGACAGGAGGAAATGGGGCGCCGTTTTAAGGTGAATAGGGGAGAAATGGGGCGCGCCGTTTTAAGGTTCAATAGGGGAGAAATGGGGCGCGGCGTTTTAATGTGTATGGAGGAGTGGGAGAGGACCGCGCCGGATATGGAGGGCAAGGGAGAGGGCGCCCCATTTTAATGTGTATGGGGGGAGTGGGAGAGGAGCGCGCCGGATACGGAGGGCAAGAGAGAGGGCGTGCCGTCTTATCCTTTAGAGAAGAGAGATGGGGGGATTTTATGAGGAGGGTTGAAGTGGCGCGGTGGAACAAAGGCCACGCCATTTTAACTCGCGCCGGGACAGCTATATGGAGGTTGTTTTGAAGCTCTACTTGCTATGTTTTCCTTTTCTTTCACCCGTGGATTGATTCAAGGGTTGATTTGCCCGTTCTTTTGATAGATCAAGCTGGTAATGAGGAGGTTTTAAGAGTTTTAATCGTTTATTAAGGTGAAACAACATGAACGTTTAAGAGTTTTATTCAAGCAGTTTGCTCACAGAGGCATCATTTTGCTCTTCATCAGTTTAACTCGTTCGCTAGTTGTTGGACACTCTTAGCCTTGGCAAAAATCGGGCAGCACCTCCCCTGGGTCGGGGCTTGCCAGGGAGGAGCGAAAGTCACCACACGGATTACTCCCGGGTAGACTCTCAAAATGCGGAGCGGCCTCACGGCGGTCCGAGCCCAAATGCGAGTATGGAACGTTCGAGGGCCAGCCTACAAGAACGACCACAGCTCACGGGTGAGGAATCTTCAATAGGGACATGTATTTGCCACAAGGGCCATAAATGTTCATCCGGCGGTGGATACCTTTTCGGGTCATGCCATGGAAAGGCAGCCCTCAAGGGCCCGGGATGATTGGAGAAAGAGCAAACAGAGCAGGGAATGGAACGGAGAGCACAAGAGTTACAAGAATAGCTTTTCTTCTTTTATTCACCCACACAACGGGGAAGGAAGCTTGATACAGATAAAATAGAAGAGAAGGTGTTACAAACAAAAAAGGAAAATACATTCGATGGAGAGAAAGAGAGATGCATTAGACGGAGGAGGGAGAGGGAAGCATTGGCTTCTCCCCCTCCAACTCACCTCTCACTTTTGCCCCTACCTCTTTCTCTTTTCTTCAGCCCAGAACCGTGGAGCTCTCGGATGCCAGTAACTCCTTCTCCTCCCTTCTCTCTTCTCTTCCTGCACACTGTCGAGACCCTCTTTTCTTTTCTCTCTTCTTCTGTTCCCTTCTTCTCTTTTCTCTGTATCTGTCTGTCTCTCCCCCTTCTTTTTGCTTCACAATGCTGCCCTATATATATCAGCCAGCCTGGGAGCGTCCCTGCCAATTCCACCTCGTCCGCAACGAAGTCAGGAGTTGACTCGTTGTGCTGGACGCTGTTGATTCATCCCGTACGCTGCTGCTCGTCTGAGGATGGGATGTTCGTAGGTTTGCTGGGGGTTGCTTCGCCAGTAAGCTTCTGTGCTGTCGAACGGAGGCTGAGACAGAACCAGGGGCATTGAATGTTCTCTGTTCATCTCATTTATGCAGAACAGAGTATCGGTCGACAGACGGGACAGGATGAGGTTAAACTCATTTCATTCGACGCGCCGTTTTAAGAAGAGCATATGGTGATTGCTTGTCCAAAAGTAGCGCGCCGTAGAAATGCTTCAGAGAACATAATGAGGGGTTAAAACGGCGCGGGGGAATAGTGACCATGCCGGTTTAAACTCAAGTGTAATTGGCATGCCGTATTAAGTTTATTGGCCTTCAAAATGGCCATGTCGTAATAGCATACAAAGGGTGGCGCCGTTTTAACGGTTGAACAAGGGGAGAGGGCACGCCGGAATTGGGCCATTCAAGGGAGAGGGGCGCGCCGGTTTGGCCATGCCGTTTTAGCAAGGGGGCGCGCCGTTTTAAGGCGTGCCACTTTAAGGCCCTCCCGCGCCGTTTTAAGCACCGAGCAGATTCTTTCCGAAGTCGAGGCTGTTTATATGAATGTTGGCATTCTCGGCATGCTCCGGTTGCGATGTGTGACCTCCGTAATATTCCGTTCGCAGCCTCTGGGACTCGGTCCCAGATTCTGCGTGACTTTCGGTGCATGTCGAGACTGTGTCGGAGTTCCCGACTCTTCTCTGATTCAGCTCTCGGCATGGCTGGTCGGAGCCTTGTAGCTGTATCTTCTACTTAGGGGGCTTCCTTAGAGGGTAGCGGACCACCAAGTGATTTTTCATCCTGATCAGGCGAGGCATGAGGCTTATTCGGCATTTCTATCTTCGACTCGCGCTCTAATGTGTAGACGCGAATGTCGCCATGATCATCATCATCATTTTTTTGGCGTCCACATGAAGTTCCTGCAAAATTAACCAGCAAATAAAGAGAACAAACCCATTAGACTGTGATAGTGTAATATATGCTCAAACCAAAGGAAGAAACATGCAATCAGGGGTCAATCGTACCGGGAAATGGGGCTGGAAGGGGGATGGCCGAGACTTTCGACCATCCGCCTTCCCTATGTTTTGGGTTGAAAAATCTCTTTAAAATAGGGAACTAGGAAGATCTAGCATGTATGAATGTACTGAAAAAAGAAGGAACGTAGCAATATAGGGAACAAGGGAAAGAAGGATGGGGTTTGCCCGTCGACCATGTAGAGGGCGGCCACATGTGTGGCCGTTCAAGGATGGTTGGCGGCCATGGCGATGGCCGCCCCCTGCAACTGAAGCTCGTCCACGGCGGAGCTCTCCAACTTCAGGCTCTACTACTAGGGGAAAGTCAGGGAAGGATGCTATCGTCCTCTCAGCTCTCTCTGAACTCTCCGGACTGACAGAACCTCCTCCCCTCAAAAATTTCCAACGCCTCGTGAGAAAATGTCCCCCCCCCCCTCGTGAGATGGTTCGGAATGGGGTTTTGTATGTGGGGGAATTCCCTCCATGAAAAACATTTGAAAGTGGATTACGTGTAAGCTATGTGGGTCTCGAACCCCCCCGAGTGGGAGCAGTTTCGGAGGACGTGCCCGGAGTGGGCGGATCGTGGGTTTGACGGGCAGTTGACAGGAGGCAGCCAAGGTTCTGGCCGTCCAAAGGAGCCGGGCGGCCAAGTCGATGGCCACCTTGGAGGACTGGGCGGCCAGGAGGTTTGCCTTCTAGAATAGGTGGGCGGCCAGGCCGCCCTGTGTTGTGGGCGGCCAGCACCTTGGCCGCCCATGGATCAGGGTAGAGAATGCATATAAGACATCTGAAAAATCACCTCGGGGGCTCACACCCCCGAACCCCCGACTGATCCGCGAAGGGACAGGGTGGAGCCTACCTAAACAAGGATGAAACTCCACACTCTCAATCAACCAAGAGGAAGTATCACTTCTATGGTGGCTACACAAAGTCCGCGGGATGTCCGAAATCAGGCGTCTACAAGGAGCAGGTTGGAAGTCGATGAAATCCTCATCATCAATGTCAGCTTCGTGTATTTCTTGGTCTTCGAAGCCACTGGTCGACGCTGATGTAGCTAAAGGATTGTTGTTACTGGATTCTGGCTAAGATTGTTCTGGACTGCCAGCTCCTGACTGACAGTTGCCAACTGGTGCCATTGAAGCTTGGTTGGGGTTGCCTACTAAAGCTGACAACGCTTCATGATCATCGTTCTGAGGACCTTCCTCATCGGGAAAGTTTACCGAACTGGGTTCTTTTACCGACAGAGAGACACTGGGAGCTCCTTTGACTCCATTGTCCTTACGGGCGAGTGGCAAAGACTCGTTGATTGCTTGAGCTGGGGTACTAGCCCTGGTGGGGAGCGAGATCAGGATCTCCTCTTCCTCGTCCTCGGAGCTATCGAATTTTGTATCAACATTTGTCTGGTCGCCTACTGGTAGGGGTGAGCACGGTTTGGTTTGGTTTGGTTTGAAGAGAATTTTTCTCAAACTGAACCGAACCGAACCGAATTAAGGCTTCAACCCGAACCAAACCAAACCAAACCAAACTACTTTGAAACCAAACCAAACCAAACCGAATTAGTTCGGTTTGGTTCGGTTCAGTTTGAACCTTATGTATCTCCCTTTTTAGAAATTAGATTGGATTCAAACAAGAGTAGAGAAAGGTAGGGTAAAAAAATTTCTACCAAATAAAGTAAATATTAAAAAAATAACATAAAAAGTTGTAACTTGTAAGAACAAGCTCCATAATATCTTCACATAAAAAACTAAGAACTTCAGTTATAGTAAAATGGAAGGTGTTTTCAAACATATTTCATAAAGTCGGAAACCCCATTAGGATGCGGGGATTGGACTTTTTGAATTAAGATTTATAGTAACATATACATTTATATTAACTTGACAAAAATATCCTTAAATTTAGGTTATTCGGTTCGGTTCGGTTTCTTGAACTTCAAAACCAAACCAAACCAATTTTTTTTAATACGTTCGGTTTGAACCCAAACCGAAATTTTTTAAATTTCAACCCAAACCAAACCGAACCAAATCTAGCGGTTTGGTTTGGTTTTTGGGTTGAACCCGAATAATGATCACCCCTACCTACTGGCTGTGTCAAGCCTACGACGTTGACGGCGTGGTAGATGCGGAAGTACAGGCCCTGGTCATAGCCAAGTCCCCTGGTATCTTTGTGAGATAACGAGGGTTGTCCCCGAACCTAGGAAGGGGTCCACAGCTTGGGGAAGTATCTTCATTGTGTGGAACCTTGCCATTGGGGGATGTGTTGCTTCAGACACATCTCCCAAATATGTGGCGACAGGTCATCCAATATTTGGACTGCTTCAGGGGTCTCATCGGTTCGCTTGGACCAACTGAAGTCATCGTCTGGTGGGGCTTGAGGGATCATGTCTCCCTTGTAGAAGACAATGGGCTTGTCCCTGTTAGCCTTCTTCTTGCCTCTAAGTTGCCATTTGTAGGTAACGAAAAATGTTGTGAGTGGCTCAACCACGTGCTCTTCCGATGCACACGCACGTTGTTTGCAGTCTGGCGGCAAGCGTATGCTCTTGTCGATGGCTCAGCTAATGAGATTAGCCTCGAAGTCAATTTTACGCCTCTCAGGGCGGTCTGGAGTTGACTTAGAGTTAAGGCGCAGCCGATGAAGCTTGGCCTTCTCCTCATCAACGGAGAAGAGATCATTCTCGTCTTCCTCCGAGAGCCAGCCAATGCTTTTGCTCTTGATTACGGGGTATAGACTGATTCCCCCGAAGTAGAGGGCAGCATCGGCAAGATTGCATTCCGTCGGTGTAAATGGCGATAGGTCTGCGAAGATAGTATATTGTTCCCCATCCTTGGCATTCTTGATGCATTGATGGAGATTTGACGGGATGACCCAATTTTCATGCAACCAGGGTCTACCCAGTAGCACTTCGTAGGATGTGTTGGCATCGATGATGTAGAATGTCACCTTGGAGGTGAAATCATCGAGCACCAGATCGACATCCACCTGGCCGAGGACATCCTCGGTGTCTTGGTTGAAGCCGGATATCTTGACCGCTTGAACCTTTTGGAGGTAGGGGGTTAGATATAGAGTCTTGAAGGTCTTCAATGGCATGATGTTGACAGCAGCACTGGCGTCCACCAAGATCCGGTTAACCGCATGCCCATTGATTTTCCCGCTCATGTAGAGAGGGCGGTTGTGGCATGGAGGAGAGAGCAACATGTCTTTCTCCATGAAGGTGACAGTGGTTGCGAAGGCTTTATAGGTCGACGCCTTCATTTCCGCAGCATGCGCTTCATAGACCTCCGGTTCTTGGAGTATCTTGATGAGAGTTTCTCTTAACTTTTTACTCCAAGCAATGGCTTCCCATATTGTAATGCTGGCGGGAAACCGCTTCATCTGGTGGAGGACTTTATGGTTAGCTCGAGCTCGAGCATCCTCAAATGATGGTAGTATGTCGGTCTGGGCCTTCTGTGGGCTGCTACGCTACTCCCCGTCAGGGAGTTGCACTGCCTTGCCTTTGCCACTGGGATCGGACTGACTCTGATCGCCCGTGGACTCCTAGAATAGGGGCGCTAATGATGGCTCTTCTGGGAGTGGCTGGTGAGCTGGCTCGTCCTTGCCGGATGGTCCTACTTGTTATGCAGAAGAGGACAGAATTGGTGCAGAGACTGGGATGCTGGCAGTTGTCCCCTCCGTGCTGGAGGGGTCGAAGATGCTGGGCCCTTTCAGAATTTCTACTCCCGAAATGAGGGCAAGTTCTTCCTATTAAAAGAGGATGATTCGCTCTGGGTCGAAGGTAGACGGGTGGAGAGGTAACTCGGGAATCATCCCGCGACCTGTACCACGTCCTCGGTCATGACCTCAGTTGCGGCTTGTATGTTCCAGAGCTGGCTATAGCCCGAGCGGGGCAGTAATCCTTTGTCTAGTTCGGGAGGCCACTAACTTGCCTCGTCGGGAGACGTTGATGTTATCAGGGGGTGGAATGGCCACCATGTTGCAGGTGCAGCCCCGAAGCATTTCTTCCAATTGCTCTATGGTGATCTCCTTATCTTTGTAGAACAGGGAGAGTTCCTCAGGGATGAAGAGCCTTTCACCACTATTGATCTTCTGGATCATTTCCTGGATCCAGCTTCTAAGGCGAGCTCGCTTCTGCATTTCCCCCCACAAGATATAACTATTGAGAGGGAGAGTGCCAGTGGGACGAGGGGGAACGTATTCCTCCAGGTCGTCAATGAGTTGTTGTATCCTCTGGAGAGGCGTTGGCTCAGCTAGCGATTGTAAGGTTGCTGCTTGCTTCGCTTGTTTCTTGAGCCACCTCTTGAGTTTCTTCCTCCTGTTATTCTCCTGTTTCTTGGTGATGGCTGCCTCCAGGGGGGTAGGAGGGAGAGATACTGGAGCCGAGGTTGATAAATCCCCATGAGGATATCTCCGAGCTGATGTCTTGGCAGGGTGAGGTCGACAACTTTTCTTTGCCCAGATTTCAATCCAAGCACCTTCCGCTTGTTGTATTTGAAGGTGGCCTTGATCACCTGCTCGATGACCTCGAGTGGTAGCTCCTGGTATGCTGGAATGCTAGGATTGGCGTCCGAAGACATATGCGCGGTTTGACGCCTTACCCGCGATGGCGAAGAGGGCAACTTTTGATGAGCCGATGTGCTGGGGCCGGCGTCCGAAGACGTATACGCGGTTTGATGCCTTACTTGTAGTGGTGAAGGAGGTATCTCCTGATGAGTTGGTATACTGGGACCGGAGTCTAAAGACTTATGCGCGGTTTGATGCCTTACCCGCGGTGGCGAAGAGCTTTGCAGAGATGTAGACTGGGAGACTCGCCTGGAGTGTTGCTCCTTAGCCTTGCCTTTACTACCCAGCTTAGAGCAATATCTGGTGGTGGCTGAAGGCATAATGGGGTATCGCCGCTCCTAGCGGTCATTCTGACCTTGTGCATTGACTGGGCCTTGTAGTAAGGATCAGGCTTATTGGCCATAGTCGTTGAAGACTCCGAAGATGTCTCCTTCACGTGCCGGACTGGACTGTGGGGCATTTAGAGAGAACCCGAAGGCTCTCCGATCGAGGAGACACAACATGATTGCACCGGAACCTTACCCTACTTTTGCTTCCCCTTTCTATCTCCTGGTATCAGAGGTGGAGGTAGGATAGGAAGGGAGCGAGTGAAACTTGGGGTGCCCGTCGTCATCTCCCCTACCAGGACATCCTCTTGGCCGAGAAGAACTCAGAGTAGCCTGGCAGTATCCTCCTTGGAGAATGGGAGATCTAGAGACTCCAGTTCTTGCCAGGGCTGCCATTGCACGGCCGAAGTGATAGGGGCTGGCTGACTGGTAGTCGGTATCTGGGCGTCTGGGGGAGCTGAGGTGGCAGGAAGATGGATGACATTAACAGAGAAATTTCCTCGGCTCAGCCTCCTGACTAGCATCCTGCTCCCGGTGCCTTCGCGATCGCTCGAGAGCTTCTTGATTATCGGTTCAAAACTTGAGCCATTCCGGGGATGTTGATAAGGCAGCCCGTGCCCATTCGCTTGAGGAGGTTCTAGTTGCTCTGGGGCATTCCTAGCGATGCTCATGGTTTCTTCAACGGCTTATCGAAGTCTCAGAACCGTCATAGAGTTCCCCTCAGCATCAATTTGCTCCCACTGGATCTGTTCCTGGATTAAGTATTAAACTTCCTCGTAGGATTCAATCGTGTGACAGATTCTGGCGTGAAAAGGACAGTACTGGAGATGACTGAAGTCTCATTGGGTGTAGTCTGTCGAAAGGTCGTAGGGCATGATTTGCCCGTTCTCGACAAGGACGTCGAAGAGCCGCCTAGTCCTTTCTTTTGGAAAGGAGAGGGGCATGCGGTCATGCCAGGGTCTCCACCCTGGATACCACAGTGAACGCTCTCCTTGGCTAGTGCTGGGTTCCTCTGCTTCAACATCAGAGAGAGAGAATGCAGCCATCATGTGAATCACGTTAGCCGAGTAGTAAATCACGTGTGCGGCCTTGGCTGACCTAGACCACACATGTGGCTGCGGGGGATCGATGAGACCACTCTTCATTTTAATGAGGCCGTCTCAGATCAACTTTTGTGCCTGCGTCTTGAAGACGTAACAGTGTTTGAGTGGATGGCCTAGCATGCGATGATATGGGCAATAGCTAGGGTTATCGACTTTCTGGGCCTTGTCCGACTTGCGGACTTCTGGCAGCTCAAGGATCTTCTGGGCCATGCAAAGGTCGAAGAGCATCTTCGTATGTTCCTTTTTGAAGGAGAAGGGTGTCTTCATACTCTTGGAGAAGGAAGGGGCAGCCGGCTTGTCTGCTGGCTTCTTGTTAGAGCCGCTTGGCTCGCCCTCCTTGATGGCTTTGGTGGTAGGGGTGACCTTGATGATGTTCACCTCTTTACTGGGTTGGCGTTCTCATGTCTGCTTACCCTTGGCTGAAGTATAGCTCGGGTTATTGGTGAAGAACATCTCTATTTCGGCGACTGCCGAATTGAGCTGGTCGAAGCCTTTGATATTGGTGCCGAGGAGCTTTTTGCTGACCTCGGCTGCCAAGCCTCTACAGCATATGGTGATGGCGTCCTCTTGGACTGGCGGGTTGATACACCTCATGCTGAGGTCTCGCCATTTTTTTATGAAGTCGAGGGCATCCTCCCCTTTCTTCTACCGGAGAGTGCAGAGCTCGGCCAGAGAGATCTTACGCTCGGCTGTCTGGAAACGGTCACGGAATTTCTTTTGGAGATATGCCCAGTCGATCACTGAGTTGGGCTTCAGACAGAAATACCACCAGAAGGCCATTCCCGTAAGTGAGGTGGCGAAGTAGTGGAAGAGATATGACTCATCCAATGCCAGCTCGCCCATGGCCGTAACGTAGTAGCCCAAGTGCTCATGTGGAGACTCTTGTCCGTCGAACTGCTGCAGCTTCGGGGACTTGGGGTACTCCGGAGGGAGCTTTTTCAACTAGTGATGGAGTGGATAAGGTACACTATAGAGATCTATACTGGCAACCCCTTCCCCATACCAGGCGAGCTTCGTCTCAATGATCCGCTCGATCATCTGGCGCTACGCCATGAGGTTTTCTGGCACTGGCATATTGGATGCTCGCGAGTGAGCTTCGACTGGAGGCATGCCGAACTGGTAGTGGCAGTGCTTCGGCCGGAGGCCTAGCAGGTGACTGGGGGTGAAGGTCTCATTCCTGAAGAAGATCTTGCAGGAGGGCCTTCAAATGTTAATTCTCCTTTATGAGAGTCTCGAGAGTCACCTCTTGAACCTCATTTACTGGAGGATCATTGTTGGCTGGCTTTGCGTTGACAGGAGCGCCACAGTCCTCGGCTGGAACTTCTTCTGCCCGTCCTGATGCCTGAGGTCCGGAGAAAGTGCCAACGTGAACTGTCGGTACCGGAGGTTGAGTTTGGTGACGAGGCCTCCTGAGGAGGGCCAAAGGCTGGTTTAGGTCATTGGATTGGGTGTCGGGCTGATGTCCGGTGGCATAACACGTGAACACCCTATCCGCGTCATTGATGAACTGAACCATCTACTTCCTCTGGGAATGCTTCTCAAAGCAGACTGGTGCCCCCAGTCTGTCAAAGACCAAGGTCCATTGTAGTGGAGACTCTGTGATGGTGTCGACCCGAGGAGAGCTCGGAGTTGGGTGCTGGCGGGGCCCAGAACGAGCCCTTCTTTGTTTCCGCCTATTTAGGCGAGAGATGCTGAGTGGCTGGGTGTCGTCGGGTTGTGCCAAGGTAGAATCAACTATGTCTCGCTCGACGCCACGCCTAAGCATTCGAAGGGGGTTCTTGACATACACCCTCCGAACAGCCTGAGCCTCTTCCGGGGTAACCCAGATTCTTCTCAGGCTAAGTTGTTGATCTCCCTTGTCCTTGTTCCGTCAACGAGACTTGGGAGCCTGAGTATTGGGCTGGTGAGGGTGCCCCCGATTTGTTGCCGAGGCGCCTGCTCCTCTAAGCTCTGCTTTATCTTCTCGTGTTTGTCGCAAGAGGCTGAAGCGGTTGGTAGTGGGGACCATAGGCACGGTCCACTCCCTAGGTACGATTGGTTCATCCCCGTTGAGTCGAATCTGCAAGTCGCCGACAAGAATGGTCTTGCGAGAATTGCTAGTCGCAGCGGCCGGTCGCCTGCTTTTGCGGCCGTTGCGATGCTTCTTCTGGGAAGCCGAGGAAAATCCTGCTCCGAGGTGGTAGACTGAGAAGACACGATCTACCATTGTAGGCAGCGCGAGACCGTCCGCTGAAGGTGCTGGGATCGACCTCTAGGGCACACAACCCATATTGAGAGCCGATGGCTGAGTGACTCGGGCGTAAGCTCTTGCCCAAGTTGACAGAGGTGTTGTCGATGCTTGTGATGGTGCTCTTACACTGAGAACCATCGTTGAAGAAGGTACTGGAGTGCCAGCAACCCGAGGTTGCGCACCTGTGCGGAGTGCTGGCGTAGCTGGCGTGCGGGGCCGAGGGCCCATAGCGGGGGCTGGGGCTGCCACATCCCAAAGAGGAAGACCTGTGATGGGAGTTGGCGTTGCTAGATTATAGGGGGAAAGACCTCGTGGTAGAGCCGGGAGGCTAGGGGCTCGATGTGGAAAGTCTGCGTCGGGGACCGACCTCGATAAGACCTGGGGTTGTATGCCCGGGCTAGATGTTGGGGAGCCTCGAACTCGGGGTTGGGTACCCGTATTGAGTGATGGCTCGCTGGACGTTCGGGTCAGAAGGCTCGAATAGAATGCTGAGGAGCCTTGGCCCTGGGGCGGGAAACCCGTGCTGGGGGTAGGCTCGGCTGGGACTCGGAACTGGATGCCCGAGGAAGATGTTGAGGAGCCATAAACTCGGGGCAAGGAGCCCGTGTCGAGTGTCTGCTTGGCTGGGGATCGGGATTGGAGACCCGAGTAAATAGCTGGGGAGCCTTGGCCCCAGGGCGGAAGACCCGCGTGGGGGGCAGGCTTGGCTAGGGCTCAGAGCTGAGAACCCTTGTAAGATGCTGAGGGGTCGTGGACCTGGGGCATAGAGCCCATGTTGGAGACTGGACGGTGCTGGGCCCGAAAGCTGGCGCTTGTCCAGGTGAGAAAAGATGTAGGGCCCCTGCGGGGACCGATAGTGGAGGCCCCGAGCTTAACCTTCGGGCGGACCGCTAATGTTGAAGATGGGCGCGGCACGTTGACCACGCGAACGAACACAGGCACTAGGAGCGGCTGCGGAACAGCCACAGAGACCACACCCAGTGTTGTGCCCCAGCGTATTTTGACGAAGACATTTCATTCTATGTTGTGTGACTTGCATTGAATATCCTTTGATGAATGTGAGTCTTTTTGATTGGTCAAATGTATGGCCATCCTTGAGCTGAAATTTAAATGCATATTCACATTATCAATTTAGCATTGTGTTAAATGGTTTGTGGGAGTTTAGCTAATCTTGGAATGCATGGCAATTACATATATGATTTCAATGTGTTTGGTTGGTTGAATTGGCAATTGACAGAACTTTGTATGATTGGTCTATCTATGGAACCCTTGGAAGTTATGAATGTTCGGTTGTATTCAATTCAGAAATGGGATGTTTGAGTCTATTTGACTTGTGACGTCTGTGAATGTTCAGTCTGCCTTGGACTGAGTCTATAATAAATGAGAGCATGTATTTTGAATGGCTAGATGTATTTGAATCATCACTAGATGTGTTTGCAATACCAACTTATCAACATGCAGGATGGATACAAGAAAGTGACTCCACCATGAGCATTTATTTAAGATTGATTTGAATTTGAGTTTCTATAATATGTAGGTTCTATCAAGCCCATAAAACCTTGGTTTCATGGTAATAATTCATGCTTGAATCTATTTCAATATGCCTTGATTGGACTTGATGCTTTTTTTAGAGTTTTATTGGGTCATTAGGCTTAATTCTTATTCTACTCTGAAAGTGTCGACTCTGAGAGTCGACACTCTCAGGCATCTGCTATTGTTCAACGCATCCAGGGAGTCTCGCAAAAAGTGTCGACTTTGAGAGTCGACACTTACAGGCCAGAATGGGTTTTTCATCGCAAACAGAACTCCTGGAGAGTCGACACTTTTTCATGTGTGTTGATTTTTTTGTCGTCTGGCAGAACTCCCATGAACAAGAGTCGACTCTGAGAGTCAACACTTGTCCCGGGCGTCCTGATCGGGTCTGCCGATTTTTGTTTTGAATCCCCCTTTACTTGATCCATTTGCCATGGTGTTTTACACCCTTATCCCTAGGGTTTCTACCCTTAATTGGGTGTGGTTTTGAGAGATTATTGCATGGGCTTTCATGTCTTTTTGTATACCTCTTCTTTGGGTATATGTAGCTACGATCTCCATCGAAGGAACATATCTTTTGAGCTAATCTCGTTCTACTCTTGTAGGAGCAGGAGAGGGCGACGCATACTTGCTGGAGGAAGAAGAAGAAGCCGCAGAGATTGCCTTCCACGAGCGCAAGCATCGATCTGGAGGAGGTTGCTACTGCTCTCCACCAATCTGCTGTCTTGGGCGTTTGTTTCTACCGGACCGGCTGCTTCCACTTCACGGTTTATCATTTCCAGTGCACCCTTCCACCTTAACTCCAATATCTATTAAAGATTCAAAGGGGGATCTCATATTCTCTTGTTTATACTCTCTTATTTGAGCATAGATCATCATATCCGAACTGGGCTCAGTATTTTCATATATCTTTTCTTTTATAGATGATTTCGGAGCATCGTCTCCGTGTGCGTGGTTTCTCGTCGTCGTACGAGAAAGCACTTATGTGTGGGGCAGTTGTGCCCGTGTGTGATCCTTGTGGTCGTTTTGCTGCTGTCGTGCAGCGTTGTTAGTGGAATCCTCTAAGGTTGAGAGGGGTGGACGTAGGACTGCACTCGGGTGCGTCCTAACCACCTAAAAAATTCCTTGTGCTGTGGTTTGTTGATTGTGAGATTGTTGTTCCATTCTATCTTATCTGATTTACGAGTGTGATGCGGTGAGCTGAGAATTCATATAATCTGTCCGCTCTTTACATTCTATCCGAGTGGTTCATCAAACTACGCTAGAGAGTTGTGAGAGGTTGCTTGTTCTTCATCATATTTAAATCTCTTTGGTCAGCTATCTAGATATCTTCTGTCATTTTTGCATTTGTGTTTTAAAAATGGGGCGCAATCAATTCACCCCCCCCCCCTCTCGATTGCTTTCCTAACCGGGCCAACAATTGGTATCAGAGCCTCGGCTCTATTTTTCTTTAGAAACCTTGAAGTTTAGAGTGATCTGTTAGGAATGGCTAACAAGGGGTTGATGCCCGAAGGGCATTCTATACATAGGCCTCCCTACTTTGATGGAAATAACTATAGTTATTGGAAAAATAGAATTATGGTTTTCCTCCGTGCTCAGAGTCATGAAATATGGACTGTTATTAAGAATGGTCCATGCACTTTACCTCTTGATGAGAAGCGATGAACTGATGACAGTATTAAGAAGGCCACTGTGAATTTCAATGCCTTAAATATTATTTAGTGTGCTATTCATCCAACTGAATATGCTCGTGTTTCTATGTGTAGCAGTGCGAAGGAAATGTGGGTTAAGCTGAAGTTGATCTATGAAGGTACCACAGAAGTCAAAGAGACGAAGGCTAACATGCTTATCCAAGACTACGAGCTGTTTCATATGAAGGAAGGAGAGACAATCTCCGAGATGTTTGCACGTCTCATGGAGATAACAAATGGGTTGAAGTCACTCGGGAAAGAATGCAAGGACACTGAGTTGGTTAGGAAAGTGCTGAGGTCGTTGTCACCTAGTTGGCACACCATGGCTACCATGATAGAAGATTCAAAGGATCTTTCTACACTTACATTGGATGCTCTCATAGGGTCCTTAATGGCCTATGAGATAAATGTCAAGAGGACGGAAGAGGACACCAAGAAGAAGAAGTCGATCGCATTGAAAGAAAACCCAGAGTCTATCTCAAGCCAGGAGGATTCCATGGACAACATGGATGATGAAGATGTTACCATGATTACAAGGAAGGTTAGACAGTTTCTGCGGGAAAGAAGAAAGTTTGGTGGAAAGTTCAGGAAAGGGAAGAGGCAGCCCAAGCAGAAGATTGAGCAATCTAAAGTTGCCGAAATTATGTGCTATGAGTGCAAAAAGATGGGGCACATGAGAGGTGAATGCCCCGAGCTACAGAAAAAGGCCAAGAAGGTGAAAGGCAAAATGCCAAAGGCCATGAAAGCTACATGGAGCGATGAGGATGAGGACAAGCCTACATCTGAAGAAGAAGAAGAAGATATTGAAGAACTAGTCAAGAATTTGTGTCTCATGGCAAAGAGTGATCGAGAACAGGTAATTTTTTACTCCGAATTTATTACGAATGATCAATGGGAGTTAGCTTATGAGGAATTGTATGAAAGATACAAAAAGATCAGAAATGAAAATAAAACATTGAGGAAGAAGATTCATGAAATTGTTCATTCACCTAACTCTTGTGAAAAATGTAGTTTGTTTGAAATTCAAGTTCAGAAATTCAAAATTGCTAATGAATTACTTGAATCAAAATTGACCTTGTTTGATGATGAAATTTCTTGCTTAGAGGTAGAAAAACAAAATGCATACAAACTCCAATAAGAAATTCAAGAGAAGAATGAAATGTTTAAAAAGGAGCTAGATGAGGTTAATATGAAAATGAGTGAGTGTGAGAAAGTCAAGGACGAGGTACAGTGGCAGAGCCAGAAATATTTAAAAGGGGGGGCAAAATATAATTAATATAATAAAAATTATTTACTTTCATTCAAATAGAAGATATTTTACAAGTGAGTTGTCCACGACGGATCTTCATATTCTGAAAGTGTTATATTATTATATCATTCTCAATACTCTCGAATGTCTCCTTAATATATGTCACAAAATTATCATTCATCCATTGATCCCCACAAAAATTACTTCAGCTTCAAAATCAGGTGCAGTGTTTCCGACGAGTGGGAGCTGACTTTGTATTATATACTCGAGATAATGAATCATAAGTAGGAATAACTAAGAGGGAGAACCAGGTTAAGCTACTGAGACATGCAAAATCCCCGTGATTGAAAATGTACGAAACAAGAATTAAAAAGAAAGACAAAATCAAAGTCCTGAATGAAATGTATTCCCCGGGTAAAATCCTATGGTAAAGTCCTACGATTCCAGCAAAAGTCACCGAATAGATAACAGGAGAACTGAGCAAGGGAGAAAACTCACCGTATTGACATAGAAACTCGTTAGAGTGGAGTGGGGTATGGGGGGGACAGACGTGCGGATCGGAGAGACCTTCTACAAGCCTACAAATCAACCATGTGCACAACCCGATAGTCTTTTTTTATTTATGCTCAACCATCAAAAAATAACCCTACATAGCTACAGATAAAGTTTCTCAGCCGTCAGTCGCAATACCATTTTACGGTTCTACTATGATGCTTTTATCCTTTTTGCCGCTTTTAGGTTTCTATCTTACAAAAGAAAATCTTCATTGTCAATTTATGGTTAAACAACTAACCAATGAATGTGGATGTAGCACCCCGTATTAAAAAAAAATATTATTATTAATATTTTCCAAATAAAAAAAATATTAGATAAACTCTTTAGGAAGTTTATGTAAGAAGTGGGAACATGAAGTTATCATATGTAAAGGTTATTCACTTAACAAGTGGCTTCCTAGTGTAGTTGGTTAAGTAACTTGTCTTCCAACTCAATGACCAAGGTTCAAATCCTAGCATCCACCATTTACATTTTTTGGCAAATAATTTTATGTTATAGACATATGGGCCATGGATTAGCTGTCGAAACATTATCTCTATCTCTCCAACATGTACAAGCTGTAAAGCCCCATTATTTCAGATCTTGCCTCCCATTCGGTCATGACAGAACCTATAAACATACCCCTTTGCTACCCCCATTCTAGGCCAGCTAAGGTTGGGGCAAAGCTCTGCAGGGATTACAAAAAAGGGTTCTGCTGCTACGATCTTCCAACAAGTAGGTGTTCTCAACTTTTAACTAAACTAGTAGCTAATCTAGGATGATTAGTCTAGGCATTTAGTATTAGGCTCATTTCCATGCGATATTTAGTGTTCATAAAGCATGTGTTAGCTTAAATCTAGGATGATTAGCATGTATTAGCTTCATACCTAAGATAATTAGTATGTATTAGCATTATACCCAGAATAATTAACATGTATTAGCAAATATTAGTAAGTATTAGTTTCATACCTAGAATAATTAGCATGTGTTGGCTTAAATCTAGGATGATTAGTGTGTATTAGCTTCATACCTAAGATAATTAGTAAGTATTAGTCTCATACCTAGAATAATTAGCATGTGTTGGCTTAAATCTAGGATGATTAGCGTGTATTAGCTTCATTCACAAGATAATTAGCAAGTATTAGTCTCATACCTAGAATAATTAGCATGTGTTAGCTTAAATCTAGGATGATTAGCATGTATTAGCCTCGTACCAAGATAATTAGCATGTAGTAGCCTTATACCCAAGATGATTAGCATTGATTAGCATGTATTAACTTCAATCTAGGGTCGTTGACATGTATTAGCTTCATATCCATACGATATATCCATTTAACGCAAGTTTTATCATATTTTTATGTAACTTATTAGTTTAACTAACATGTTAACATACCTAATTAACATGTTAGTTGATCTACTAACTAACTAGCATACCTAATTAATCTGTTAGGTAGCCTATCAAGAAACCTTGTCTCCATTTAGTTCCTTTAAAAATGAAAACTTGTATGATACGTCATGTTAAAAATCTGATATTTAAGCAACTAAAGCATGAAACGAATGCATGAATAAAGATCTATAATCCTTACAGTTTTCTCTATCTTTCCATGTCATCAGTTTTGTCTAAATAAACTTAAATCAAAGATTAATACCTTAAGCCTTTTTGAACTGCAGAGTCGACCCTGCCAGTTCACCGCGTTGACGCGATGAACGGCAGAGTCGACCCTGCCAATAGATTTTGAACTGCAGAGTCAACCCTGCCAGTTCACCGCGTTGACGCGATGAACGGCAGAGTCGACCCTGCCAACAGAACTGCAGAGTCGACCCTGCCAGTTCACCAAGTTGACGCGATGAACGGCAGAGTCGACCCTGCCAACAGATTTTGAACTGTAGAGTCGACCCTGCCAGTTCACCGCGTTGACGCGGTGAACGACAGAGTCGACCCTGCCAACAGATTTGAACTGCAGAGTCGACCATGCCAGTTCACCGCGTTGACGCGCCAACAGATTTGAACTGCAGAGTCGACCCTGCCAGTTCACCGTGTTGACGCGATGAACGGCAGAGTCGACCCTGCCAGTTCACCGCGTTGACGCGATGAACGGCAGAGTCGACCCTGCCAACAGATTTTGAACTGCAGAGTCGACCCTGCCAGTTTACCGCGTTGATGCGATGAACGGCAGAGTCGACCCTGCCAACAGATTTGAACAGCAGAGTCGACCCTGCCTGTTCACAGGGTCGACCCAACCTGTTCGCAGGGTTGACGCGATGAACTGTAGGGTTGACGCGATGAACTGCAGGGTCGACCCAGCCTGTTCGCAGGGTTGACTCGATGAACTGCAGGGTTGACGCGATGAATTGTAGAGTCGACATAGCTGGCTCATTGCGTTAACCTGATCGTTAGGCTTTCACTTTTGCCATCTCCACTGATAGATGGCAGCCTTAGAGGTGATATTTAACTCTTGACAGGGTCCTCTAAACCCTGTATAATTCCCAGGAAGGGCATCCCACAGTGAGGGTGTCATTTCTAAAATTTTCAGGTGGCCCGTAAGACACCTCTCTTATCTAATTTTTCCGTGTATCAAACGTTACTGGTTTCCACTCCTAGTTCATCCCTACACATCAATGCGCCCTTGGATTCCATTCCATAAGTCCACCTTATATATCATACTGGTCAAACCTTGAAATTCCATATTGGCTATAAATGAGAGTGGATGTCAACAAACATGATTAATGCTGTGCATATAGGGCCCGGTCTGGTCCTGGGAGGAGCACCCGAAGGTACTTGTGCCCATGGGAGTTTATTGACCACGGTGTTTGGCATTGCACCGAGTACTTGCTTGCTAGACTTTAGACATTCCACTCATTCTCGTGATATTACTTGATTGATTTGACTTGAGACCCGCAGAAGGGTAAAGTTTTACTTGAATGAAATTGATAAATAGCCAATTCCAGTTTTACATGCTTGAATTTATATTACTTTCTATTACTTGCTTGACATGAGTTCTTACTCTCTTGGAAAGATTTTCGTTAATTCCAGTTATTACTTGCTTGAATCTCTTGCTATTGCTGCATTGAAGTTGGAATCCTTATACTCTCACTTGTTATTCCTTCACTACTCTTGTCGATTTTTACAATCCTTGATATCTACTCATCTACATGCATAACTTTACTGACATTAATCGAACTTGTAAACCACTTAAAGCATGTTAAATCTTGAGATGTAATTCCTACTGAGCGATTCGCTCATCTAGTTATTTTTCTAACCTTTTCAGGTAGTTTGGATATCGGCCAGAACACGGAAGGGGATGAGTCTGAGTGATGAGTGTAGAATGGAGTCATCAATTGTCATGTTAATTGTGATGTCCTTTGTGTTATTGTATTAGTTCACTTATGTCAGTTGTATCAATTCATCTATGTCATTTGTATTAGTCAACTTGATTAGAACTGCTTAAGATTTGAAGCCTAGTCGTTGGACTCTGGGAACATATGTATTTATCCTTTGATTAGTTGTGACAATTGTCAGCTCGTACTATTTGTATTAATTTCGAGTTAAAGCTTAGTTATTTGCGCACTCTGATATTTACATGATTGACACGATCATATAGACGCGTCACGCCTCCGGGTAATCTTCCGCGCTCGGGGCGTGACAGTCTTCGTGGTATCAGAGCCTAGGTTTTCAAACCTAGGGAATAAAAAAATAAATGGTTAGAAATTGAAATCTAAGTAAAAACTTGAGTCCAAGGATAGGTAAAACCAAGTTCAAGGATAGATATACCTTACCCGGTGAGATGGATAGAGCCATGGGTTAAGTTCTAAAATGACTTTCGACCTTACAAGTAAATCCGATCTTTATCATACTTAACTCTTTTGTAGGATCATGGCTGCGGAAAGAGCACAATGGCGCGAGATGCAGCGCACCGTGCAAGGCCTCACACAGGCACTACAGCAAGTGGCCCAAGGCGGAGCAAATCGTGGAGCGGGAGATCTCCACCGAAGTTTCTGTAACATGAACCCACCGAGGTTCACGGGTTCGTCCGACCCCGAGGATGCCGAGAATTGGCTAAAGGAGATGGAACGAATCTTCCGTGTGATGCAATGCGCGGATGAAGAGAAGGTTTTACTTGCCGTATTCCAACTAGAGCGGGACGCTCGATGCTGGTGGGAATCCATAGAAGCAACACTGCCAGAATACCATGTCACATGGGATGAATTCACGGAGCATTTCAACAACAAGTACTTCTCCGATCATATCCAGGAAAAGAAAGCCACGGAATTCGCCGTTCTAAAACAACGGGGCTTGAAAGTGGCCGAGTATGAGGCCCAATTCTCCAGATTATCTAGGTATGCACCCCACTTGGTGTGTACGGAAAAGATGAAGGTGAGAAGATTCCTCAACGGGCTTCGGCCCCATTATATCACACAACTTGCCCCGATGGACATCCAAGTCTATTCGGAGATGGTTCGGCGTGCTCAACTGCTGGAAGACGCCACCGAATTATCTGAGAGAATCCGAGGAAGAGACAAGAAGGAACCCGTCACAAGCCCGGAAAATTCAAACAATCCTTCAACAAGAAGCGATTCTTCATGGGAGGGGAGCCCTCTAAGGCGAAGAAATTCCAGAAGAATGACAGGCCATTCTCCACCACCACACCATCAAAGGAGATTTGCAAGTATTGTGATAAAGCTGGTCATAAGACCGAGGAATGCTGGAGAAAGTTAAGCGCTTATCTTCGATGTGGGAGCCGAGAGCATCGAATCCCAGACTGCCCACTGATGAAGGAACAAGACACCAAAGACGAGAAGCGTCCGGTAAAGAAACAAGGCCGTCTGCAAGCTCTCCAAGAGACGGAACCCACTAAAGGTGGAATTGTGGAAGGTATTCTCACTATTTGTTCAAAAACTGCTCAAGTTTTATTCGATACCGGAGCAACTCATTCATTCGTTTCCAAGAACTTTGCTGCTTCATTTTCTAAGAAACATGAACTGTTAGATTTGGTCATATCTACACCTCTTGGGAATGAGTCTGATAGCACTTATCACTATCCAAACTGTGAAGTGATGATTAAGGGAAATAATTTACCTGCTGACCTGATATGCCTAGATATAAAGGGTTATGATGTCATACTAGGTGCCGACTGGCTATCCACATACCAAGCAACTGTAGATTGCCGGCATGGCAAGGTAACTTTCGTAGATTTCCCAGAGCTAGTTTACAATAGCCCTCGGAGTAAATCACTTCTTATATCAGCACTCCGAGCTAGTAAACTTATGAATAAGGGATGCATGACTTTCATAGCATTCGTGCCTGCCACGGAAGTCGAGAAGGTTTAACTTGAAGACATCCGTGTAATTCGGGATTTTCCCGATGTTTTTCTAGAAGATTTAACCGGCTTACCCCCGGAAAGGGAAGTGTCGTTCACAATCGACCTTGTCCCTGCTGCTGGTCCTATTTCCAGGGCACCATACAGAATGTCCCCTGCTGAGCTGAAGGAACTAAAAGAGCAGCTAATGGAGTTATTGAACAAGGGTTTCATCAGGCCGAGTACTTCCCCATGGGGAGCACCCGTGCTATTCGTCAAAAAGAAGGACGGATCGATGAGATTATGCATAGATTATCGACAGCTAAATCACCTTACAATCAAGAACAAGTATCCACTGCCAAGGATTGATGAGCTGTTCGATCAACTATCTGGAGCTTTATATTTCTCCAAGATTGATCTTCGTTCTGGTTACCACCAATTGAAGATCAAAGAAGAAGATATTCATAAAACTGCATTCCGAAGCAGGTATGGGCATTACGAATTTACTGTTATGCCTTTCGGACTAACAAATGCCCCTGCAGCTTTTATGCAGTTAATGAACAGCATATTCAGGCCCTATTTAGACCAATTTATTGTGGTCTTTATTGATGATATTCTGATCTATTCAAAGACCGAAGAGGATCATGAAGAACACCTCAAGAAGGCATTGCAGATATTAAGGGGAAACAAGCTATATGCCAAATTCAGCAAATGCGAGTTTTGGCTCGAGGAAGTATCCTTCTTAGGCCATATCATTTCGAAGAACGGAATTGCTGTTGACCCATCAAAGGTCGAAGCCGTGAAGAACTGGGAACGACCCACAAATGTAACTGAGATTCGGAGCTTCTTGGGTCTAGCTGGTTACTACCGGCATTTTATAAAGGACTTCTCCAAAATTGTTGTTCCCCTGACCAGGTTAACCCGCAAGGAAGTGCCTTATGAGTGGAAGGAAGACTGTGAAAAGTGTTTTCAAACTTTGAAGGATCTCTTGACCACTGCTCCAGTCTTATCATTACCAATGGAAGGAGAAAAATACGAGGTATATACCGATGCTTCTGGTATTGGTCTCGGATGTGTATTGATGCAGAATGGGAGAGTCATTGCATACTCTTCCCGACAATTGAAGAAACATGAAGAGAACTACCCAGTTCACGACTTAGAACTGGCCGCAGTAGTATTCGCTTTAAAGATCTGGAGGCACTATCTCTACGGAGAACAATTCACTGTGTACTCCGATCATAAAAGCCTCAAGTACTTATTCTCCCAAAAGGAGCTGAACATGCGGCAAAGGCGTTGGCTCGAGTATCTCAAGGATTTTGACTTCACTATACAGTACCATCCTGGTAAGGGTAATTCCGTAGCTGATGCCCTTAGTCGAAAGCCGAGAACAATATTGGCCAACTGCATGATACAAGAATGGAAACTGCTGGAGAAATTCTCTGAGCTTGATATCAGCACAGATGAGAAGAACATGTGTATTATTCTATCTCATATGAGCCTACATCCAGATTTGCTACCTGAAATCAAGAAGTTACAAGAAGAGGATCCCTCGCTAGTGGAGATAAAGAGCAAGCTGGACGAGAGACTGGATTTCAAGCTGGCACCTGATGGCAGATTACTATTTCATGAACGGACATGTGTGCCCGACTGTCCCGAATTGAAGAAGAAGATTCTTGAAGAAGCTCATAGATCGAGGTACACAATCCACCCTGGAGCCACTAAGATGTACCAAGACTTGAAAAGAACTTTCTGGTGGCCTAACATGAAAAGGGAGGTAGCAGACTTTGTGTCTCGTTGCCTCACATGTCAACAAGTGAAGGCGGAACATCAAAAACCCGCCGGAAAGCTACATCCGCTGGATATTCCCAAGTGGAAGTGGGAAGACATTGGCATGGACTATATCATGGGTTTGCCCAAGTCTAGGGGCGGATATGATGGAATTTGGGTAATTATCGACAGTTAACTAAATCGGCCCATTTCTTACCCATCAAAAGTCGATGGTCAGTCGACGTACTTGCTTCCCTGTATATTAAGGAGATGGTTAGATTGCTTGGAGCTCCCGTCTCGATCGTATCTGACCGAGACCCACGCTTCACCTCTCATTTTTGGAAGGGTCTACAACACTCTCTGGGGACGAAACTTAATTTCAGCACTACTTTCCATCCCCAGACAGATGGTCAGACTGAAAGGACAAATCAGGTTGTTGAAGATATGTTAAGGGCATGCATTATAGATTTCGGCGGAAGCTGGCATGACCACTTACCACTAGCCGAATTTGCATATAATAACAGCTATCAAGCTAGTATTCAAATGGCTCCTTTCGAGGCGCTTTATGGCAGGAGTTGTCGTTCTCCAATATGCTGGGAAGAAGTCGGTGAAAGACAAATTCTAGGCCCAGATATGGTTAGAGATTCGACTGAGAAGATACACCTTATCAGAGAGAGACTCAAGGTAGCTCAGTGCAGGCAAAAATCTTATGCTGATAACAGAAGGAGAGATTTGGAATTTCAAGTGGGTGACCATGTATTTCTCAAGGTATCTCCCGGCCGAGGTATTAGAAGATTCGGTGTTAAGGGCAAGCTTACACCAAGGTTTATCGGTCCATTTGAAGTATTGGAAAGAGTGGGCGAGGTGGCTTACCGCATTGCCTTACCTCCTCAACTCTCGGAAGTGCACAATGTATTTCATATATCTATGCTGAAGAAATATGTGCACGACCCTTCTCACATCATCAATCATGCTGAATTGGTGATTCAAAGAGATCTTACTTATGAGCAAAGGCCGATGCAGATCCTCGACCGTGAAGTTCGAGTTCTAAGGAGCAAGACGATCCCTATGGTAAAAATCCAATGGAATCGATGCTCGGAGCAAGAAGCAACTTGGGAGATCGAGGAATCTATGAAGAGAAGATACCCAGAACTATTTTAGTCGGCAAGTATCTTATACTTTCTACAGTATCCTTATGTAGTTGAATTTACCCTTATACAATTGAATTTTGGGACCAAATTCTTTTAAGTAGGGGAGGGTGTAGCACCCCGTATTAAAAAAAAATTATAATTATTAATATTTTCCAAATAAAAAAATATTAGATAAACTCTTTAGGAAGTTTATGTAAGAAGTGGGAACACGAAGTTATCATATGTAAAGGTTATTCACTTAACAAGTGGCTTCCTAGTGTAGTTGGTTAAGTAACTTGTCTTCCAACCCAATGACCAAGGTTCAAATCCTAGCATCCACCATTTATGTTTTTTGCCAAATAATTTTATGTTATAGACATATGGGCCATGGATTAGCTGTCCAGACATTATCTCTATCTCTCCAACATGTACAAGCTGTAAAGCCCCATTATTTCAGATCTTGCCTCCCATTCGGTCATGGCAGACCCTATAAATATACCCATTTACTACCCCCATTCTAGGCTAGCTAAGGTTGGGGTAAAGCTCTGCAGGGATTACAAAGAAGGGTTCTGCTGCTACGATCTTCTAACAAGTAGGTGTTCTCAACTTTTAACTAAACTAGTAGCTAATCTAGGATGATTAGTCTAGGCATTTAGTATTAGGCTCATTTCCATGCGATATTTAGTGTTCATAAAGCATGTGTTAGCTTAAATCTAGGATGATTAGCATGTATTAGCTTCATACCTAAAATAATTAGCAAGTATTAGCATTATACCTAGAATAATTAACATGTATTAACAAATATTAGCAAGTATTAGTCTCATACCTAGAATAATTAGCATGTGTTGGCTTAAATCTAGGATGATTAGCGTGTATTAGCTTTATACCCAAGATAATTAGCAAGTATTAGTCTCATACCTAGAATAATTAGCATGTGTTGGCTTAAATCTAGGATGATTAGCATGTATTAGCTTCATACACAAGATAATTAGCAAGTATTAGTCTCACACCTAGAATAATTAGCATGTGTTAGCTTAAATCTAGGATGATTAGCATGTATTAGCCTCGCACCAAGATAATTAGCATGTAGTAGCCTTATACCCAAGATGATTAGCATTGATTAGCATGTATTAGCTTCAATCTAGGGTCGTTGACATGTATTAGCTTCATATCCATACGATATATCCGTTTAACGCAAGTTTTATCGTATTTTTACGTAACTTATTAGTTTAACTAACCTGTTAACATACCTAATTAACATGTTAGTTGATCTACTAACTAACTAGCATACCTAATTAATCTGTTAGGTAGCCTATCAAGAAACCTTGTCTCCATTTAGTTTCTTTAAAAATGAAAACTTGTATGATACGTCATGTTAAAAATCTGATATTTAAGCAACTAAAGCATGAAATGAATGCATGAATAAAGATCTATAATCCTTACAGTTTTCTCTATCTATCCATGTCATCAGTTTTACCTAAATAAACTTAAATCAAAGGTTAATACCCTAGCTTAATCAAAGATTAATACCTTAAGCCTTTTTAAACTGCAGAGTCGACCCTGCCAGTTCACCGCGTTGACGCGATGAACGGCAGAGTCGACCCTGCCAACAGATTTTGAACTGCAGAGTCGACCCTGCCAGTTCACCGCGTTGACCCGATGAACGGCAGAGTCGACCCTGCCAACAGATTTTGAACTGCAAAGTCGACCCTGTCAGTTCACCGCGTTGACGCGATGAACGGTAGAGTCGACCCTGCCAACATATTTTAAACTGCAGAGTCGACCCTGCTAGTTCACCGCGTTGACGCGATGAACAGCAGAGTCCACCCTGCCAACAGATTTTGAACTGTAGAGTCGACCCTGCCAGTTCACCGCGTTGACGCGATGAACGGCAGAGTCCACCCTGCCAACAGATTTTGAACTGCAGAGTCGACCCTGCCAGTTCACCGCGTTGACGCGATGAACGGCAGAGTCGACCCTGCCAACAGATTTGAACTGCAGAGTCGACCCTGCCTGTTCACAGGGTCGACCCAACCTGTTCGCAGGGTTGACGCGATGAACTGCAGGGTTGACGCGATGAACTGCAGGGTCGACCCAGCCTGTTCGCAGGGTTGACTCGATGAACTGCATGCTTAACGCGATGAACTGTAGAGTCGACACAGCTAGCTCATTGCGTTAACCTGATCGTTAGGCTTTCACTTTTGCCATCTCCACTGATAGATGGCAGCCTGAGAGGTGATATTTAACTCTTGATAGGGTCCTCTAAACCCTGTATAATTCCCAGGAAGGGCATCCCACAGTGAGGGTGTCGTTTCTAAAATTGTCAGGTGGCCCGTAAGGCACCTCTCTTATCTAGTTTTTTCGTGTATCAAACGTTACTGGTTTCCACTCCTAGTTCATCCCTACACATCAATGCACCCTTGGATTCCATTCCATAATTCCACCTTATATATCATACTGGTCAAACCTTGAAATTCCCTATTGGCTATAAATGAGAGTGGATGTCAACAAACATGATTAATGCTGTGCATATAGGGCCCGGTCTGGTCCTGGGAGGAGCACCCGAAGGTACTTGTGCCCATGGGAGTTTATTGACCACGGTGTTTGGCATTGCACCGGAGTACTTGCTTGCTAGGCTTTAGACATTCCACTCATTCTCGTGATATTACTTGATTGATTTGACTTGAGACCCGCAGAAGGGTAAAGTTTTGCTTGAATGAAATTGATAAATAGTCAATTCCAGTTTTACATGCTTGAATTTATATTACTTTCTATTATTTGCTTGACATGAGTTCTTACTCTCTTAGAAATATTTTCGTTAATTCCAGTTATTACTTACTTGAATCTCTTGCTATTACTGCATTGAAGTTGGAATCCTTATACTCTCACTTGTTATTCCTTCACTGCTCTTGTCGATTTTTACAATCCTTGATATCTACTCATCTACATGCATAACGTTACTGACATTAATCGAACTTGTAAACCACTTAAAGCACGTTAAATCTTGAGATGTAATTCCTACTGAGCGATTCGCTCATCTAGTTGTTTTTCTAACCTTTTCAGGTAGTTTGGATATTGGCCAGAACACGGAAGGGGAGGAGTCTGAGTGATGAGTGTAGAATGGAGTCATCAATTGTCATGTTAATTGTGATGTCCTTTGTGTTATTGTATTAGTTCACTTATGTCAGTTGTATCGATTCATCTATGTCATTTGTATTAGTCAACTTGATTAGAACTGCTTAAGATTTGAAGCCTAGTCGCTGGACTCTGGGAACATATGTATTTATCCTTTGATTAGTTGTGATAATTGTCAGGTCGTACTATTTGTATTAATTTCGAGTTAAAGCTTAGCTATTTGCGCACTCTGATATTTACATGATTGACACAATCCATATAGACGCGTCACGCCTCCGGGTAATCTTCCGCGCTCGGGGCGTGACAGTGGATGATAAATACCCACCATCAGTAGATATTTTAACTTAATCATAAAACTTAAATATCCACCATCGATATATATCTAATAGGCCCAAAAAACCCAACAGGGGTGGGGGGCAAATGCAAAGAGAGAGAGAGAGAGAGAGAGAGAGAGAGAGAGAGAGAGAGAGAGAGAGAAATTTACCAAGTCAAGGGGGGCAATTGCCCCCCCTTGACCCCCTGGCTCCGCCACTGACGAGGTAGAAGACAAAGTTAAATCCCTCACCACTCAATTGAATGAGATGAAAATAGTTCATGAAAACATTGTAAAGGCAAAAGAAAATCATAGTGAGAAAAGTTCTAGTTTCATGCATGGCAACAAAAATATTTTCAGCTATAAAGTCATAAATTCTCAAGATCATGGAGAGTGTTCACACACACACACTAATCCACAAATTGTCCATTCTCGATTTCCCTCTAATTCTAAGAATGTAAATAAAAGAAACAGTTTTGGTAGAAAGAGACCCACCTATTTTTATTGTGGGAGAATAGGTCATGACATATATATATGTCAGTTCATGAAGTATGATGATGACTTATTTTTGAGAAAGTACAGTCATACTGTGATGAATGCTAACACCAAGAGACCCAAGCTTGCTTGGGTACCTAAATCAAAATGAGATTTGATATTTGCTCTTGCAGGTCTGCATGAAAGCAATGGAAAATAAATGGTACCTGGACAACGGATGCTCCAGGTACATGACTGGCAATAAATAACTTTTTACAGACCTAGCAGAGAAAGATGGAGGAACGGTAATTTTTGGTGGACAGGACAGAGGTAAAATTGTAGGTATTGGGAGAGTTGGTAAGGACCTCAACCACTGTATTAAGGATGTTTTGCTAGTCGAAGGTTTGAATCATAATTTGCTTAGCATTAGTCAACTTTGTGACAAAGGTCACAATGTTGTTTTTGAATCTTCTCACTGTTCAATAATTGATGTAAACACTGATGAAATTAAATTCATAGGAGTGAGAAGTAATAACACCTATCATGTTGATTTCAATGAAATTGCTTCTGAAAATTTGTGCTTGGTTGCTAACAACAATGATGATGTTTGGTTGTAGCATCGCCGTCTTGGGCATGCCAGTTTTAATGTCATTAGGAAATTGTCAAGAAACAACTTAGTTAGAGGTCTTCCATGCTTGAATTTTAAAACTTCAAAAATTTGTGAAGCATGCAATAAAGGAAAACAACCCACAGTTTCATTCAAATGTAAAAACATCGTTTCAACTGAAAAACCCCTACAATTGCTACACTTGGACTTCTTTGGTCCCACCAGGACTCACAGTCTTGGAGGAAAACTATATGGCTCTGTGATTGTTGACGATTTCTCTAGATATGCATGGGTATTGTTCTTAGCTAACAAAAGTGATGCTTTCAAAGAATTTGTTGATTTATGTGTGAGAATTCAGAATGAAAAAGGATATACTATTCAAAAAATTCAGAGTGACCACGAAAAGGAGTTTGAAAATTCTAATTTTGATGAATTTTGCAGGAAGCAGGGGTATGAGCACCAGTTTTCAGCACCTAGGACCCCGCAACAAAATGGAGTGGTCGAAAGGAAAAATAGAATGCTCGTGGAGATGGCACGCACCATGTTAGCAGAAAATGGTCTACCACGGTACTTTTGGGCTGAAGCAGTCAACACTGCTTGCTATATAACTAACTAAGCTATGGTAAGGTCGATCCTCAAGAAAACTCCCTACGAGCGCTATAAGTAAGAAACCAAACATATCTCATTTCAAGCCATTTGGATCCACTTGCTATATCTTAAACAATGGTAAGGATAATCTGGAAAAATTTGATGCTAAAAGTGATAGAGGAATGTTCCTTGGGTATTCATTGACATCTAGGGCCTACCGAGTGTACAACTCTAGATCACTAGTAATCGAGGAAAGTCCTCATGTTGTGATTGATGAATTTACTTTGAGAAAATCTAATGATGATCATCATTTTATTTGTTCAGGTGAAAGTGAGATTGAGAAAGGAGAATCTAGCAAACAAGGTGAGGCAAAATGTCAAGAAAAGGAAGAGGTGAAAGAATAAGAAGAGCACCAATGGACCACGCTTAAAGATCATCCCTTGGAGAATGTAATTGGTGGTGTGGATGAAGGGATAAAAACCCAGGCTTCAATTAGGGAAGTTGAACTTCACGATAACTTAGCCTTACTTTCCAATATTGAGCCTAACTCTTTAGAGGATGCTCTTAATGATAATTCTTGGGTTTTAGCCATGCAAGAAGAACTGCACCAATTCCAAAGGAATCGGGTGTGGTTCCTCGTGCCCCGGCCTGATAATCATCTTATAATTGAAACTAAGTGGGTTTTCCCAAACAAACTTAGTGAAGATGGGGTGGTTGTGAGGAATAAGAAAAGATTGGTAGCCAAGGGCTACTCCCAAGAATTTGGTATTACTTTTGATGAATCTTTCGCTCCTGTGGCTAGATTAGAGGCAGTAAGGATTCTTCTTGCTTATGTTTGTCACATGAACATCAAGCTTTTCCAAATGGACGTGAAGAGTGCCTTCCTCAATGGAATCATCAAGGAAGAAGTGTACGTGGAGCAACCACCGGACTTCGAGGATGAAAATTTTCTAGACCACGTCTACAAATTGGGCAAAGCACTGTATGGGTTAAAACAAGCTCCCCGGGCATGGTATGATCGTTTATGTTCTTTTTTAATTGATAATGGATTCAAACGAGGCAATATAGATCAAACATTGTTCACTAAGACTTGTGATAAGCATGCCTTACTTGTATAAGTTTATGTAGATGATATAATTTTTGGAGCCACAAATCTTAAGATGAATGATGAATTTACACAACTTATGCAGGGAGAATTCGAGATGAGCTTGATGGGCAAGTTAAACTTCTTCTTGGGACTTCAAATAAAGCAACTGGATGATGGTATATTCATTAACCAGAAGAAGTACACTCTGGAAATTGTGAAAAAGTTTCATCTAGAGAATGCCAAACCGTTTGCTACACCAATGTCCACCTCACTTAAGTTGGAAGATGAGAAAGGTAACATTGTGGATCAAAAACTTTTTAGGGGTATGATAGGTTCATTGCTATATCTTACTGCTAGTAGGCCTGACATTCATTTTAGTGTGTGCCTCTCCGCAAGATATCAATCTTGTCCTAGAGAATCTCATTTGTCGGTCGTAAAGAGAATTTTCAGGTGTTTGAATGGTTCAATTGATCTTGGTTTGTGGTATCCTAAGAATAATTCGTTTGATTTAATTGCATATACTGATTCTGATTATGCTTGGATGTAAAATGGATCGTAAGAGCACAAGTGGTCACTGCCAGTTTCTAGGGGGCTACATGATTTCATGTGCCTCAAAGAAACAACATTATGTGACTTTATCAACTGCTGAAGCCGAATATATTGCTGCAGGCAGTTGTGTGGCCCAAGTACTCTGGATCCAACATCAATTGTTAGATTTTGGTTTTTGCCTGAAAAACACTCCCATCATGTGTGATAACACTTCTGTAATAAATCTGTCCAAAAATCCTATCCAACACTCTGGCACAAAGCACGTAGAAGTTAGACATCTGTTTATTAGAGATCATATCAATAAAGGAAACTTTGAACTATCTTTTGTAGATACACAGCATCAACTTGCAGATATTTTCACAAAACCTTTGAATTCTGATCAGTTTTGCTTTCTTAGGAGAGAATTAGGACTGTGCAGATTAGATAGTTGAGTCTTTTGATTTGCTCTGTACATATTCTCTCAAATTTTCAATTAAAGCAATTGTGCATACTGGTTCACTTTATTGCACATAAGGAGTTTTTCCACTGCATTTAAGTTTCAATCTTTCCTTTTTGAGCATAACACTTTGAATAACATTTTTTTTTCACTCAAATCCTCATTTAGCTGCATCCGCATGTATATAATTCTATACATTCTATACTAATGTGTGAGTGAACGCCATGATTTCTGGTATATCAAATGCCGATTGTCGAAGGTTGGATTATGTCCAGTTGGAAGCTTTCCTCATGCGTGATGGTGATCTTCAGACCAATGTACTCTGCCACCTACCGATAATTAACCTGCTTGAACATACTATCTCAGTGCATGTTTGAGTGTATATATATATATATCACCCTTCTTTTTGATACCTCCTATGACCTTTTTCCTTGGTAAATAAAAATGCATTGATCTAGACATGTTTGTTACATGGCTCATATTAAGGGGGAGGCTCTTTTCAAACTTGTGCATACACTTAGGGGGAGACATCACAATGATTAGACTAATTCATCTCTTACATTCCATACAATCTCTCACACTAATTGCACTTTTGAGATAAATGACTCTATCTAATAAAGATTTCAATTATTCAACTCAACACTCTTAAGGGCACTTGATCCCCTACATAGAAGTCGCGTGTCTCGTGAGGAAAAAGCTGTCGACCCTGCCAAAATTGAATAAGTGTGATTTGGCACCGAGTAGTCGGGAATCTCCCCTGAAACAAAGGAGGAAACTCGCATCGAAAAGTACTAATCCACATCAAAATAAGTGGCGAAACTGAGTAACCGGGAAATACCTCTGAAACAAAGGGCATGACTCATGTCAAAAGGTTAGTCATCTTGTTCATAATTAAAAAAAAATTGGGATTGTGCAAAGCTACCAAAAGTCGAGCACTGTGTATGAAAGTGTAGGGAGGAAAGGTTCTCACTAGTGTTCCTACGAAAATCTGAAAATCCACATTTGCTTAGATTTCATTTCTCATTCTTCACATATATACTTAGGGAGTGATTGTGTAAATGTACCTTTTGAATCAGTCATATTTCATGAGTAATGCAGTACCATCCTTCTTGTAAGCACTACCTTCTTAATTAAGTCCATGCGACTCATGCTCACAATTGATTGCATGTTTCTTAACCCGTCCATTAAGGACCTGCTTAATTCTATATCTTATATGGATGCATGTGTGCTTGCGTGATCATCAATTCCACTTCCAATGCTTTCCACTGAGTTAACTGTACATATGAGGTAGTCGAACTACTTTTCATATTCTCCATCTTTTGCATAATCCCCTATTTGACTTTGACAAAAAGGGGGAGTAATTGATGGTTGCATGATATTTGCTTTGAAATGCTTTTGTTATTATATTTCAGAATGGTTGTTTCAATGGGTGTTTGTCATCTTGGTCTCTTTCATGCAAATTTTGTAAAAATGCAAGGAGTTTTATCTTCGTCAAAAAGGGGGAGATTGTTGTGCCCTGGCATATTTTGACGAAGACATTTCATTCTATGTTGTGTGACTTGCATTGAATATCCTTTGATGAATGTGAGTCTTTTTGATTGGTGTGGACGCCAAAAAATGACGATGATGATCATGGCGACATTCGCGTCTACACATTCGAGCGCGAGTCGAAGATGAAAATGTCGAATAAACCTCATGCCTCGCCCGATCAGGATAAGAACTCGCTTGGTGGTCCGCTACCCGCTAAGGAAGCCCCCTAAGCAGAAGATACAGCTACAACGCTCCGACCGGCCATGCCGAGAGCTGAATCAGAGAAAAGTCAGGAACTCCGGCACAGTCTCGGCATGCACCGAAAGTCACGCAAAGTCTGGGACCAAGTCCCGGAGGCTGCGAATGAAATATTACGGAGGCCATACATCGCAACCGGAACATGTCGGGAATGCCAACATTCATATAAACGGCCTCGACTTTGAAAAGAATCCATTCGACGTTTAAAACGGCGCGGAAGAGCCTTAAACCGACACGCCTTAAACCGGCGCGCCCCCCTTGCTTTTACGGCGCCCCCCTTGATGTTCTTAATACGGCGCCCCTTTGCCAATATTTAATCCGGCGCGCCCCCCGGCCATGCCATTTTAACCGAAGTATCCATTTTCCCATTTTTAAAAGCTTCTCCTTCAAATGCTAAAGCGGCATGGCCATTTGAAGGTCAAAAACATAATACGGCGCGCTACTTTTGGAGAACCCATCACCATATCCTCTTCTTAATCCGGCGCGCAAACAAGCCATCCCATCTACACTCCGATGCTCTATTTTGCATCATCATGGTGTGCAGAGAACATTCAATGGCCATGGCTCTGCTTCTACCTCCGTTTGACAGCACATAAGCAGCAGCAGCAAGGCAAGCCCCGACAAATCTCTGAGCGTCCCATCCTCGGACGAGCAGCAGTGTACAGGACAAATGAACGGCGTCCAGCACAGCCAGTCAACTCCCGACTTCATTGTGGACGAGGTGGAAGTGGCAGGGACGCTCCTAGGATGGTCGTTCTATAAAAGGGGCAGCACTATGAAGCCGAAGAGGAAGAGGAGAGCTCGAAGAAGAAAGGGCTGAGAGAAGAGAGGCTGAAGGGAAGGCTGGCTGGTTCGGCTAGGGTCTCCGGCGTCCGAAGAGAAGAAGAAGTTCCATCCATTCCCACCTGCAAGGTGAAGAAAAAAGGAGAGAGAGGGTGAGAGAGAGAGAGGGGAGAGAGGGGGAAGAGTTTGTGCTCTGTTCCTCCTTCTCCCCCACCGATGTATCTTCTTCCCCCACCTCAACACCTAGTTTTTCTTTTATCTTCTCCGTTATATTCTTCCCTGCGCTTTGGGGGGGGTAGATATCCTCTTGTACCTCTCTTCCCTCCTTTCCCTTGAGGATGAATAAAAGAGTGACTTTGTAAGCATGCGCAGTATTCTATTGCTCTGATCCCTTCCCCTTTTCTTCCGTTTTCTTCCTCCTGATTTTCAACATCACCTGGGGTCCTCAGAAGCTTACCCTTTTGTGGCATGAACTCTGAGGGAACCCGTTCGAAGGGTGAACATTCATGGCCACCTATGGCCTACATCTGTCCCGTTCCACGAAATCATCACCCGTGAGTTGTGAGAGCTCTTGAAGGCTAGTCCTCGAGCTTTCCAACACTCACATCTGGGTTATTGGACCGCCATGAGGTCTAGATTTGAGGTGCACCCCGGAGTTATCCGTTTGGTGTTCCTTATTTTTCTCTGGCGACTCCCAGCCTAGGGGAGATGCTGCCCAAATTTCGCCAGGATGAGAACACTTAAGAACAAACGAACAGAATAAGTTCTCTGAGCATAAGAACAGACGAACAACTAAGCCCCTGAATCAAGCTGAACCATTGAGTCCCTGCATAACAAACTCTTCCAGTAAAACATTCAATCCCACGTACTCATTCACCTCAACAAATGTTAAGAAGCATTACATTGATTTAAAGTGTCAATTGAACAAACAATCCGTCCATTTGATCAATCTGCAAGTTGAAGAAACAAGAACAGAATCAAAAAGAATCAAACAGAATGAAATAAAGCTTAAATCGGCGCACCCCTAATCCGGCGCGGGCTAATCCGGCGTGCTCACCCCCCGCGCCGGTTTAACTCTACACTCAAATCTAGTTTGGAATTCTTGGAATGAATAGTGCCCTGGCCCCTCCTATTCCGGCACGCCCTTTTGTCATCCCCTTTATCCGGCGCACCCCTTTCTTTCCTTAAACCGACGCGCACCCACTTTCCATTTAACCGGCGCGCCCCCCCTTGTGGTGTCCTTATCCGGCGCGCGCCCCTTGTAGTACCCATAACCGGCGCGCCCCCTCCCTTGTACTCCCTTATCTGGCGCCCTCCTTTGAAGTCCTTATCCGGCGCGCCTCCCCTTTTGTCCACTTCAAACCCGGTGCGCCTCTTTTATGTAAAGAGGGGGAGGTAAATAATAATAATAAAAAGGGAGAGGAAGGTTCAAACAAAAGAAGAATGTAAAGATCAATGCCCAAAAAAAATGAAAGGAACTCTATTACCCGTGCTCCAATTAAAATTTTGTTCCGGGGGCAGCACCCCCGGAAACCCCCGCAAGGGGCGCTACCCCCTTGACCTCCGCGACCTGACCGTGCAGGTCGATCCGCGTGTGAGGGCGCACGTTAGTGAGCTCGGGCTACGCACTTAATAATTCACTCCCTCGGACTGGGTGCAAAGAGAAAATCAACGACGCCTTCTGGTATCGGACGTGGTTTACAGAATTTCTGACATGGCCATAGTCCGAAATCATCTCCGGCCAACAGTCTATCAACTTGACCCGTCCCTATCGGGATCCAATCCCCCATTCTCATTAAACTTGTCTTGTTTGTGGCCGACATCTGCGCGGTTTTGTTACCGTCTTTTATACTACAAACATGGACCTTCGTCAGAACATGAAGTGGCCCGTGAATGGCCGACATAGTCTGAACATTCATGTCCTGATACGGGTTTCTAGCATAGTTCATCTTTCATTATCCTCCTGCATTATTAGTATTCTCTTTAGGCTGTAGGGCCCTTATTCCCGGCAATCAATCAAGGGTGTTCCCCCGTATGGGGGATGTAAATAACGCCATGACCTTTATGGCGCGGCGGGTTTCGGTCCCAACACGAACCACACAATTGTCTGATTAGTCAGATCGCGCACACCATGGGCTTCCGTGAAGCCCGAATAAATCATCACTTTGTGACTGGCACGCCCTCGCACTAAATAGACGAATTAACCCCGATCAACAAACGAACAGATTCCCTTCGAATTTTAGTGCGTCCACAATTGGTCACAAGTATGGCCATCCTTGAGCTGAAATTCAAATGCATATTCACATTATCAATTTGGCTTTGTGTTAAATGGTTTGTGGGAGTTTAGCTAATCTTGGAATGCATGTCAATTACATATATGATTTCAATGTGTTTGGTTGGTTGAATTGGCAATTGACAGAACTTTGTATGATTGGTCTATCTATGGAACCCATGGAAGTTATGAATGGTTCGGTTGTATTCAATTCAGAAATGGGCTATTTGAGTCTATTTGACTTGTGAGGTCTGTAAATGTTCAGTCTGCCTTGGACTGAGTATGTAATAAATGAGATCATGTATTTTTAATGGCTAGAGGTATTTGAATCATCACTAGATGTGTTTGCAATACCTACTTATCAACATGCAGGATGGATACAAGAAAGTGACTCCACCATGAGCATTGATTTAAGATTGATTTGAATTTGAGTTTCTATAATATGTAGCTTCTATCAAGCCCATAAAACCTTGGTTTCATGGTAATAATTCATGCTTGAATCTATTTCAATATGCCTTGATTGGACTTGATGCCTTTTTTAGAGTTTTATTGGGTCATTAGGCTGAATTCTTATTCTGCTCTGAAAGTGTCAACTCTGAGCTAGAGTCGACACTCTCAGGCATCTGCTGTTGTTCAATGTATCCAGGGAGTCAGGCAAAAAGTGTCGACTCTGGGAGTCGACACTTACAGGCCAGAATGGGTTTTTCATCGCAAACAAAATTCCTGGCAAAAAGTGTCGACTCTGAGAGTCGACACTTTCTGTTGTGTGTTGATTTTTTTATCTTCTGACAGAACTCCCGTGAACAAGAGTCGACTCTGAGAGTCGACACTTGTCCCGGGCATCCTGATCGGGTCTGTCGATTTTGGTTTTGAATCCCCCTTTACTTGATCCATTTGCCATGGTGTTTTACACCCTTATCCCTAGGGTTTCTACCCTTAATTGGGTGTGGTTTTGAGAGATTATTGCATGGGCTTTCATGTCTTTTTGTATCCCTCTTCTTTTGGTATATGTAGCTGTGATCTCCATCGAAGGAACATATCTTTTGAGCTAATCTCGTTCTATTCTTGTAGGAGCAGGAGAGGGCGACACATACTTGCTGGAGGAGGAAGAAGAAGCCGCAGAAATTGCCTTCCACGAGCGCAAGCATCGATCTGGAGGAGGCTGCTGCTGCTCTCCACCAATTTGCTATCTTGGGCGTTTGTTTCTACCTGACCGGCTGCTTCCACTTCAAGGTTTATCATTTCCAGTGCACCCTTCCACCTTAACTCCAAGATTTGTTGAAGATTCAAAGGGGGATCTCATATTCTCTTGTTTATACTCTCTTATTTAAGCATAGATCATCATATCTGAACTGGGCTCAGTATTTCCATATATCTTTTCTTTTATAGATGATTTCGGAGCATCGTCTCTGTGTGCGTGGTTTCTCGTCGTCGTACGAGAAAGCGCTTGTGTGTGGGGCCGTTGTGCTCGTGTGTGATCCTTGTGGTGGTTTTGCTGTCGTCGTGCAGCGTTGTTAGTGGAATCCTCTCGGGTTGAGAGGGGTGGACGTAGGACTGCACTCGGGTGTGTCCGAACCACCTAAAAAATTCCTTGTGTTGTGGTTTGCTGATTGTGAGATTGTTGTTCCATTCTATCCGATCTGATTTACGAGTGTGATGCAGTGAGCTGAGAATTCATATAATCTGTCTGCTCTTTACATTCTATCTGAGTGGTTCATCAAACTACTCTAGAGAGTTGTGAGAGGTTGCTTGTTCTTCGTCATATTTAAATCTCTTTGGTCAGCTATCTAGATATTTTCTATCATTTTTGCATTTGTGTTTTAAAAAGCTGGCGCAATCAATTCACCCCCCCCCACTCTCGATTGCTTTCCTAACTGGGCCAACACCCAGGAAGTAAGGTGATCCGATGATGGGGGCGAAGCTGCCAAAAGCGATCGGGGTCGCCAAATATCCCACCTGTGCATGAGTGGCAATGACGATGGGGCCATAGGTCACGGCCGCCATGGTTGCTGGAGAGCTTGATGCTGGACTGGGACGACGATCAAAAACGGTCGTCGGGCGTGGTTTGGCTGTCGAAACGCAAACTGGAAGCTACCGAGACATGCGTACCTGTATCCCCCCTACCTCTCCTGCAAGGATAAGAAAAAGGGCACCACGGCTTCAGGGCAGGCACAGGCTTCTCTTCAGCAGAAAGAAGAAAGGTGGGAGACGTCCCACCGTGTGTACCATCCTTGTTGTGGGGTTGTTATATCGATGGCTGGGATGAGGGAAGGAATAAAGCGGAAAATGAAAACACAGAAGTTTGATATATCTTGGGTATTCTCCTTCCTAGCCGTATACCACTCACGATGGCACCAGGCACTCGCCTTTTACTGAAGGTCGAGAGGGGTCGAATGGCACGAGAGTTTTCCGGGGGCTAGGGTGAATAGACCGGGATGCGGACGTGCCAGTCGATTTCTCGACGTTCACCTATGGAACCGAAGGTTGACCGGGGGAGCGTCACCAGGACGCGGCACGTGGGCTCGGGAGATCGGGCGACACATGGAGAGAGGAGAGGTTCCATGGGTGCGAGTGCGCAGGCGATTGTGGGGATTCATGTATGGGACATCTTTCCCCATGGACTGCAAGTAGTCGGTGTTTATTTACATTGGATTGAATCCAAACACCTTTGTTCCGTACTAAAGAAGAGCCTAGATATGTCTGAAGCCATGGATAGAGGATCGGGGGCACCCTACAGCTATAGGGGGACCATCGCACTTGACTGGGAGGGTCAAGAGTCGGGAGGCACCGGACACACGTTGGGTGGTGTGGAGGTGAGGCTGAGACCCGAGTACGGGTGTGTGTATTCAACTGTTTTTATGCTTTATGAGAGCCACTTGGGCTTTACAAATGGGCCGAGGAAGCTAAAGTACAACTGGTGCAAGTCACGGGACAATTCTGACGCGTGGGTTGGTCCCCAGGTCAACACGTAACAAGGCAGATATCCACGTGTCTTTACAGAGACTCTCCATGCGGAGATTGAGACGGGCCCCGAATCATTAAAAGGGCCAGACTAGATGGCAGGGGTAGTCGTTGGCTGGCGCCTGAAGGAGGTCGGACGTGGCTCGAGGTGAGCAGTCGGGTACGGGTCCTAGAAGGTGAGTGTCTTCATGCTGGGAAGTCGAGGCCTGTCCCGGGGATATTACTTCCGGGTGAGGGTTCAGCTAACTCGACTCTATAGCCAGGGCGGTCAGTGGCCAGCTCGGGAAGTGCGACGGGCACGCGGTTCTGTGTCAGGGGTGCACGCAGCATTGTGGAGCATGTGTGGCCGTCATAAGGTGTCGTACGCGGGTGAACCCGGGATGCGGGTGTGTTCGCCATCGTCATAATGCCTTATATGCGACTGGGTAAGCATGTGTGCGATGGCTAGATGCCGCGTGAGGGGAGTACGTGCGACATACCCTCTGCTTGTACAAGCCGATCAACAAGCCAACCATGTGCGCACTTAGCTCCTTGCGTCCTTGCTCCTTGTCGGGTGCCTGCGGAAGGCCGAGTGCTTGTCTTGTTCTCCTTTTTTTTTGCATGCATATGCCCCTTGAACTTTTAAGGGGGGTTTATAGGGGAATATGAAGGGTCGGGGGGGGTTTAGGCGGACCTGGTTGAGGGTAGAATGTGGTCCGCGTAAACCCTTGAAAATATGTTTATTTTTGTTTTCAGAGTGGGGGAGGGGGTGTTTATGCAGACCAGCCCAAGGGCTGGGTCTGGTCCGCCTAAACCCCCCCCCCCCCTAGGGGAGTTTAAGCGGACTGGGGCTAGGGTTTTTTCACTAAAAAAACTTTTTTTTGATATTGGTTGGGGTTTAGGCGGACCAGCCTAGGGGCTGGGTCTTGTCCGCCTAAACCCCCCCTGGGGGTTAAGGCGGACTGGCCTTGGGCTAGTTTTTTTAATAATAAAAAAATGTTTTTTATTATAGCTGGGGTTTAGGCAAACTAGCTTGGGGGCTGGGTCTGGTCCGCCTAAACCCCCTCCCCCAGGGGTTTAGGCAAACCAGATTGGGGGTCCAGTCTGGTCCACCTAAACCCCCCCAGGGGGGGTTTACGTGGACTGGAGAGAGAGGGGGTCCCCCACCCTATAAATCTGATTTTTTTACTTCTTTTGGCCCCACTTTGACCCAGTGTGACTGCAGAAGATGAAGGATACGGGCTTGGACTTGGTTCGCCGGTTGCTTGCGCACGTGGACCAAGGAGATTGACTTATGTGACTCCGGGATCGTTCCATTTTCGTGAATCCTTCCACACACGGGTACGCTAGTCGATCTTGCACGAGACTGGGACTGGGGAATGGCCGTGGGGCCCTTGGGCTGGGAGGAGGGGGTGACCCCGAAGGGAGTTCGCCCTTCCATGGGGCGCGGCCGCGCCCGGGGTGAACTCCCCCCCCCCCCTCCCCGGCAAGCCGCGGCCACTGGGGGTGGCCCCAGGGGCCTTCTGACATTGTTTGGGGTTGTCCTTTGAAGGACGGGGTGCTGCGGGGTGTTGGGAGCAGCCCGTGGGGGCTCGTTGTTGTCATGTCGTAGTCACAGCACGCAAGGTGTTCAGGAAAATTTTTGACACACCTCGAGTTGTCGAACGGCTTGGGTAGGTGACTGGCGGGCCTTAGATTTGGCCTCAGGCTGAGGGTAGGAGCTTGCGGGAGCCGAGAGAAGGAATTTCGGGCATGTGGGCCCGGCCCTCATGGCGTATGCCACGTTGTAAGGTGGGTTGGCGGGCAGCCCCGGGTTGGCCCGAGAGCTGAAGATAAACGGCTTATCGCCGCGTGTCTGAGGGTCGGGGTGGTCCCGACTTGCTGGAGGGTTGTCATAGAACATGGCTGGAGTGCTGGGGCCGCGGGTTGACCCTCGGCTTGTTGTATAATGGTTGGAATGCGCGCGCCCGCAAGGTGTTCGGAGAAATTCCCGACACACGCGTGTAGGCCGCATGAGGGTGCTATGGGCTCCTAAAGCCTGCGGTTGACCAAGATGAGTCTCCCTTTGACTTTAGAAGACTGGAGGGAGACGTCTTGGGGGTAAATACCGGCCTCATTACTAGGTGCCACATGTCGTGGCTTGCAGTCCGGGTTGGTCCGGGTGGCTATGTTGAAGGCGGATAAACCTGCAAGCTGGGTGATCGGGGGTGGCCCCAATCGATTGTTGATGTTGTCGTGGGTTACGGCTAGCTGGTTAGGACCCTTGGTTGAGCCCGGTATGACGTAGGAGAGGCTGGGTAGGCAACGCCATAAAGGTGTTCGGAAAATTCCCGAACTCTCATTTCTTAACATTTTGCTGGGAAAATGTCTGGGTACAACAACTGCCTTTCTTTTTTCTCTGCCATGCCATCAGTCATAGTTGGCTCGGGGCTCAATAAAATCTTTACTTAGGGCATCGCCTATCGTTCTTCTCCTATCTTTCTCTGAACACAAGTTCTCTCGCTCTAAGAAAACCTTCTTCTCCTACTGGCATTCATTCGCTCAAATCTTCCCTAGTTTCTCCATTCTTTTTAAAACCCAGATTCCATGGCTACGATAGCGACTGACTTTCTTCACCTCGGATGTTGAACGCGCTCTATTTCTCAATACGAGCTTAATAGTTTTGGTAGGGCGTTGTGTTGATTTTGAGGTTCACAAAAGTTGGACTATAGTTGGTTGAAGATTTCTATGCAATAAAGCTTTTCAAGTTTTGCTCATTGAAGGAAGATAGTCTAGTAGAAGCTGGTATGGTTTTCTATTTTAATCTCAAAATACAAGGGGAAAAGCTTGTTACTTCTGTTTGGAATGCTCGAATGGAGATTACTACTTAGCTTTTATTAGAGATTCTAGAGTGCTCTACATCCAGAGTCAACCTTAATCGTAATGTAGATATTGGGATAAAAGGGTGACGTATTATTGGACCACATTTCATAAAATTAAGCAAAGGCAATTTGAATGTTATGAAAATGGAAGCCAAGGCAAAAATGTTGTACATAATTGTTACTCACATTTTAATCCCGAGAGCAGGGTGTCATTCTACTTGCTCTGTTGACGACTCTAATCTTTTGTTTGCCATTTTGGAAAGAAAAGAAATAAATCTGACATCAATTATTTTTGAATCAATGATTAAAGGGGCGAGAGAAGCCAAGAAAACTACAAAGACCAATAGCATGAAGAAGTTGTTTTGGCTACCATATGGGTCCCTTGTGACTGTTATTTTGAAGCATTTTAATGTGAATATCAGTAATGAGAAGGCAAGTCCCTACATTTTTATAAATGCCAGTAGTTTAAAGAGAAGTGGTTTTGTTTAGGAAGGAAGTCAATGGGTGAGGGCAACAGTGTCAAGCTCAACAATTGTAGAACCTTCCTACAAGCAGGCAGAAGCAGGACAACCATCATAGCCTACTGTGTAGACTAGGGAGCTAGAAGAGCTTGCTCCCACTTAAGAAGAAGTTGCAACAGCCAGTGCACGAGTAAAAACAATTATTCAACAAATGACTGATGAAGAAATAATGGAACCAAGAATTGGAGAGGACCCTCAGAGTGAAACTGTTGCACAGACTGAGGGGGATCATTCCAAGAGTGCACTATTTGAAGAGCTAGCACACATTAAGGGGGAGATCTAGTCACATAGAATATCACTTAGTGAGGGAGAGCAACATACAGAATCTCCAGTTCATTCAGAAGAACCTACAACCCACTGGACCAGAAGTGAAATTGAGCAACAAGCACAACAAGGTCCTTAGAAGGAGACTATCAAGAAATCATATGTAAAAATGCCTCCTTCCACCTTCACTGCTCAAAATTCAGAGGAAAAAAATCAAATTATGTGGAAATTGCATGATGAATTGGTAGATGTTAAATTTAATATTAGTCATTTCTATAAATATATGCATGATGTGGTGGAAGACATTGAGAATAAAGTGCTTGATTCCTATGAGGAGCTTGAACAGAAGATAATTGAGGCTCAAAGTGACCTAACTACAAGATTTCAAGATGGTCATCAAGATGTTGTACAAATGAAGAACCAGTTTTTATCTATCTTGGGTGCTCAACAGTCTACTCTGAATCAACTCAAAGCTGGTAAGATTTTCGTTGAGGGAAGAATGACTCAGATAAAACTGAATTTAGAAGAGGACATGAAGTATCATAAGGAAGAGCTTCAAGAGGTTAAGAACATGTTGCACACTAATGAAAACCTCCTTATTGTTATGATGGCCAAAGTCCAAAGGTTATTAGCTCAGTTTCTCAAACAACCACCTCCCGCAGCAGCTCCAGTAGCACCATCACCGTCTATTCCTTCTCCTACCTTCTCTCCTTCTCCTACACCGTCTCATGCTATCCACTCTTCTCCTCCCATTCTACTATATGTTCCTTCTGTAAGTCCTTCTCCTCCCATTACCTATTAGAGGAAACATAGGGTCTCCTCTATCTATTAAAAAATCAAACCCTCTAAAGGTACTTCCTCTGAACCACCTTCTTAAGAACCTCCTCTTGTGTCCCACTTCACAGCTTAGATCCCTATAGTCAAGCAAGAACAAGAAGCCATTCCTCCTATTGTGGCCAACGATTTGGAAGACTATCTTGCATGAAAGCATACTACTGAAGTAGCTAAGTGTAGGAACAAGAGAAAAGTAGTTCGGCCACTTAGAACTCCTCCCACTAAATCTGGCTGTTCTGAACCTGCTACCCAACCATCTGAGTCTGTTTCTGACTCCATCTAGCCGTTCATTGATCCTCGTCCTCGGTTAAAATATGTTGCTCCTCTCTTGAACGAAGGCCAAATTTTTTCTCTTTTTCAAACTGTCTTTGCCATAGTTCACATAATTTTGTTTATCTGGAAGATACGAACAAATGCTACAAGCTCAGGGACTTCGCACTCAAGGTATCAATCACTATCTTTTCAAGTTTGTGCGACAACGTCTATTGACCAGAGAACAAATTCTGGATGTAAATGATCAATACTTCTTATACACCATGACCGAATGGAAAAATGAGTGCAATGAAGTGTTCTTATATGGTGTAGAACTTATGGAACACCTCATGGAACACCTCAATTATGAGCCACAAATTATCCCATTTGCATAATGGTCTCTACAATGAGTATATCAGACTTTTTCAAATGAAGTGGCCTATGCCCCTAAGTTTTATGAGGTATATCTTCGGGTTTGTAAAGATAGAAAAAAACTTAGGTTAGATTCAATTGCATTTGATATCTTTTTCGATGGTGAAGGCATGTATGAGCATAAGTTTACAGCGTCCAGAGCTTATCCTTCTCCTCCATCATTGGATCCATCTCTCTTTCCCTCATCTTCTCATCCATAGAAGAGGTTCTTTGTTTATTTCTTTATATTTCCTTCTTTATGATTCAATTTTTTTGTATTAAAACTCTCATATCTTTCAGTTTCAGTTTAACATATATTCATCATTCTGATGTCTGATTTCCTGGTCTTTTTACCATGCCTTTTTGCTGATTGACAAAAAGGGGAAGAAATAAGCAAGATACAAATAGGTGCAGACAAATTGCTTGAAATCATAAAGTAATGATAATCTCTAAAAATCAGAATTCATTGTCATCACCTACAAGAGTTATGCCATCACCAAAAAGGGAGAGATTGCTTAGTATATTTGAGCTAGATCCAAATATTATTTTTTTTAGTTTTCATGAGAACAAAATTATTATAGAATCAAATTTGTTTGTTTATGTTGAGAACACAAATTCTATCCATTAGTGATGGCAACATAATCATAAGTGCCTAATGAATTCAAAACTAAATCAAGAAGAAGCCGAAAGACTGAAGAAATCTAAGTATATTATAGGCGTTATTTTAAGAAGCTATCTGGCAACTTAGGCGTTAAAAGAAACTTAGGCGTATAAAAACTCTCTTAGGCACAATATAATTCGACTAAAATCTCATAAGCGCTAAAATCCTTTGGCTAAGTAACATAGGCGCTTATTTTTGAAGCTAAAATGACTTAGGCGCACACATAGTCGTTGCAAAAGTTAATATATGCATTGCAAAGGCTCGTATAGGTGTATAGTCAACATAGGCGCACAACACTTCACCTATCTAAAACAAGCACTCCGCCTATCCTGTTCACATAGGTGCTCTTATTCTCATAAGCTTTACTATCTCACTTAGGCGATATTAAGTTCACTTAGGCGTTGTTAACATCGCCTATCTTATCTTTTCAACTTCGCCTATCTTTGACATAGTCAGACTCACTTCAACTATATCACTCTTTAGTCCAACTATCATGTATTTGCCTATCTTTTGATTAGCTATCTATCTTGTATTCACCTATCTTTTGATTAGCTATTGGCTATCTATGTTTATTATCGCTTATCTCATCAATAACTATCCTTCCTTGCCTACCTTTTAACTTAGGCGTTGTTCAAATAAGTCGCACATCCTTTCGCCTATATTGAAAACATCAACTATGTAAAATTGCCTATCTTACTCACTTCAACTATCTTAATACATGGACTTCGCATAACCATATAAGACAAACTTCCTAGGCATTATTTGCTTCATATATCTTATTTATATTGCCTATCTTAATTAACTTAGATACACTATTCTTTCATCTTTTTGTGTATTATTTCTTTATTTTTTAGATAGCTGCTTTACTATAAATGGACAAAATTGATAAAATTCTTTTTAGGCGTATTGTTTATTCAGCTATCTTACTACTTGCATTTCTTTCATTATTTTTGATAGCTACTGAACAAATTATTTAAGAAAATCAATTGCTTATCTATCTATTTTATATCTTTGTATTCTTCATATGGTTATTTCTCATCTTAGTTATGTGGATCTATATTTCTCAAACTAAGATTAAAACAATTATCACTGTTCTTAAGCTATCATTCTTATATTTAAAATAGATGTAGTTTAAACTGATAGAGAATAATTCAGTCAATAAGATTAATGAAATATTCTTCTGATCAATTATGTTATAAGACAGAAAGGTCAAGCTTATCTCAGTTATAATAAGATAACATATATTCTTCTAAACTGCTATCCTTACGTAAGAGCAAAACATATCAAATACGGTACTTTGTGTTTCTATTTTATACTTGACTAACAGCCTAGAGATGCAAAAGCTCTTTATTATGATGTTGCATGCTGATTGACATAAGCAAAACACTCAAGAACACGTTTCAATCTCTCCAGAACAGGAGAGAGTGTTTTAATCTAGCTTTACTTGACTTTATCATTTATGTAAACTAAACAAATACCCTTCTACTACTGACTGTCCCAGGATAAAAAGAAAACCTACGAATAGGACACTACTTCAAGAGATACGCTGAATAGAAAATATTCCTCTCTGGAAAAGTATTCAAGAGTCAAATAAGGAAGCTCTATTGTCTAACATTTCACTCAAAAAGACTGCAGACCTCTGGCTAGCAACTACGTAATACAAAGAGAAGAAGAAGATGGTGCTCTGTAATGACTAACAAAGCTCGGGTAGAAAATGAAGTTGAATATTGCCATTATGTTTAACTGTTGTACCCAGACATTTTTTCCAGATAAAATAATAAGAAATAAGGACTCGGAAATTCCCATGGACACCTTTAAGGTGTTATCTATCCAGCCCCTTCTACAACATACAAGGCCCAACCGAGGGTCTCAGCCAGCTCACCATAACACACGATGACATCTATAGTTGATGGGGACCATCCCCGATCACCCAGCACGCGGTTTCACCTGCCTTCAACTAAGCCACCTAGGCCAACCCAAGGGCACCCTAATGACAAGCCACGACACATGGCACCCAGCAAGGAGGCCAGGGTTCATCCCTAAAATGCCTCCCTTCAGCATTTTAAAGCCAAAGTAGTACGTTTCCCAGTCAACCACATGCTTCGAGAGCCCTCAGCACGCTTATACGGCCCATGATCGCGTATCAAAAATTTCCCTGAGCACCTCGTGGGCGCGTATATTCTAGCCATTCTACAAGAAGTTGGGGGCAGACCCATGGCTCGGACGTGCTAGCCGTACCATATGACAACCCTCTAAAAAGTTAGGGCCACCCCCGACCCCCAGAGACACGACGATGAGCTGTTAACTTTCAGCTCCCGAGCCAACCCGGGGCTGCCCGTCAACCCGCCATGCAATCTAGCACACCTCACCAAGGCTGGGTTCATACCCCCAAGATGCCTACCCTTAGTTCCTACTGGCTGTTACCCTCACCCCTGAGCCAATCTAAGGCCCACCAGTAGGCTAGCTGAGCCGTTCAACAACCCGAAGTGTATCAAGCATTTCCCCGAACACCTTGCGAGCGGTAGCAACTACATCAAGCAATTGACCCCCACGGGCCAATCCCAGCACCTTGGAGGCTCGAGTCCTTCAAAGGACAATGACAAATAATAGCGGAAGGCCCCTGGGGCCGCCCCCCACGACAACGGCTCACCCTGGGGGGGAGTTAGCCCCAGGCACGGTCGCGCCCAGGTGGGGGCAAACTTCCCCTAGGGGCCCCTCCACCCAACCCTGCTAGTCCCAGTGAAAGCCCATACCAGCCCCAGTCCTTCTCAGGATCGATCCACGTACCAGCTCGGAGGTGTTCACGAAGGCGGAGTCTCGAGATCACACAAGAAGTGGGTCAACCTCCTCGTCCTATGCATAGCCAGCCAGCCGGTCCAAGCCTTTGTATCCTTGTCATCTTGTGTTTACACTTAGTCAAAAGTGGGCCCAAGAGTTAAAAATAAGGATTTTATAGACCCATGCAAAAACACCCAGTCGAGTCCACACTAACCCCCCTTGGGGGGGGGGGGGGGGGTTACACGGACCTGCCAACCCCCCAAGATAGGTCCGCGTAAACCCCACATTCCCTAAAGAGAGAGAGAGAGAGAGAGAGAGAGAGAGAGCAAAGGGCCTTTTTGCCCCACGTAAACCCCATTGGGGGGGTTTATGCGAACCTACTCCCCCCCCCCCTTGAGTAGGTCCGCGTAAACCTCCTATTCCCTAAAAAACAAAAAAAACAAAACAAAGAAAAAAAGGGGGATTTCTGCCCTGCGTAAACCCCCCTGGGGGAGGTTTACACAGACCTACTCCCACCCCTTGGGCAAGTTTATGTAAACCCCCCAGCAAATAAAAAAATTACAAAAAAAGAAGAAGGGGCTTTCTACCCCGCATAAACCCCTCTGGGGGGGTTTACGCGGACCTGGCCACCCCCCTAGGCAAGTCTGCGTAAACCCCCTCCCCCTCTCACAAAATAAAAAAAAAGTTTTTTTTCTTAAATTGAAGGGGGTTTATGCGGACCAACTCACCCCTCCAATCTAGTCCGTGTAAACCCCCTCAACCCTTCAACTTCCCATATAAAACCCCCCTTAGAAGCTCACGGGGATATATGCACACAGACATATACAAGGCACTCAAGCGACAAGGCTTCCAGCAAGGACACGAGGAGCAAGGTGTGTTGGGTGGCTTGTTGATCAGCTTTGTACACGCCAAGGGTATGTCAAATGTACTCCCTTCACATGGTGTCTAGCCACTTCACTCAAGTCCATTCCCTCGCGTATGAGGCATTATGATAACAGCGATCACACCCGCACATCGGGTCTGCCCGCGTATGGCACATTATGACAACGACGCACATGCCATAATGCCGGATTCGCTCCTGTCATGGGACCACACGCCCACCACTCGCTCTGAGCCGGCCATTGACAGTCCTGATTGCTGACCCGAGTTAGCTGGACCCTGGCCCGGAAGTAATATTTCTGGGATCGGCTCTAACTCCTCGGCATGAAGACACTCGCCTTCTGGGACCCGCACCCGACTGCTCATCTTGACCCGCGTCTGGTCTCCCTCAGGCACCAGCCAGTGTCCACCCCTGCCATCAAGTCTAGCCCTCCCTCAGCAACTCTAGCATGCCTTTATCTCCCTATGGAGAGCCTCTATAAAAATACACTGACATCTGCTCTATCCTGCATTGGCCCGGGGACCGACCCTTTTGTCAGAATTGTCCCACATCTTGCACTAATTATACTTTGGCCTTTGAGGCCCACTTGTAAAGTTTGCATAGCATCTATAAAGAAAGAAACCAGTTGTCTATGCATACCCGCACCAGAGATCCAATCTCGCCCTTACACTGGCCACTGTGTGACCAATCTCCCAGATTCTGGTTAACTAACCCTGCTAGTTGGGCGTGACGGTCATCCTATAAGTTGTAGTGTACATCCAGTCCTCTACCCATAGCTTTAGAGAAAAAATCCATGTCCTCCTTCAGCACGGAACAAAGGTGTTCAGATTCAATCTGATGTAAAACAAACACCAACTGCTTGCGGTCGGTGGGGAAAGATGTCCTATACTAAAACCCCCACAATCGCCTACACACTCATACCTGTGGAACCATCCCTTCTCTCCACGTGATGCCCAATATCCTCCGTACCCACGTGCCGTGCCCTGGTGGCGCTTCCCCTAAAAAAATTTGGTTCCATATGTGATCGTCGAGAGATAGACTGGCACACATGTATTCTATCTAGTCACCCCGGCTCCATTTATCCAGAATGAATAACCACTTTGTTTTCATGCGCCTCTATTATCCTTTACTCACCCAGGTCAAAACCCCTGAAAACCCCTCGTGCCAAGTCAACCTGTCTCGACCTTCTATAAAAGGTGACTGTACAGTATTTCCATGAGAAATATATGGCAACAAAGGAAAATACCTCCGACATAACATAAAATCTTCCCTTTTCCTTTGTCATTTTTATTCCCCCCTCTCGCCGTGGTCTCGATGCCACGAAACACTAACGTATACAAGGGAGTGTCTAACGAGCTTATGATGAACACTAGGTCTTGTCTAACATTCACCATGTTGTCTCTAATGGACCAAAGCTAAGGAGAGCTATATAAATGATAGTTGGGTGACGAAAGAAAATTGGTGAGTGTGTGTGCACGAACACATCCATTCAAGCTATGCAAACAAACTAACCACCAGTACAAGTTCTCCTTGTTAGCATTGAGGCAAACCAGAAGCACATCCAATTCCTCAACCAACCTACTGTTGTGTGCTTGAAGCAAAGAAGAAGAAGCCAACGCAATCTCTGCTGCAATCTTCTACAGCTTCTTCTCTAAGCCTTCTGATTCTCTATTTTCCTTTCTTAGAATGCTTTTTCTTTCTTTCAGATTCAAGGGTGATATTTTTTCTTATCCCTTCATCTTCAACTGCATGTGTTGCATTGTACACAAATCTGCCTATCTTAGAGGTATTTTCAGCGTAACCTCAAATTATAAGAGGTGTTCTTCTCCTTGAGGAGAGAAGGTCTTGCTTGAGAGCAAGAGGACCAGTAGGAGGTATGTATCTTGTATGACCACTAGGAGGACAGTATCCTATAGATCTGGCTGAACCTAAGAGTCAGCTAGGGTCTTAGTGAGAGAATGTCTGTGGTGTGGTCGAACACCTGATCAAAAATGGCCAAATCTAGTTAAGCCTATAAATTAGTTGGTGTCCTAGTGAGAAGATGCCCATGGTGAGTTGAACACCTAACCAAAAATAACATTTGTACTATTTCTGATTAGGGGAGATTGTGGAAAACCTAATGGTTGCTAGATACTGGACGTAGGGCTGATAAAGATCAGTGCCAAACCAATATAAAAATCTTTGTGTCCCTTGTATTATTCTTGCATTTCCTTTCTACATATTTTAGTTTCTGATGCACACAAGCTTCCACTGTCATATAATGATCTGTTGTGATTGATCATAACCATTGTTGTTCTGAGCTCATCATATTGCGATTAATTTTTCAATAACACATTCACCCCCCTCTGGGTTGACAGCCATATCTAGGTAGCATACTCATATTTCAGTAACCAATCATTAAGTAGTAGGTCAGTAAGGTGAAATTAGCAATATTTAAGTCTTATTCTAACCTAAGCAGAAGTATCTAACCCAACCTAAGTAATGATCCTAACCTCTCCTACAACATGTGACAACAAAAAAGAAAGGTCAAAGAAGTTAACCTCTTTTCCAGCCTCTATGTAGTGTCTGATCAACATATAAAAGTTTTCACTAATCTATACGCTTTTCGCCAACATATACAACATTTTGACTAACATATCTACACTTATCTTCCGTAACATATTTTGCCAACATGTAAGCTCATTTACTAATGTCCTAGTAAAAAAAAGTCAAGGAACTAAACCTAAGTAATGATCCTAATCTCTCCCACAACATGTGACAACAAAAAAAAATTAACCGCTTTTCTAGCCTCCACATATTGTCTGATCAACATATAAAAGTTTTCACTAATGTATACGCTTCTTCACCAAGATATACACTGTTATAACTAACATATATACACTTGTCTTTCGTAACATATTTCGCCAACATATAACATATGTGCACTTGTCTTTTGTAACCAATAAAGAAATATTTCGCTAATATATATGACTTTTCACCAACCTATATAATGTTTTCACTAACATATGTGCACTTGTTTTTGGTAACATATTTGCCAACATCCAACCTCATTTACTAATGTCCCAGTAAGAAAAAGATCAAGGAACCCAACCTAAGTAATGATCCTATCCCCTCATACAACATGTGATAAGAAAAAAAAGTCGAGAAAGTTAACCTCTTTTCCAACCCCGACATAATGTCTGATCAACATTTAAATGTTTTCACTAATATATACACTTTTTCACCAACATACATTTGTATTTCGTAACATATTTCGCCAACATGTAACCTCGTTTACTAATGTCACAATAAAAAAAGTCATGGAACACAACCTAAGTAATGATCCTAGCCCCTCCTATAATATGTGGCAACGAAAAAAAGGTCAAGGAAGTTAACCTCTTTTCTAGCCTCCACGTAATGTATGATTAACATTTAAGTGCTTTCGCTAATATATACACTTTTCACCAACATATACCATGCTTTCACCCACATATAACATGTTTTCACTAACATATGAGTTGGGGAAAATGATCAATCGATCGATCAAATGGAATATGTTGAGTCACATATAAAACCTATTCAGTACAAATTGCCCTTATATGTGACATTTACAAAGAGTAAATTATATAAACATCCAGTGAAATAGTCTATAAATCCTAAATGCGCTCTCTTCTATCTCTAGACTGCGCTCTCTTCAAGAACTAAGCTGCAAGCTGCCCCATAAAAAGTGGCATGTCATCTTGATTGAAGTTCCAACTACTTGTCCCTCCCATCTTGGACAAATGTTCCATAAATTTGATGACATATAGAGCACAATCATTGCTCTCTTCAGCTTGTGACGGGCAATCTAAATCATACAGGAAGTGCAAGTTTTTCACTTCCTCAAAGGTGCCAAGTAATGTGAAAAACTTCCAAATCACAAACAGCTAAGACCAGCAAGAAGGCATTTATGATTTCTTCATCTAACATAATGTATTGTTTTCAATGATAAGAGCAAGTTGACATCTACCCAAACCTCACAGACGTATCATACAAGGCATTTTCTTTTGTTGAGTTGAATGAGAAAAAACACTATTTCTTAAGATCCATCGCTAGTAGTTGCCAATAGTTGGTGTTGTATAGAACAAAGAAAATGAAATCAACTCCTTGAAGGCCCTCCTTCGTGGTAACCTTGGGGAAGATGACGATCAAGTCCTCTACTTTCTCCTCAATAATAGCACCTTTTTTATTGTGTATGTTGAAGATAGTGAGAGTTGACGGGTAAGCACATAAATGATACTTGGAGGAAGAGGATTCCTCCTACAATAGCTCTACCGCATAATCAATGACTTGTAAATCACATAACAAATATCAATTAATACATAAATCCAAAATAGAATTGATGAAATAGTTCAAACTATAATTAAATGGTTCACTGACATATATCAACTTTTGGTAGGACAAAATAAGACTCCATTAAAATATATCAAACTTTATTAACATATACGCATGTTCAATGACATGTAAAACTTCACTGAAATTAAATGGTTACTTACGTCATCAACTATTACTTTCTCAAAGAGAATCCCATGTATGTTTTCGTGGTAAATTTCTCCATTCCATTTATTTCCAAGTATCGGAGAACTGCTCATGTAAAATTTTTGATCAAATTCCTCAGTCATTAGTGTAGACACGCCATTTTTTGACATTACCGTGAGTAAATCTCATATTACATTATGATACCCCAAGGTTGCCTTCACACTTTTAATTACTTTGGTGATTTTTTATTTTTTTAAATTTTTTATATATTTTTAAATTTTTTCATTAAAAATCTTTGACGTGTCAAGCTGCTTTGACGCCTCAATATTGAGGTGTCAAGGTACCTTGACGCCTTCATAAAAATATTTTGTATTATTTTTTTATTATTTTTTAAATATTTCTTTTTCCTTTTTGAAAGTGGCAGGGTACCTGGATGCCTCTTTTAAAGGCGTCTAGGACCCTAGACGCCTCATTCAGAGATTCGTGCAACACGCGAGCGGCGCCGCTCCGGCCGACTAGTTTGACGTTTCGAATAAATCCAATCATGAAGACGTCATTGATCCTAGACGCGTTTTAGAAGCCAAATGTAGGCGCCGAAACCACTCGCTTTCTCCGTTGTCGACGGCTTTCGGCGCCGTTTTAATGGAAATTCATTGAGGCGTCAAGGGTCCTAGATGCCTCAATCAACAATAAAATAATAAAAAAATAATGGGCGCGTCCAGTCAGCTGGACGCCTCAACATTGAGGCGTCCAGGACCATGGACCCCCCAATAAATTTTTTCCCTATAAATAGGGACCCCCCCTCCCTCGAAATCAGAGAGCTTCAGATCCGACAGAGGAGATGGAAACTCTGCCGGATTCTTTTTTAACCTGTGGGTTTTGTAGGAGGAGGTTATGCCAAATTTCCGGGTGCCCGCGCTCGCGAAATGAAGGCAATCTTCATCCACCGTGCTTCCACGACGTCCCCACGCTGTCGGAGCTCCGCCGGATCACGTCATCGGCGCCTTCAATAAGCCACTCTCCCCCCTTTCTCTTTTGCCATTTCTATTGCATGCATCATCCGCCATTTGTCATCTCGCTTCTGTTTTATGCACGTTTGCACGATCCTTCATCCATCATAACATTTTCCTCCTACTCATGTCCGAGAGGGGTTTAAAAACATCACCAACCAGGTGTGTGTCTAGCCATGATTTCGCTATTTTCATCACAAATGATTAATACTACACTGCCATTTTTCTGATTCATTTTCTCTTTGTCTGTTTTCGCAAGGGTAACCAAAGAAGGACCTCTCCGTCGGCCGGCCGAAAGGAAAGGAAGAAGCAACCCACCATTTCCCACTTTTGAGGTAAACGCGATCACTCTTCTAATTTTGGGGTCTCCAGCCCCTGGCGATCACATCATATTTTTGAGGCCACGGCGAGTCACTTCCCGCTATGGCCGTTTGAATTCTGTCTTTAAAATTCTGCCCTATTCTCATCTCTTCGAGGCCTATATCCCACTGGAGCAATCTCCTGTGGTTAATGGCCGTTTAAATTCCGTCCTTTAAATTCTGCGCTATTCTCATCTCTTCAAGACCTATATCCCACTGGAGCAATCTCCCGTGGTGGTGCTATGGCCGTTTAAATTCTGTTCTTTAAATTCTGCATTATTCTCATCTCTTCGAGGCCTATATCCCACTGGAGCAATCTCCTGTGGCGGTGCTATGGCCATTTAAATTCCCGTCTTTTAAATTCTGCACCATCCCCATCCCCCCCGAGGTCGCGGAGAGTCATTTCCCGCTATGGCCGTTTAATCCTCGCCTTTATTACGCCATATCTATTCTGCATACCCCACCGGAGTAATCTCCCGTGGTGGTTTCTATCTCTCTCTCTTTCTGTGTTACAGCAAAACGAGCGCGCTTCGCTCCCCACCACATTCCGCGTGATGTCGCTCACATCTTGGCAATCACGGTGGGACCTTTTTTCGCTTTCTTTTAGTTACCCTTGTGATTTCTTGTGGTTTGCATTATTATCTCTCTTGGGTGTTGTTATACCTCTATTGTCTTTGTTATTTTGTCGTGTTCTATATATCTGTTAGCACTTCATTGCATACATACACCCCATTTTTTTAGTTTTTCTAAGGATCACCCTTTCTCGGTGAAGGAATGACTCTCCGTTCGGGAATTCCTCTCGACGGACTAGGATCTCCTCCACCGGGACCTCCGTAAGTCCCCGATAGCGAAGGATTCCCTCTTCGTTCACTGGGCCGATTGTACCATTGAAGTTCCCCGGAGTTAGTTGACCCATTTGTGGTGAGACGAGTGACCCTAGTTGACACGGCGGTGAAACAAATTGAAATTAGGGTCCTTCCTATTTTTGTGTGAATTTCAGATCTGGTCAAAAATACAAAAAAAAATATTAAAATAGAAACAAAAAAGGGGCGTAAAAGCATCTACTTGTTTGATAATCTCTGCTATTTGCTTGTTGGTGTATGTTTTTACATTCCGGAAGAACTTTGAGCATGGCTCACGAGTCTTTTGAGGAGAACCACCCCGGTCGTGGTCAGTCAATTGAGTCACATGTTCATGCTATGGACTCGGGCCCTTCCCACGAGCCCCCACGCGAGGTGCGGGCAACTATAGGGGACGCCTCCCTACCAAAGGACATTTCGTCCTTGTTAGGTGCCCTTGCTAATACGGAGCTCACCTCCGAACAACTACGAGCCTTCCAGGCCATTCTAAAGGGGAAATATGTTTCTCCCGCTCCCCAGGAGTCAGCTCCAGCCATCACACCCCTCCAGGAGTCGGTGCAAGCTATCCCCTCTTCTACACCGGTACAAGCCATGCCTTCTCCCTCACTTCAAGGGCAGGCAAGCCAAGATCCCCCCTCTTTCCAATTCCCTTCACAATCTCAAACCCTGCTGTTCCCCACACACCACTCCAACCAGGGCCAGCTACAGGAGGGCCGCTATATCCCTCTCATTCGGGGTTCCCTCCTCAAGTCTCAGAGAGACATCTTCCTCCCCAGTGGCAGGTGTCACCTTCATCTACCGAGGAGCTTGCCCAAGCACTCCTCCATAGGTTCAATAAAATGGATGACCAGGACGTAAAATCCACCCCCGAGGTTTCTCTACCAATCCTACCAGTATTCCATCTCCCTTCCTCCCTCCGAAAATCCAACTCCGAAATACCATAGGTACAATGGCACTGGCAATCCCTTTATTCACCTCAAGGACTTCATGTATGAATCCTCCTATTGGCAAAATGACCAGAGATCCCTGGCATACCTCTTTCGAAGATCATTGGACAGTCCCGCGCTAGAATGGTTCTATTCTCTGGAGCCGGGCGAGGTCGAGAATTTTGATGCAGTGCAAAGAAAATTCCTGCAAAAGTATCGGGATAGAGTTGGTCCCTCTCTTTCCATTACCGACCTAGTGGCCGAGAAAATGAGGCCAGACGAAGATTTTGTTCGCTATGCTGACAGATGGAGGTCTCTGGCAGAGAGGATAAGAGATACCCACTCAGAGCCCGAACAAGTGAAAATTATTGTGTCCAATGCCACCCCACAATTCATACATGTCCTGGCCATGAACAAGCTTACCACAATGGAGGAACTCTACGAGAGGGCCCGGTATATCCAGACCTAGTTAAAAGACTCCCCCATTATGCACATGTTTGAGCCGCCGAAGCCCAAGGTGGTCAAAAAAGACAGGCACTGGTGTCCCAGGTGGAGCGACAGAAGGAGTCGTGACAAATGAGCAGGTGAGTGCAGTCAATAACGCCAATTATGCAGCCAACCCAAGGCATCCACAAATGCCTCGACTTCCCCTCCAGCAAGGACCCTTCCCGTCTCATCCTCCGCCCCAAAATAATCCACCCCAGAACCATATGCCTCAACCATTTCAACCCCAGCAACAACCCCGACCTCAGCAACAACAACCACCACCTCAGTACCACCAGGTTCTGTCTCCAGGAAACTACGGCCCCCCACAGCAACAGAGAAGGCCGATTGGCCCCAAGAGAGCCCATTACCCGCCATTGCCAGAAACTTTAGCGAATATTTTCAACACCCTCATGGCCTCAAACACACTCGTTCTACCAAGGGAGAGGCCTGCATGCCCCCCGAATGTTGACACCTCCAGATACTGTGTGTACCACAGGCAGCCAGGACATACAATAGAGACGTGTTTCCATTTTAAAGACTACATATATGATATGAATGATGAAGGCGGAATTGATTGGGATGAAATGAGGCGATGCATCGCCACTCTCAAAGCCAGGAGACCTCCTCCTAGGCCACAGTTCCAACAACAACAGCAATTACAACAACAGCCACAGCAACAACCACAACAACAACAACAGCCTCAGCAGGCCCAACCACAATAGCCAAACATGGGCATAATCTAGGATCCACTACCGGAGCACCAACAACCCAATCACCAGGTCAACCCCATCTCCTCCTTCCCAGAAGTTGGGAGAGAGCAGGGTTGGCACTCAGAAAGTACCTCCGTTATCGCAGCCGCCAACCCTATCATCAGGCAACCCCCTTGCCTTGCAGGGTAGCACCTCTCTCTCATCAGCCCGCATCACAATCTATAGCGCGGCCTTCATCATTTCCACAGCCATAACGCCCTCTCATTCGCACCCCTCCCGCTAACCCACTAATGACCTATCAGCCAATGCCCTCCACTATGCCCTCCACTATGCCCTCACACCCTCTCATCTTCTCTCACCCCTCCATTTTACCATCTACCCCTACTACACCTACACATATGCCTTCCAAACCTCCCATCATCCGTCAACCGTACGCGACCCCGCCTACCTCCACCATGCCTCCACTAACGCCCTCAAAACCACTCATTATCCACCATCCGTCTCAGAACCATTATCCATCTCAGGCCTTGTCCACCTCCACTTTGCCTCTACCCCCACCTTCCAGACCCCTTTCCCTCCATAGCTCACATGAGATTCCCTCTACCTCCACCATGCCTCCACCCTCCAAACCCCCTATCATCCACCATACATCTGAGGCTTTACCTCCACCAAATAAACCCCTAATCAAAATCGCTACACCTGCCATCACACCTACTCCACCTACTATTCCTCCACCACTACCCCTTAAACCCTTACTAAAACCCACATCTAAGCCCATGGAGGTGCAGAAGCTGCAAGCAATGGTGCTCCGGAGTGGAAGGATTTTCCACAGGGCCTTCCCCCAGAATAGTCAGAACCCCGATCAGTCTCAGCCAGAGAAAGACAATGGAGAGCAGCCAGAAAGGTCCATCCCTGGAACACAATATGATTTGTTAAAACACCTCGACAAGACGCCCGCTTGGATCTCCATCCTTGAGTTGCTCCAGAGATCCGCATCCCATCAGGCGGCCTTAATGGAATATCTCCAAAGGGTCATGGTGAATGAGGATCTCCCTATAGAGAAGATTTCGGACGTTCTGACGTTGACGGACACACAGCCGGCCATTATGTTCCACAACCACGAGCTTGCCCCCGAGGAAGCTCAAAAATATGCATTGTGTATTTTGATAAAAGTCAATGGAGTGTCCATAAACCCGTGCCTGGTGGACACAGGTGCATCCATAAATGTGATCTCCATGAGCACCCTTCAGTTGTGGGGGGTCGATGAAGAACAGATAAGACCTTCTTTAATCACACTCACGGCTTATGACAATAGTAAAAGGCCACCACGGGGGATGATTATCCTGAGGGCAGAGTTAGGCCATGCGTCAGTCTCCACGGAATTCCATGTCCTCGATATGGGCCCCACATTCAAGGCCATACTGGGCCGCCCTTATATTGAAGTAATGGACGTTGTGCCTTCTACCAACCACCAATGCCTAAAGTTCCCGTACAATGGGAGGATTATTAAAGTGATCAGTACACCTGTCCTTCATACAGTGGATGCTATTAATACCTCTCTGCCATCTGTTTGGCCATCTCATCGGCCCATATTATCACTGCTGGATGTGTATGACCCATCCCATATTACACCAAAAAAGCTGCTTTCGGTACCAACGTCATGTCTCCCTTTTCATTCTAAAGGATGGGAGATTATGAGAAATATCGGCTATCAACAGGGCAAAGGCTTGGGCGCACAATTACAAGGAAGACTGAAACTGCCAAAGAGAATAAGGTTGAGCCACAAGTTTGGTCTAGGCTTTAAAGGACCACTCGAGGCGGATGGGAAACCCCTCACGTGGACCCTATCCTCTCATTTCAAGAAGGGGCCCGTTGTTCAGATGGGGGATTACCCGCAAGAAACACATGGGGGATCGCACGTTGTATACTTGGCTGAAAAATGTTCAAGGGACACTAAGAGAGGCAAGATCAAAAATCCAGAATGCGAATGGAGCAAATGGTTTGACATACAAGATATTTCCATCACACTAGGAAGAATGTTCTCGCCTCCACAGTTGGAAGGGCCGTCGTTGATCTCCGAAATGCCAGGGAATATCACTAATGTTGCCAAAGTTCCAAACCATCCTCGCCAAGAGGACTCTGTCACCGGCGGATCTTCATCCGTCATCGACATTGCCATCGACGGCTCATTAGCCGTCGTCTTCTCCATTCACTCACCTCAGCCTTTGCTGATGTCTTCCTCCTGGGCCAGACGGTTGTCTAATGATCTTCCCGGGTCCCCTTCTCTACTCACATACCTACGCAGGTTTCTTAACCCACGCCAGGTTTTCAATCATGATCTGCTCTATGAGCCTCCCAACCCTTTAGCCATAACCACTTTTCTCCCTCCTCCGATTTCTTTTCATTGCTTTGTCATCAAAAATGAAAACGAAAAAAAAACGTCAATTTTCAAAACCCTCAACAACACATCTTCGTTGAGGAAACCTCCTACCTCTCCCACGAGTGTGTCCCAACCTATGGGCCACTCATCCAAGGTCTTATGAGCGACCTTTTCTACCCCTCCTCTGAGGGGTCCTTCCCTGTACATTCTTCATCATCTTCTTCAGCTTCTTCTTCGTCCGTAGGACCGCTTAGTCAATCTAGGAATAATGGGTCGAGGGTAGTACCTAAAAAGAAATCCAAGGGTAAGCAGATCCCTTGTCGATTCCTTCTAGATCTAGCCAGTAGGTGTCGAGCGTGCCTATCCATTCCTCAATTGCTAGAAAATCCCATCCAACTGCCAGAGATAGATTGTGAGGAGAATTGCACAATTGATGAAGGGTATGGAGTCTACGAGATCACAGATGAAGAATGCTCTATTGAAGAAGAGGACGAAGAATATGAGGATGCGGCCGGCGCATATGCTAGTGGCATGAGGAGATTCGACGAGCCGTCAGCCGCCGTAGAAGAGTCCACCAAAGAAGTCAACTTGGGAACTAAGGAAGACCCTAGGATCGTCCTCATAAGTGATAATTTGCCATCATCTGAAGAAGAGGCATTAATTGAAGTTCTCAAGGAGTATAAGGATACGTTTGCATGGAGCTATGAGGATATGTCGGGTTTGGATTCCACCTTGGTCGAACACCGCTTAACTTTAAAACTAGGGTCTGTCTCGGTAAAATAAAGGTTAAGGCGTTTCCACCCTCAGATGGCTTTGAAAATGAAAGAACAGGCCGACAAGCTCCACAAAGCCAGATTTATTAGAGTCGTCTTTTATCCTCAATGGGTGGCGAACATTGTCCCGGTCATGAAGAAGGATGGAAAAGTCAGGATTTGCATCGACTTCCGGGACCTTAACCGCGCGTGTCCAAAGGACGATTTTCCCTTGCCTCACATTGATGTATTAATCGATAACACGGCAGGCTATGAGACCCTCTCATTTATGGATGGATTTTCAGGATATAATCAAATTCGTTTGACAGAAGAGGATCAGGAGAAGACGTCATTCACTACACCATGGGGAACATATTGTTATGTGGTCATGCCATTTGGATTAAAGAATGCTAGAGCTACTTACCAAAGAGCTATGATGGCCATATTTCATGACATGATACATATATATCTGGAAGTGTATGTGGATGCTTTATTGGTAAAATCAAGAACTAGGGCGGAACATCCGAGTGTTTTGGCTAAGGTCTTGCAGAGATCAAGGGAGTTCCAATTGAAAATGAATCCAAAGAAGTGTGTGTTTGGCGTGTCATCGAGTAAATTACTGGGTTTCATTGTGAGCAAAAGGGGGATTGAGATATATCCCGACAAAGCTAAGGCCATCAGGGACATGCCACCTACCAAAAATTTGAGGGAAGTCTGAGGTTTAATTGGGAGGCTGCAATTCATCCGTCGGTTTGTGTCTCAGCATTCACAAAGGTGTAGACCTTTCTATGAGTTGACCAAGCCAGGAGTAGAATTCTATTGGGATGCTAAATGTCAGAAAGCTTTTGAAGGGTTAAAGGAATACCTGGCTAATCCACCCGTTCTCATTCCACCCAAACCAGGAAAACCTCTTATCCTTTATATCTCAGTCTTGGATGACTCCGTTGTAGATCTTGATTAAAATCCACACTTAAGAAGAAAATATATATATTGACAAGTATAATCAATGATCAATGATGTGGGGAAAAATATGCACGAGGTGCACAAGGGGAGTTTGTGTGATCGCCAGAGGGTTTACCTCAATAAAAAATAAGATCGCATGTACCTGGTGAGAGATGTAATGCGGGATGAACGTGGATATCTTCCTCCAACTCCAATCGGCCGGCCGACGAAGTGGGTTTTCTTGATTGATTACCTTATAAGAAAGACAATAAAGACAAGTAAAAGAGAAGGGATCAGCCAAAGTGCAGTAGTATCAGTCAAAAACCAACATAAAAACAATGCAAAGACATTAACATGCGCACCTTCTTTTTTGTTTTCTTTTAAAACCCCTTAAGAAGACTCAAGGGAAGGGGAGTTTGATGATAAAAAATGTAACGGAACATGAACAGGGAATAGAAATATAAAGGATGGAGGTATGATGGTATGAATGAATAAAACAAAACAAAATAGATAAAAAGATGGGAACCCTGCTGTCCCTGGCGACAGTAGAGGGAAGAAACCGAATGATGATGAAGCACCGGATGTAGCCCAAAAGATGCAGAGGGGAAGCAGCAAGGGATGAAGAAAACTTCTGCCCGCGATGAAACCCTTCTGAACGCTCAATTCGTTGAGCACGAACGCCTAACGTTTTTTTTTAACCTGCTGCTTTGGGTGCCTTTTACTGCTGTTTCAACCTTTTACTGCTGCTTCAACCTTTTACTGCTGCTTCAACCTTTTACTGCTGCTTCAACCTTTTACTGCTGCTTCCCTTTTACTGCTGCTTCCACCTTTTTTCCGATCGATCACGGTTTTTATTTATAATGCCTCAAGCGGATGTGATCAAACCAAGGAAGGATAAGAACAGGCAATGAGGCATACAAGGAAGGATCAAGATCGAGCAAGAGTCCATGGATGGCAGGGAACTGTGAGGGAAAGACGGGAAAAGGAAGGACTCTGGACTGAAACACGCCTTAATATAGGGCGTCTTTTCTGAATTAACGACCTTTACAAAGACGTTTTCTTGAAACACGACCTAGAAAAGGGCGTTTCTTCCTAGATTTAATTTTGGAACGAAACCAAGCCTTGTTTGAAAGCTCAAATAACACGCCTTAGATAACGGCGTTAATTAATATCACGCCTTATGCGAAGGCGTTACTCACAAAAGCTCTTTTATAGATAATCCCAGAAATTAAAGGATAACACCAGGAATTGACGCCCTCTCATTCAGTCGTCCTTTCTTTGAAAACGCCCTATAACAGGTCGTTTCTTTTAAAATTAACGCCCTTAATCAAGTCGTTAATCACAAAAATACAGGAAAAATGCAGAAAAATTCACAAAAATAGAAAAACTTCATATTACAGGAATATCGAAGTCCACTTGGGGCATTTATATAATAACATGAGATTTGATCAACAAAACGTTAATTTTGGCGTGTCTACAGCTGCCCCGCCTTGGCGTCTGCTTTGCAAGGGAGTGAGACAGAAATGGAGTGAAGTGCCACGAGCGTAAATGAGGTGGAACGAACTGATAAGTAGATGCCAAGGTGTGATGTGACACGCCTCAGACACTGAGCATTTGAAATCTTTCCAAGATTCTTGAGCGAAACAACTCTGAGTGATTCCAAGGAACATCAATTTGTTGGATAAAAGGAGGTTAAACTAAGTAATAAAAGGTGTGCGCGTGGGCACGACAGGGAAAGACCATTGGAGAGCGATTACCAGCCAATGTGGAGGTGCTGCAACCAAGGTAAATTTTACAGGAAAGTAAAGAGAATTGGGACAGGGATCCAACAAAGGGACACTTTCAAGGAATCAGCCTGAATGGCTTCAAATAGAATGAAGTACTTGATTTAAAGTGGAATATCTCATGTCAATTCAATCGAGAGCGAGCGAACTTCATTATTGCCATAATATGAAGATTTTCAGCATGAAACTCAAAGTCCTACATGATGCATGCTGGGCTAAAAGAAAAGATTAAAAAACAAACTAAAAATAGAAAATAATCAAGGATAATATTGCTAAGCTGTTTAGGTCTGGTCAAGAATCCATATTTCTGAGTTAACACTAAGCCGAAGCCCGTTTGTCCGCGCATCAACTCAGAAAGTGGAACCATCGTTCCAAACTTTTAACAACTCGACGGCCTATCCGTGTGATCAAGCTTCTCCTGAAATCGTCATCGTTTTTGATGAAGGGGAACTCAAATTTCAAGTTCATCTGAACCACAAGGTCCTTGACATAATATAATAGCGTAGATATCATATAGTAACAATGCTTACAAGAAACAGATACAAAGTGATGATGCTGCCCCTACGGGTGATCCAAACGCCTAGAATCCTGCAAACTTCTGCACTTTGAAAATTCATCAGACTTCATTTATCAGTTCAGAATATGACATGATCATAAGTGCTTAATCATAAACAATACCATCAAATAATAGCACTTAGAACAATTAAAAGGAAAAAGAAATGAATAGAAGAAGAAAAAAAGAGGGAGAAAAGGGAAGCATGCGTAGGATGCTAAGGGGATGTGTGATCGCCAGAGACGTGAGGGCCTCAAAGGATATAAACAATAACAATATGGAGGGATCGCGAAAAATACCTTAAAAGCGCGGGATTGTGAGTGATTTCCTTTCTCTTCCGATCGGCCGGCCGATGAAGAGAGTTCTTCCTTTTTGATTACCCTTGCAAAGATCAAAGACAACAACCAATAAAAATAGGAATTAGAACCAAGGTGAGTGTAGCATCAAATTCATAATAAAGATGAACATGAAAATCATGTATAAGAACACACCTTGTGGGTGTTGGCCCTTAAACCCCTATGCAAAAGGGTATGGGAGATATGATGAATGATATGCAAATAGGGAGGTGTGCAAGTGTTGCACTAAGGAGATCTCAACATGGAGATAAAAAGAAATTAAAGGAAGAGATGGAATAATGATGCATGCAATTAACTAAAGAAAAATAAGAGATAGGAGGGGGAAGGCTTAGTGGTTTCTCCAATTGGCTTCAAGATCTTCAATAGAGGAAGAAGAGGATGTAGAATTCCATGGATGTAGAGGCTCCAAATCTTCAATAGAGGAAGAAGAACTCCATGGATGAAGCTTTTAGGTGCATGGGAGTCTTCCTCCTTGAGCCTTTAGTCCGGCAGCACCTCCCCTTGAATTGATCTTGATCTTTTTTCACAAGGAAGAGAGAGGTTCTATTTATAGGGTTGAAATTCGGAATTAATTCCAAGGGAAATTAGGAAAACATGTTTTAGTGGGATTTGGAATGAGATAAACATTAGGCAAGTGTCCCTTCAACTTTGGAAAGTCATAGGAACCCTTTCCCAAGTGGAAAAAGAGATTAAATGAGGAAAGGAAGTGAAATTCGGAATTAATTCCAAGATAAAATAGAAAACTTAGTTTTGGAAAGATTTGGAAGAGATAAACATTGGCAAGTGTCCAATAAGGGGAAGGATAAGAATGGGCAAGAGCCCAACCAAGGCAGGGGTCTAACGAAGCAAGGACTCTCTGGGGAAAGGGCTGCGAAGCCAGAAGATAAAACACGCCTCTGGTCAGGGCGTCAATTCAAGAATTGACGACCTGCCCAGAGGGCGTTTCTCAAAAACACGCCCTGCACAAGGGCGTTTCTCAAAACCAAATTTTTAGAAATGAAAACTCCCCATATTTGAAACATGAAAAACACGCCTCAATCAAAGCCACGTTTCAAAAACACGCCCCTGGGAAGGGCGTTAATTTCAAGAGCTCAAATGAGGAAGTCGGTCAAACCAAAAGAATTGACGCCCTCCAGTGTGGTCGTCCTTCTTTAAGAAACGCCCTAGGACAAGTCGTGTTTTAATAAAAACACGCCCTTACCCAGGTCGTGAATTTAGAAAATTCATAAAATAGATAAAATGGGGAGAAATAGATAAAATGGGAAAGACACGCCCCAGTCTAGGTCGTGTTTCAAAAACACGCCCCTATCAAGGGCGTTAATTCAGAAAATAGAGATAAATGCCCAAAAAATCCCAAAAAATAGGAAAAAGGAGATAAATGAGGAAAAATGGGAAAAATTCAAGAAAAGTGAGAAAACCACTCAAATAAGCTGATTCGAGGGTCAAATGGGGCATCGCAGGGCGATATGCAATATACTCAAAATAATGTCAATTTTGGCGTGTCTACAGCTGCCCCGCCTTGGCGTCTGCTTTGCAAGGGAGCGTAGCAAACTGAAAAAGAAATGAATAGAAGAAGAAAAAAAGAAATGAATAGAAGAAGAAAAAAAGAGGGAGAAAAGGGAAGCATGCGTAGGATGCTAAGGGGATGTGTGATCGCCAGAGACGCGAGGGCCTCAAAGGATATAAACAATAACAATATGGAGGGATCGCGAAAAATACCTTAAAAGCGCGGGATTGTGAGTGCTTTCCTTTCTCTTCCGATCGGCCGGCCGATGAAGAGAGTTCTTCCTTTTTGATTACCCTTGCAAAGATCAAAGACAACAACCAATAAAAATAGGAATTAGAACCAAGGTGAGTGTAGCATCAAATTCATAATAAAGATGAACATGAAAATCATGTATAAGAACACACCTTGTGGGTGTTGGCCCTTAAACCCCTATGCAAAAGGGTATGGGAGATATGATGAATGATATGCAAATAGGGAGGTGTGCAAGTGTTGCACTAAGGAGATCTCAACATGGAGATAAAAAGAAATTAAAGGAAGAGATGGAATAATGATGCATGCAATTAACTAAAGAAAAATAAGAGATAGGAGGGGGAAGGCTTAGTGGTTTCTCCAATTGGCTTCAAGATCTTCAATAGAGGAAGAAGAGGATGTAGAATTCCATGGATGTAGAGGCTCCAAATCTTCAATAGAGGAAGAAGAACTCCATGGATGAAGCTTTTAGGTGCATGGGAGTCTTCCTCCTTGAGCCTTTAGTCCGGCAGCACCTCCCCTTGAATTGATCTTGATCTTTTTTCACAAGGAAGAGAGAGGTTCTATTTATAGGGTTGAAATTCGGAATTAATTCCAAGGGAAATTAGGAAAACATGTTTTAGTGGGATTTGGAATGAGATAAACATTAGGCGAGTGTCCCTTCAACTTTGGAAAGTCATAGGAACCCTTTCCCAAGTGGAAAAAGAGATTAAATGAGGAAAGGAAGTGAAATTCGGAATTAATTCCAAGATAAAATAGAAAACTTAGTTTTGGAAAGATTTGGAAGAGATAAACATTGGCAAGTGTCCAATAAGGGGAAGGATAAGAATGGGCAAGAGCCCAACCAAGGCAGGGGTCTAACGAAGCAAGGACTCTCTGGGGAAAGGGCTGCGAAGCCAGAAGATAAAACACGCCTCTGGTCAGGGCGTCAATTCAAGAATTGACGACCTGCCCAGAGGGCGTTTCTCAAAAACACGCCCTGCACAAGGGCGTTTCTCAAAACCAAATTTTTAGAAATGAAAACTCCCCATATTTGAAACATGAAAAACACGCCTCAATCAAAGCCACGTTTCAAAAACACGCCCCTGGGAAGGGCGTTAATTTCAAGAGCTCAAATGAGGAAGTCGGTCAAACCAAAAGAATTGACGCCCTCCAGTGTGGTCGTCCTTCTTTAAGAAACGCCCTAGGACAAGTCGTGTTTTAATAAAAACACGCCCTTACCCAGGTCGTGAATTTAGAAAATTCATAAAATAGATAAAATGGGGAGAAATAGATAAAATGGGAAAGACACGCCCCAGTCCAGGTCGTGTTTCAAAAACACGCCCCTATCAAGGGCGTTAATTCAGAAAATAGAGATAAATGCCCAAAAAATCCCAAAAAATAGGAAAAAGGATATAAATGAGGAAAAATAGGAAAAATTCAAGAAAAGTGAGAAAACCACTCAAATAAGCTGATTCGAGGGTCAAATGGGGCATCGCAGGGCGATATGCAATATACTCAAAATAATGTCAATTTTGGCGTGTCTACAGCTGCCCCGCCTTGGCGTCTGCTTTGCAAGGGAGCGTAGCAAACTGAAAAGTAGATGCCAAGGTGTGATGAGACACGCAATCAACATCACTTGATGAGAATCAAATCAAAAGCACGAGATGAAGCAATCTCGGGAAATTCACTGAAATCAACAATGTTTGGATAAAATGGGGAGATGTGCACGCGGTGCACGAAGGAGATAAAATAAATGATCAACTTCCAACGCGGTGGAAGTACCTCAGGTCACAAACCTGTAGATTTCACCATTGGGGAGCGGTTACCAGCCAGTGGACGTGCTGCAGCCAAGGTGGATCAAAGGGGAAAGTTTGAAAATAAGATGATAAAAATCCAAACAAGGAGCTTTCGAGAAAATGACCCAGAACAGCGTCAAAACGAACTGAGGATCTAATTCGGAAATGAAAATCTCATATTGGGAAAGATTAAGATCAATTCAACTCTCAAAATCAGCTTATCAAAATGATTTTTCCAACAATTGTTTCAAATGAATGCATGAATGCATGCTGGGCTAAAGGGAAAATAACAAATGAAAATATCATATAATCAAGGATAATATTGTTAAACTGCCCAGACTGGGTCAAGAAACCAATTCTGCGAGCTGATACTAAGCCGAAGCTCGTTTATCCATGCACCAATTCGCAAAAAGGAACCATCGTCCCCAGCCTTGGACGGCTCAACGGCCTATCCGTGTGACTAAGATGCCTCTGGAATCATCATTGTTTTTGATGAAGGGGAACTCAAATCCCAGATTTACCAAAGCCACAAGGTCCTTGATATAATCTAGTAACATATGTAACATATAGTAAAATGCATACAGTGTTGGTGATATCAATAAGCATGGGGACTGAGAAATGAGCTGCAAGCACCGTGGGACTTTGATGATGATGCCCTGCCGGTGGGACCAAGAGCTTCTTATCATATGCTCAAAAATTCATTAGCCAAGATATAAAAGATAACAAGCAATGAATAAGGCATTCAAGCGCAGCAAGCATAGCATGAATCAAAGCATCAATAGCATGTACATGGCCTGAATAGCATAAGTCAAATCATAGCATTGTTTGTTGTTTTATCATGAGGAGACAATCTGGCTAATCAAGATTTGGAGATGAATAATCAAGAATGATAATGCCCAGTGGCAGAATTGAAAGTAGCAGGAGTTGATTAAATGATTTGGAGATGAATAATCAGAATGACAATCAGGAGATATAACCAAAAAAGATATGAGGAGATGATAACCAAAATACCCAGGGTGGCATGTCATGAGAATATCGGGAGGAATCAAATAGATTGATAGCAATAAGTGGAGATAGGACTCATCCCGTGCTCTTGGTCCTTGCAAAATTGTTCCTGCAAAACACCATCAAAAAATACAATGCAATTTTTTGGAGTTTGGAAATATGCAAATTTTTATGGAGTTTTGAAAAAGATATTCAAATTTTTGTGGAGATTTTGGAAATATTCGAATTTTTATGGAGATTTTGATCGGGAAATATTCAAAAAATTTTTGATTTTGGTTTAGACATTGCTAAAGCAGCATCAAAAGGGTGTTTTAAACCACTGGCTAGGGGTCCTCGTTCCTTCCCTTTTTGCTTAAAACTGTCCAAAGTTGGGTGTGCATTGTAAGGTGGCGCCCTATAACCGACCGCCTTTGATCAATGGTGCCCCTACCAAGGCCATACCCGAGAAACATTCGGTCTTGGAGGGAGAAGAGAAGAATAATTGGAGATAAGCTTTGTGCAGGATGGGAGACATCAAGACTTGAAATCCTTCCAAGGTTTTAACCCTCAAAGAGGTAGTCTGTTGTGCCGGGGCTTTGTGCCTTTGATTTTTAGACCCTTGACATGCATACGCCCAGGGTTTTCCCTGCGGGGACTTTGCCACTCTTGACATGCCATAATTCACAATTTTGCTTTTATCAAAATTTTGACTTGATTTTCATAATAGCCCTTTTGGCGAGATGTATCATGAAATTCATATTAACACTCATATCGATTTTGGGTCAAGACTGCCCCTATTTGAGACTCCTCTCGTATTGGGGATTACCGAGGTTGGTCATCTCATCCGTCAACCTCTTGCCCCTTCATTCGGCCGAGTAGAGAAGAGAAAAGACTTTCAGATATACTCATGGCATGGCCAAAGTAGCAACGGTGTTTTAACCAAAGGAGCCGGCTAAGGACGCCGTGAAGTGTGTGGAATGCCCAGCTGAAGGTTACTCTTAACAAGCAGGGAGAGAACATTGAATTCCCAGCGTGAGGTTCTTATTAACCAATGGTGCTGTAAAAGCAAGCCTAAAGACTCTTTTGAAATGATTTAATTAAACAGAAAATAAGATAAAGGTTTAAAACATCACTCTTAATCTTGTTAAGAAGCACTTCATTTTGAAAATCATGCGTGAAGTAACGAGGGAATGATATCATAAAAATGCGTACTTACGCCAATATGTTACCTTGCAACCTTTCTTGAAGCAGTTGTCAGAGGCGAGATTGATCAACGTGGGATAGTCCTCTTTGGCAGTCAAAAGGATTGGAAGCAAAGGGTTTGAAAGTGGCTTAACAAGAAGGAGTGGTGCCAAGATCAGACTCAGACGAATAAGGAGAAAAGGAAAAGAGGTGAGGGCTAGAACTCCCTCATTAAGGTGTGGAGACCCTGATCACATGAAAGGTCTACAGAAGGAGAGGAGAATTAGAAGGAGGAGTGAGGACTAAAGCCTCGAAAGCAGTGGGAGAATGGGCAGATGCCCAAGGCAGTGGAAGTGGAAGAAGTTGGGTCGGACCCATGATTAGGGGGAATCAGAAGAAGAAATTGATAGATGGAAAGAGGCGGATCCGGAGGGTCCGGAGGCGGTGGAGGAAAATCATGAGGGGAAGAATCCGGGGGCTCCGGAGGGATAACGAAAGAAGGGACGCAATGCCCTGGGAAAAAATAGGGAAAAAGATGATGGAAAAGGAAGAAGAAAATGAAGGATGTGATATCCCGGAGGAGTAGAAAGATGAATCGGAAGAAAGGTAGATGGTCCGGAGGTTCCGGAGGTTCCGGAGGAATGAGATGGAAAGGGGCGTGCTGCCCTGGAAAATGATAGAGAGAATAAGACGGAGAATCTGGAGGTTCCGGAGGAATACTGAAAGTAGGGACGCGATGCCCAGGAAGGTCCGGAGGTTCCGGAGAAATGAGTTGGAAAGGGGAGCGATGCCCGAGGGGAAGGTAAAGGAATGAAGGAGGATCAGGAGGAAAATCCGGAGGTTCCGTAGGAAGCAAATCAGGAAGGAGAAGGTGGAAAGGGGCGTCGTGCCCAAGGGCAAAGTCTGGAGGTTCCGGAGGAATGAGGTGGAAAGGGGCGCGACGCCCGAGGGGAAGGTCCGGAAGTTCCGGAAGAATAAAATTAGAAAGGGGGCGATGCCCAAAGAGGAGGGATAAAATTCCTGGAGGTTCCAGGGAGATAGCAGGAAAAGGGACGTAATGTCCCAGGGAGAGTGGACAAAAAGATGAAGATGAACAGGATGAGAAATGCGGAATATCCGGAGGTACCGGAAGGCGAGGAAGACACGGGCTTGGAAACCCGGGAAGCAGGAGGTGCAAATGTATGCAAAATGATGGATGTAATGAATGCAAAGAATGGAATGACTGAATGAATGAAAAATGCATGAAATTCGAAGAAGATGAAGAATGTGAAGAGTGAGAAGGTGAGATCCTCCTCTTTTCCCTTGGAGTGGCCCATGAAGAAAAGGTGATTGAAATGGATATGGATGAAGTTGAATGAACAAGAGTGGAAGAAATAGGGGACGACCCCTTAAGACAATTGCCCCTCCACGGCAGTGAACATGTACGACCAATTGGCCCAATAAAGGAAGCTTCAATAAATGACCACCCCCTTGGAAAGCGAAGATCAATAAGGTGAGGGAGTCGTAGAGTTGGAACATGAAACATCGCCATGCCCATTGATGGTGATGAATATGGAATGTTGAATAAAATGGGCATTCGCCCCTTATAAGGAATAATGAATTCGGAATTCGAAAATTGGAACAAGGGGTGCCCTGCCCGGCCCTTAGACGACAGCAACGCCCGGCATGGCGACGACTTGGCTTCTTCGGCTGTGATTGGCACAATAACCCGGATTGGCATCCGGCAAATGAATTCTTGCATCTTGAATGGCACGGCCAAATCCTTGCTGCCCGGCTCTTGATTATCTTCGGCACCTGTGCTTGCAGAAGGCCCCCCATTCCGAGTAGTAGAGGGAGGTGAAGCGGAGGCAGAAAGCTCCATGGATGGTGGAGATATAAGGGGAGGTGTTGGCGTAAATGGAGGCGGAGATTCAAACACATCGAGTTTCTCCCTTTGCTTGCAAGCGGTCGGGGTTAGCTCAAGTGCAAAAAGTGGTGGACCCTGCTCAGAATTAACCATAGGTAAAGGCGAAAGGCTATGTGGTGGAGGTATGGGTTTTGGGGTTAAAGGCATAATAGAGGGTAATGGTGGTGAAATTGGGGAAGTGGAGGCCGAGGTGGAGGCTAATGGGAGGCTGATTGGGGAAGGTTTAATGATGGGTTCGACGGAGGCTAATGGTGTGGAGGTAGATGGCTTAACGGGTGGAGGTTTAATGGTGGAAGGTTTGGGGGAGGCCAGTGTTGCGTGGGTTAATGGTGTAATAGGAGGAGGTGTAATGTATTCGGTGTCAAGGATAGGAGGAGACTTACAATGTGCCGGTGTGGGTGATTGAAGTATCGACCCATCATCGTAACACCAATTAGTCTCATAAATAGGGATTGGATCGGGGATGGTTTCATCCTGAGCAGGAGGTTCATCGAATGAAAATGGGGAAAGCGGAAAGTTAAGGAAACTCGGAAGGGGTGCCTGCGGAGCTTCATCATCATCGTACACTGCCTGAAATTCTTCAATTGCCGGCTCTTCCTCGCTTGGAATGCCGAAGTCATAATCGTCCATCCTGTCTTTCCATTCATTCTCCATCTTTGTAATCTCGTCCAAAGCGGCATGGAGAGGATTGACTGGAGTAGGAGGAGCCGTGACCCTCTTTATTTGTTCCTCCATCAAAGTAATCTTATCAAGCAGAGATTGTTGGAGGGGTGTGACTTGAGCAACAGAAGGTTGGCAGGGCCTTGAAGGAGGAAGGGCCGTATAAAAAGGCCGTGGAGGGGAATTAATGGGCCGGCCCATGGAAGAACCCGGATGGGCCGGATTACAAGGAATAAATGGGCCTCGGGGCCACGGTGGAGGAGGAATAGAAGGAGGCGGGTGATGGGCCACCCGAGTAAAATGAACAGGAGGAGATGGGTAATGGGCTACCCGATTAGAGGAAGGAGGAGGGGGGTGATGGGCCACCCGTGTAGAATTGGAGGGAGATGGGTGATGGGCCACCCGAATAGAATTGGAAGGAGGGAGAGATGCATGAGATGTACCCTCAACGGCAGCCTTAAGGGCTTGGATCTGTTGAGGGGTAAGATGATCTAATGCATGAATGATCTGGGAGACCTTCTTATCATTGGGACGAGATGGTCCCGTAGGAATAGTGGCTCGAAATTGAGTCGAAGGACCATTGGATTGGACATTGCCCATGGGTCGGGCATGACCATAAGAATAAGGACGTGGTCCCTTGAAAGAATGATGAGAATGATGAACATGTTGAAATTGAGGATATGAAGTGCTAGGTTGTGCATCCTCATGAATTGAATTGAACATGTTTCTATTATAGTAAGCCATTATATAATCAGATTTCACAATAATATGCAAATAAGCACACGAGTTGGAATGATTACCGTGATTTTGATTTGTTTAATCCTTGGTGAATTAATGAATTTCAATAAGATTTGGAAAGATTCGCACAAGGAGAGTCCTAGTTTCAATATGATTCGCTTCAATGCCAACTAGGAACTCTCACTCACCACGTATTAGGCCAACTAATTTGGGACTCCAAAAGGGTACAACCTGCCCGGCGTCCGTGAGGGAATCCACGGGTGCGGGGGCTTATGGAGGCTTGGAAAAGGGATCTCCGGTCCAAAGAGACGGAATGCTCAATGGAGGGTCGTCCCGATTCCAAGAGGGTGTGTGGAATCCTAATGAAGAGGAGGAGGTCTCCCAAACCAATGCAAATATGAATGCAACAGGGGAAATTAGGCCAAACAGCACAATAATGATCAATCAACAAAGATAAGCATGAAAACTCACCCACGGGAAGGGTTCTGGAAACCCACAGTAAAAACATGCCCTGGCAAGGGGCGCTAATAAAAAAGACACGACGGTGTGACTGTCGTGAATCAACCTCAAGGGCGCAGGGGCAAAGTAAAACGCGCCTTAGGGTTAGGCGCTATCAATAAAAGGACGCCCTGTCCAGAGGGCGTCGACTCAAAAGACACGCCCTGACGTGGGGCGCTAATCAAGTAAAAGACGCCCTGTAGTAGGGCGTGAATTCACAGGCAGCAATATAAAGCAAGAAAGCCCGGAAGTAAGCTGGAAAACGCCCTGTCTGAGGGCGTAAAATATGAAGAAGACGCCCTTGGTTAGGGCGTTAAATCAATAAAAACGCCTCTTCCAGAGGCGTGAATTAACTGTCTCCAGGAAACCTTCGCGGCCAGCAATAACAGAGAGAACACTCACAGAGCCAACAACATGCAATCAATAAATATGAATATCAAAAGGGCACGCGAGGGTGCCAAGGGGAAAGGGGTAATAAAGGAAGAACACAAAGTGTCCCACCGTGATCGCCAATTTGTAGATTCTAATTAGAAAATCCACTTAGAACAATTAAAAGGAAAAAGAAATGAATAGAAGAAGAAAAAAAGAGGGAGAAAAGGGAAGCATGCGTAGGATGCTAAGGGGATGTGTGATCACCAGAGACGCGAGGGCCTCAAAGGATATAAACAATAACAATATGGAGGGATCGCGAAAAATACCTTAAAAGCGCGGGATTGTGAGTGCTTTCCTTTCTCTTCCGATCGGCCGGCCGATGAAGAGAGTTCTTCCTTTTTGATTACCCTTGCAAAGATCAAAGACAACAACTAATAAAAATAGGAATTAGAACCAAGGTGAGTGTAGCATCAAATTCATAATAAAGATGAACATGAAAATCATGTATAAGAACACACCTTGTGGGTGTTGGCCCTTAAACCCCTATGCAAAAGGGTATGGGAGATATGATGAATGATATGCAAATAGGGAGGTGTGCAAGTGTTGCACTAAGGAGATCTCAACATGGAGATAAAAAGAAATTAAAGGAAGAGATGGAATAATGATGCATGCAATTAACTAAAGAAAAATAAGAGATAGGAGGGGGAAGGCTTAGTGGTTTCTCCAATTGGCTTCAAGATCTTCAATAGAGGAAGAAGAGGATGTAGAATTCCATGGATGTAGAGGCTCCAAATCTTCAATAGAGGAAGAAGAACTCCATGGATGAAGCTTTTAGGTGCATGGGAGTCTTCCTCCTTGAGCCTTTAGTCCGGCAGCACCTCCCCTTGAATTGATCTTGATCTTTTTTCACAAGGAAGAGAGAGGTTCTATTTATAGGGTTGAAATTCGGAATTAATTCCAAGGGAAATTAGGAAAACATGTTTTAGTGGGATTTGGAATGAGATAAACATTAGGCAAGTGTCCCTTCAACTTTGGAAAGTCATAGGAACCCTTTCCCAAGTGGAAAAAGAGATTAAATGAGGAAAGGAAGTGAAATTCGGAATTAATTCCAAGATAAAATAGAAAACTTAGTTTTGGAAAGATTTGGAAGAGATAAACATTGGCAAGTGTCCAATAAGGGGAAGGATAAGAATGGGCAAGAGCCCAACCAAGGCAGGGGTCTAACGAAGCAAGGACTCTCTGGGGAAAGGGCTGCGAAGCCAGAAGATAAAACACGCCTCTGGTCAGGGCGTCAATTCAAGAATTGACGACCTGCCCAGAGGGCGTTTCTCAAAAACACGCCCTGCACAAGGGCGTTTCTCAAAACCAAATTTTTAGAAATGAAAACTCCCCATATTTGAAACATGAAAAACACACCTCAATCAAAGCCACGTTTCAAAAACACGCCCCTGGGAAGGGCGTTAATTTCAAGAGCTCAAATGAGGAAGTCGGTCAAACCAAAAGAATTGACGCCCTCCAGTGTGGTCGTCCTTCTTTAAGAAACGCCCTAGGACAAGTCGTGTTTTAATAAAAACACGCCCTTACCCAGGTCGTGAATTTAGAAAATTCATAAAATAGATAAAATGGGGAGAAATAGATAAAATGGGAAAGACACGCCCCAGTCCAGGTCGTGTTTCAAAAACACGCCCCTATCAAGGGCGTTAATTCAGAAAATAGAGATAAATGCCCAAAAAATCCCAAAAAATAGGAAAAAGGAGATAAATGAGGAAAAATAGGAAAAATTCAAGAAAAGTGAGAAAACCACTCAAATAAGCTGATTCGAGGGTCAAATGGGGCATCGCAGGGCGATATGCAATATACTCAAAATAATGTCAATTTTGGCGTGTCTACATCCGTGGGAGCCGTCCTCGCACAAGCTGACGAAGAAGGCAAGGAATGGGAAACCTATTACTTGTCCAAACTCCTCAATCCCTGTGAGCAGAAGTACACGGCCATGGAGAAAACCTGTGCTGCCCTCGTTTGGGTAGTGCAAAAATTGAAGCACTACTTCTTGGCCGATGAGATCCATTTGATTGCTCGCATGAACCCTATCGAGTTCCTCCTAGAGAAATCTGTCCTTACTGATAGGCTAGCATGCTGGCAGAGTTTCCTATCTCAATTTCACATCACCTACATCCAACAAAAGGCAATTAAAGGATATGCTATAGCCGAGCATCTCGTTCACCATCCTCTTCCCAAGTTTGATCTTGTCTAATCAGAGTTTCCAGATGAGGAACTAATGTCCATCACCCAATCTGATGAGCCAATGTGGACATTATATTTTGATGGAGCTCTGAATTCCCAAGGGAAGGGTATTGACATTGTTCTTCTAACGCCCGAGGGCGTTACCATCCCATAGGCATTTCATCTCGCATTCTCAGTCACCAACAGCATTGCTGAATACGAGGCTCTTCTAGCTGGTCTGGAACTAGCACATTCTTTCTATATCACCGAAATGCGAGTCATGGGTGATAGTCAACTTGTTCTCCGCCAGGTGCTTACCAAATATCGCACCCTTGATCCCAAGCTCAAGCCCTATCATGAGCTGGTCTCTGCTTATGCCAAATTATTCACCAAGCTGATCTTTGTCCATGTTCCTCGCGAACAGAACATTTTGGCCGATGCCCTCGCCTCCTTGGCGTCATCTTTTAAATTCCCTTTAGGTGCATGGTCTAAATCTATCACCATCTACAAGCGTCTCATCCTTGCCGTTCAAGACCCTTACCTCTTAAAAATCAAAGAAAGAGTCCTACGGAAGGTTCAGGAAGAGGAAATTCTTGAGAACAGGGAAATCATGTTGGCATAATTTGAAGAAGAACTGGCTGACAAGGAGAAACCTTGGTTCTATGAAATCGCCAAATATTGCAAAGATCAGTCTTATCCTGAGGGAGCCACCACAGAAGATAAGAAAGCCATAAGAAGGGTGGCCCAGAAATACACATTGGTTCGAGGTCTACTCTATAGAAGGAGCCTTACTGGTGTTCTATTAAGATGTCTTGATGACAATGAGGTCTGGATATGCGTAGAGGAAGCACACTCAGGTGTGTGCGGTGGCCATGTAAATAGCCAAATGCTCGCTAAGAAGATCATTCGGTAAGGCTTTTATTGGCCCACTATGGAAGAGGATTGTGCTGTCTATGTCCGTATGTGTGTCAAGTGTCAGCTTCACGCCGATAAGATTCATTCACCATCTTCCTCACTTCATCCAGTATCCTCCCCATGGCCTTTCTCCATGTGGGCGTGCGACATCATTGGTCCCCTAGGTGATCCTAACTCCCTCACCAAGTAGAAATCTTTCATCCTCAATGCGACGGAGTACTTCACCAAATGGGCCAAAGTCGAAGCCTACGTGGAAATCAAGACGTCAACAGTCTGCAAGTTCATCATGAAGAACATCCTCACCAGGTTCGGCATCCCAAGCACAATCGTCACCGACAATGGGCCACAGTTCATCTCTCAGGACCTTCAGGACCTCTGCAAAAGGTACGCAATTGCATTGCATCATTCATCACCTTATTACCAACAAGGTAATGGCCAGGCAGAGGCCACCAACAAAACATTGATCAAAATCATTAAGAAAACCTACGAGTCTAGTAAGTTTTCAGACTGGCCAGAAAAGCTTATCGAAGCTCTATGGGCCTACCGCACCTCAATCCATACTACCACCGGGTAAACCCCATTTGCCCTTACTTATGGGATGGAAGCGGTAGTCCCGTACGAGACTCTGATTCCTTCTCTTAGGGTACAATTGGATGAGGAATTTCCCCTCGATGAATGTCGTGATTCGCTCCTTGCCCAGTTGGTACTCTTAGACGAGAAGCGGCTGGCCGCTGCCGAACATGCACGTGTTTATCAAAATAGACTCGCTCGTTTTTACCAAAAGAAAGTCATTAAGAGAAAATTCAAAGTCGGTGAGATGGTCGTAAAAAGAATTTTTGTCAAACCTGGAGGACCGCGTTCTAAACTTCAACCCAATTGGGAAGGACCATATGTGGTTCGAGCTGTGTACCCCGGCAACGCCTATAAGCTAGTCAATGCCGAAGGAGGCGGGTTATCCCACCCTTGGAATGGGCTTTATCTTAAGAAATACTACCCTTAGATAGGTGTAACAACCGGCATGGTACGAGGACCATCGAAGCTGAAAATTCACTCTTCGATCTTTGTGGTCTAACTCAGGGTTGACCTCCGTACACTCCCACACCCTACTTTTGAGATCAAACGAAATGGAACTCGAGGGAACACTTTCAAAAAAAAAGAGAAAAGAAAAAAAGAAAAAAAACTGATGCCTGGTGATCATCATGCAGTCAAGCCTTTGCATTTATCCTTCATATTAAGATAGGACCCCTTGAGGTTCGGTAGGTCTCGGGTCTTGGTCTGCCAGAACCGTGGAGATTCCTGTCCGGTCATGATGGCTTATGCCCATTAAAAGAAGGCAACATGCACACACGCAGGTGTTTTAGCCAAGAAAGTTGGTGGTATTACCTATTGTGGGGCTGTACACGAAGGTCTCTAGAAAAACCGTAATCTTTATTCTCTTCTTTCTCGACCCAATGAGACAGCCGGCACCCTTAAAGCGTTGAGCATAAGGGAACCGAAATACATTACCCTGAAGGCGAGAGTAGGATTCATCTCCTCGAACTTGAGTCAGAGCACGAGAAGAGGGCAGTATTCCCGCAGGCATATAAGAGGGATTTCAACATATCCAATTGTTACGACTCCCTCGGAAAAAAAAATAAGAAGAAGAAAAGGGGTCAAATAAAAGCCTGGACGTGGCCGTGCCTGATTTCTACAAGTGAAACCCCCTCAAAATGAAGGCTAAATTCCATAAAGGGGCAACGTAATTCTGTTCAAGGATTGGTCCAAAGTCGCTCAAAAGGGAAAGGTCGAGTAGGTCCCGGTTAGCTAGTCGGGTTAACGGTTTTGTCGATCCTCTCAGAAGGTTTATCCCATTACTCTTCTTTCTCCCCTCAAAGATGAAAGCTCAACGGAAATTCCGAGAGGCGTGCCCCGCTAAGGCAAGCAACCTCGTTTTAGCAAAACACACATATAATTATCTACTTTGAAAAGTAAAAGCCATCGCCGCGAAGGAGTCTCGGTGTTTCTGGCTGGTCAAGACCTCTATCTACCACCTTGATGGCTTCTTACTTTAACCTCGGGCTTAGGTCAATGCAAGCGCGTCACCTATAGGTGCGACGGCATCTGATTCCAGGTCAGCGTCGCGCGGTTGACCGTTAGGGTTCCAAGGTGTTCCATCCTATACCATCTAGATTTGTGAGGAAATAGACCCGGGCCGGGTAAATCTTTTACCTCGAACACTCTTTCGGTGTATCCTTGCGGTTGGAAGCAACTGGGAGCCTAAGCATGGCATGACGGTTTTGTCATCATGTTAAGTCTTAACCGGCAGGATTATCATTTGAGGAGTCTAGGGGCCCAAATCACTCTAGATGTGCACACAGGATACCTGGGAGGTTAGTAAGAAACCCTGCCTTCATAAAGGTTAGGTGCCATAAGAATGGTCACCTGGCGTTGGCCAAAAAAAAAAAACCAAAAAAGAGAGAGATGGTGGTGATGTGATGAAGTGGCCCTCGGAAGACGCCGTCAATTGAGTTCCCAAGTGGAAATACTTGTGGAGCATGTTAACCCTGCATTAGGCTAATTAAGAACGATTTAAAACACCCCTGATTCAAGAACCATGACGGTTGTGATAATAGTGTCCTTCGTTAAAAAAATAATAAAAAAATAAAAAATCTAATAAGTTAAAAAAAAAGAAAAACAACAAAAAAGAAAAAAATTTGCATCCGTGTGATCTCATCTGTGTGCTACATTCTGTTCCCATTTGTGTGCATGTGTGTTGCATTCATCATCTCTGCGCTTGCCTTAATTGATAAAGGCTTGGCCCCTTGACTTGTTATCAAGGTTAGTCTCAAAATGATCACCCACTCTTTGAGCAAGGGGCCAAGTCAGAATGGAAGAACTGACTTGTTTCATTGAGCAATGTGTACAGGATTGAAAAGCAAGAATGAAGGTAGAAGATACGAAACTTAACATTCCTTCCTTTATTTCCTTCTAGAAGTTGTACATTAAGTTCCATCCTCTCTCTCAGAGTTACCCCTCTCTCCGCTCTCCAGGTGAGGAACCCTGGAGGGTGTTGCTAAACCATGCAAGGCGGTGCCTCTATTGCTCGGTACCCCTCTTCCCGTCTCTGCTCCCCGTCGATCGACAAGAGCGGCAAAGAAGCTACTAACACGAAAGTCGCGCTCTCGTGCTCTTCAGTAGCGCTCTTCACCATCTCTCAGCCATTGCTCAGCAAGACCGAGGCTGGTTCGGAGTTCAAATAGTTGGGCCTCCATGGCCCTCCGCTCCTCCCTCTCAGCCAATCTGTCGGCTCTCTCTCGTTCGGTGTCTCTTTCCCTTTCCGCACGTTCTCTCTCTCTGTCCTCCCTTTTCAGCTGAAGGGTAATCCTCAACTCCGCGGCGTCTCGAGAAGAGCCATCGTCTGGATGATGCCGCAACTCTTCCTCTAGTTCCCCTACTCTGGCTTCCCCCTGTGCAGTACGGGCAAGTGCATCTTGCACCTCTTTCGCCTGCCATAACCATCATCTCATATATGTGGAGGCGCGAATAAGTGAAATTCAATGGTGAAACTCTCACCTGTGTGGAAAGCATTCCTTCTGCCTCCGCAGCCCGCTGCGTAGCGCAGGCAAGCTGCTCATGGAGCAAATCAAGTTCAAAAGTGGCGATCCATAAGCTGGAAGAGATACCATCTGCCCCCATGGCTGAAGAAGCCGCGTCAAGCTGGGCGCGCTACAACACGCATGAGGTGGCATTGAGGGTCTAGCACCAAGAACCTTGGTCTATGATCATGAGTAAGCAGGCTTACCGAAGAACTCAAGGCTGCGCGAGCATCACGTAACTACCACTCTGTGCCTATCAGGTGAGCTTGTAGGTTCGTTATCATGGTGTCGCGAGCATCCTATGGCCAAGGCATAAGTTAACATATTTATAAAAAAAGAAAATAAAAAGAAAATAAAAAATGTGTTCACCTCCACAGTCCCCTCGGGTTGGAGTCGCTCTGCATACATCGCCTTATAGTGGCGTAGATAATCCTTGTTGTCTTGAGCACGTGACTCTACGAGTGTGCCACCCCGTTGCCAATCTTCATATTGCTCGGGGAACCGCACTCGCCAATCAACGGAGATCGCCGACCCACACGTCTTCCTCCCAACACGTGGTGTTGTAATTATGTCCACCCATTCCTAGGCAAGCCCTAAGGTCCTCATGGCCAATCGTAGTTGAAGTGGCTCGATTTCATTCACATAGTGCATCCAGAGGTCACGCCCGAACCGGGCACGACTCGTCATGACCCATGGCTGATCGGCGTCGATCATGCCCGCATAAGGTCTCCAGATCACTTAGGTCAGGCCACACACGTCTTCTTAATAAAAAAAAATTAAAAAAATCATCAAATATAAAAAAAATCAACAAAAAATAATAACCACCATCACTGCAGGGAACTCTTGTAACTCGCGTCTTAGCACCATCAACTGGTAGGATAGAGGGGCTGGGCTCATGAGGGGCTGCCACCGCCTTGCCAGCGGCACCGTCGCTAGGAGCCAATGACGGGCCTTTCCCATTGGAAGGTAATAATAGCTCCACAACTGCACCATCATGTGTCTTTAACATACCAAAAAAAAAGGAAAAAGAAGAAGAAAAAAAAGGACAGGGAAGGGGTACCTGGATGAACGGCGTGAAACCACTCACTGTTGTCTCTCGATCTGCTCTTTCAGACAGACCCACAAATAGATGCGCCAGCATGGCTGCTCCCCAGGCATATCGCCCCACTTTCTCAGGGTCTACCAGGAATTCCAAGAAGTGGCAATGGATGATGTCTCCTTTCGAACCCAGCAGTAATCTCCCTAATAGGAAGAAGAGGAATCTCCTCAAATCCATGTTAGCCCTTTCCCAATTGCTCACATCTACACAGTAGACGGCGCGGCATCCCCTTTCGGTCCTCTCCATGAACTCTTCCAAGGACTCAACATCACGGGAACGAATATCAGTAAGTCCCAACATTTCCATGATAGGCGTCTTGGCTACGGACATGTTCTTACGATCATCTAGATCCACTCCTAGCAACCTCTGAGCAGCCTCCCTGTAGTCGGAGTACGTGATGCCAGTCAGCACCTCGCCATCCACTTTCAGGCCCGTAATTCAGACCACATCTTCCAAGCTGGGCACCATGTGCCACCAAGACATCAAGAAGGCACGACTCATTGGATCCCACCTTTCACGTAATACTTGGATGAGGGCGAGGTCGAGCTCGACGGGCTCGATCCGGAGGAAGTCTCCAAAGCCCATTATGTCTAGCCTGGCCTTCTGAAAATTCGGAAGACCTCTGTATGCTACCACCACTACCTTCCATGATATGTGTGATTTCATCACGCTCTGCGCATACACAAGAAATGAAAAAGGGGCCTTTGTCAAGAGAGAAAAAAGAAGAAAGATTGAGGGAAAGGGCAAGAAGGCTTATTTTACGAGTTGCGATTGGGTCCTTTCACTGAAGTGCCCTTCAAGGTTCGAGAGTCTCCTGGAACTGCTACCGCTGGACCGGCTTCTCTTCGAGGAGTGGGAAGATTCGCCCTCCATTCTAAATCCTATAACTCTCGGTCCTTCCTCTTCCGTGGAAACTTGTACTCTGTGAATTGGCTCTCGATATCCTTGGAAGAACGAGGGAGGGAGGTATTTATAAAAATGAGAGAAGTGCAAGCCAACTGCCTCCATCAACTTTAACAATAACCCTCATGATAGAGTACCTTCCCTGCGGTCCCATGTGTCACTTCACGGCCTGCGCAGGGTAATTGATTGGATGGTGCGATATGACGATTCGCTCCCTACGCAGTCTAGGGATGCCCTGTCATGTTGTAGAGGTCATCTAGGAAGGTTGAAAGGTCATTCGGGAGAAGGAGCTAGAAGCTGTCATTGTTGACTTTGATGGAAAATGATCGCGGCAAGATGCGATTCCCCGTTTCACGGCGGGGTCTTGTCGGCGCATCACATGGAAACCGTATAAAGGAGAAGAAGCGTAAGGAAGAAGGAATGCGCAAAAGAACAAATAAGCAGTAGGAAATCAAATCACTCCATTCATAAGTCTACATAAACTATCATAAACATCACAGTCATGAACATCGCAACAGAGGAGGCGGGTCCACTAGCTCTCTAATTCTCGCCAGCACCTTCATGTGCATCCCTCTAGGCGTCCCTCTCCTCTCCCCTAAGGTGAGGGTCCCTCAGGGGCCTCCTGGAACTCCGTGAAGCCGTACTCGCCTCACCCCGTGATACATGCTCTACAGCAGCGGCTAGATGTTGCTCCCTTGGCGTGGCAAAGAGGCCACCGACAGAAAGGTGGCCAAACTGGTGGAGTCGTGCCTCGAACTCTCGTGCTCTCTCGTAGCACGTCTCTATCACTCCTAACCTCTACCCCGTAACCAGAAGGCCTAGTTGGAGCTCCCTCACCTAGGCCTCCAAGGCCTTCCTCTCATCCCGATCATGCTGTCGCTCGGCCCTTCTTTCCTCCCTCTCTTTCTCCCTCTCCTCTCTCTCTCTCTCTGCCTCCCTCCTCGCCACCTAGAGGAGGACCCTTAACTCCATGATGTCTGGAGACGGCCTCTCTTCATCGTGACGCCGCAGCTCTGCTATGGTTGCTGCCCAAGCATCACACTCCTCTTTAGCCTGGGTCGCGCGGGCCACTGCACTGGAAAGTTACTCCCGGAGGGAGGCGATCTCCAGAAAAGGAGCCTGGGAGCTGGAAGATGATCCGTCAGCCATCCCTACCATCGTCGCCTGCCGGGCACGCTGGAACAGACAAACAACAGCCATCGGTTAAGCCCCGGGTGTCACGCCCCGAGCGCGGAAGGAACCCGGGAGAACGCGACGAGTTTATATCAATCATGTCAATCAGAGCAAGTAGAATTTCGACATCAAAATAGAGTGCGCAATAAGATGAGATTTTGAAACATAATCAAACACTGATACCAGTGATAATAACAAACCCATAAATAAAGTCACATACTCCAAGACTTAACAATACGAACCAGGCCCATGAGCCTTAACTATTACAACACATTGACATAACACCATATCCAACGACAAGACTCCTAAGAATAAACTAAGGACGACAAAACACGATGAGTGGTAGTAGCACGTCGCTTGCAGATTCTACGCTCGTCACTCTTGCTCCTGCCCATCCGAGTCCGAGTCATGGTCCGTATTACCTGAAAAGTTTGGGGACAAGAACTTGATGAGCGAACGCTCAGTAGGAGTTATATCTCAAGAACTAGCAATTGGTTTAAGTATTTAACTTTTTCAAATGAAAATGTAAGTCTATATGTAAAACATGTAAATTAAAATGTTATGGAATCGAACAGGATAACGAGAGGAAATAACATATGCTGTTGATCCAAGATAGGGAATTTCAAGTATTCAAGTATTTGAATGAGTACCAAGTATATCAACAAAGTCTTTCATGTCGTGAAATAATGGCTATTAACAAGCAAGTACTTTGCCCATTCCGGGCCACGCAAGTCATGTCAAGTCAGTCAAGTCAAGCACGCGAGAGAGAGATAGAGATATAGTGGAGATGTTGTAGATTCAAGTAAGTACTTCGGTGCAATGTCACACTGTGATCAATATAACTCCCATGGGCACAAGTACTTTCGGGTGCTCCTCCCAGGACCAGATCGGGCCCTATATGCGCTGACATTGTTACATGTAATATCTAGACAACCACTTTATGTATAGCCATGGAATTCCAAGAACAAACTCATGTAAGATATCAAGATAGATTTGTGGATAGGTTCCACGGAATTCAAGGAAATAGCTTTTAGAGTTCAAAAATCGATATGACGGTAAAATCATGAGTGTCGATAAAACTGGGTAGATTTAGTTCTCCAATTGGGTACCATAACAAATAGGTATCCATATACATGGATGGTCACCCATTTGATATAGAATTGAGGTCCACAAGAACAGCATATCAATGATATGATGTCCACATTCTATTAAGAATATACTCATGATATCCACATAGTATATCATGAGGGCCGGTATACCATGTTTCTAAAGAGTGACATGGCAAAATAGTGTAAAGGGTTTTTATGGTACAACCTGCTCAGTCGACCTTGAGGGAATCCAAGGCTCGAGGAGTCTTACGGAGGTCTCTATGACTAACTTGCTAGTCCAAAGGAACGGAATGTCCAATGGAGAGCTTGTAGGTCACCGAGAATTGAGGGGTAATGCGATAACCATCGTGAAACATGGGACTATATTCATGGAATGGAACATAGTGCCGATATATATATATATATATAACCCTCGGTTCACAGAAAGCAGTATGAAATAATTACACAGGAAATTAGCGACTTAATCTAAGTCATTACTTATCAAATTAACGCCTTTTACAGGGGCGTTTATTTATAATTTGATGACTTATACAGGGGTCATCCATTATATAATTCTATTTTGCAGGAATTTCTATATTCTGGAATTTTAACAAAACGCGTCTTGGACAGGGGCGTTACTTTTTAATTAGAGCCCTTTGGTGGGGCGTCAGTTCTATAAGAGACGGCCTGTATCAGGTCGTTAATCCAAGATTTAACATGAACAGTGAAAATTTCCAGATAATACAATTTTGGGATAACAAGTTACATGGTCAGGTCAAGAAAAATAGCAGGATTCAAGGGGTATAATTATGCATTAGATTGGATTCATGGTTTCATAGATATAAAATTTTTAAACATGAGTATTTAATAATTTCAAAGAATTGACGACTCCTGGGCAGGGCGTCAGATCTTGAATTAGCGCCATGGGCTGGGTCGCTTCTTTTAAATTAGCGCCCTTGGCAGGGTCGCTTATTTTAAAATCTTACAGAACCTTTGAAAACACAATAAGACTATATGTATGAGATCATGGATGATATTATTACATAATCTATGCTAGTTTGGGCTACGTTTCTTGAGAAAACCTACAATATGATCATGATTTATGCTTGTTTGGGCTACGAGACTTGAGATAACCTACCTCTGTGGATGATCTGGTGAACAGGATGAAGGTCTGAAGCTTTTACGATGGTCTGTCTCAAACAACAGCAGGATGAAGAATGCACTTCGTGGTTCACAGGAGGAAGGAAATGATGACGATGAATGCCCGTGGTCTAGTGCAGGCCTTAACAGGATGACGGGGGAAGCAGAGGAACGCCTTCACACGTTCGTCAGCAGGAAGAAGAATGAAGAAGAGGGAGCTCCCCTTCACATTGCAGTCAACAGGAAGAAGAGGAAGAAGCCTTCCTCACTTGCATTCGCAGCAGTAGGATGGCGTCGATGTAGTAGTAACGTTGCTACGATCGACGGAGACGTAGCTTTATAGGGTTGTGTGGGTTCTGGGGGATTCAAATGCTCAGATACGGAAGGGATTTTTGATCAAGATTGGTAAGGTTTTAAACCTACTATGCATGGACCTCACCCCTTCCAAGATAGCAGCCGCCTGCCCCCATTTGCATCGGAGAACCCTAACACAGGCCATGCAGCGAACGAGCAAGCCTTAATTTAACCCTCGGGGAAAGAGACGTCTGAGACAAGAGCGTCTTTTCATTAAGTAACGCCCTCACCAGAGGGCGTGTTTTTATAAAATGACGCCTTAACTAGGGTCGTCTTTTACATTTTCCATATTTTGGTGCTAAATTTCTATTTTTTCTTGGTATGAATTAGCGCCCATGATCAGGGCGTTATTTATACAACTAATGCCTTAAGAGAGGGCGTTATTTAATTAGCGCCTTAAGGAAGGGCGTTATTTCTTTTTGGCCCAATTTTATGTATTTCTCTTGGATGGTTTTACGTTTATTAAGTACGTCTAATCATATATATCAATTATTTTTATTCATTTGGAATATTTATTCCTTATTAATTATCTAGGGTCTTACACCCTCCCCCACTTAAAAGAATTTTGTCCCCAAATTCAATTGCGTGAAATGGAGACATGGAGGGTATAGAGTACTTACGATTTAGAATAATTCTGGATATCTTCTTCGCATAGATTCCTCAGTTTCCCATGTAGCTTCTTGTTCCGAGCATTTGTTCCACTGTACTTTTACCACGGGAATGGTCTTGTTTCTTAAGACTCGGACCTCTCGATCAAGAATCTTCATTGGCTTCTATTCGTATGTGAAGTCCCTCTGAATTACCAAATTACTATGATCAATGACGTGGAAAGGGTCGTGTACATACTTCTTTAGCATGGAAATATGGAACACGTTGTGCACTTCCGACAATTGAGGAGGCAAAGCAAGACGATAGGCTACCTTGCCCACTCTTTCCAATATTTTGAATGGACCAATGAATTTTGGTGTGAGCTTGCCTTTAACTCCGAACCTCCTTATTCCTCGACCGGGTGAGACCCTGAGGTAAACATGGTCTCCGACTTGGAACTCTAATTCCCTTCTTCTATTATCTGCATAAGATTTCTGTCGGGATTGTGCTACTTTGAGTCTTTCCCGGATAAGTTCAACCTTCTCTGTTGTATTTCTTACCATATCAGGCCCTAGTAGTTGCTTCTCGCCAACCTCATCCCAGCATATAGGAGATCGGCAACTCCTGCCGTACAAGGCTTCAAATGGAGCCATCTGTATACTGGCTTGGTAACTATTGTTGTATGCAAACTCGGCTAGGGGCAAATGATCATGCCAGCCTCCGCCAAAGTCAATAATATAAACCCGTAGAATGTCTTCAACTATTTGGTTTGTTCTCTTGGTCTGACCGTCGGTCTGGGGATGGAAAGCAGTAGTGAAGTTGAGCTTCGTCCCCAAAGAGTGTTGTAGACCCTTCCAGAAATGAGAAGTGAAGCGAGGGTCTCGGTCAGACACGGTTGATGTTGGGACTCCATGCAATCTCACGATCTCCTTAATATATAATGCGGCCAAAACATCAACCGACCATCGACTTTTAATGGGCAAGAAATGCGCCGACTTGGTCAGTCGGTCGATGATTACCCAAATACCATCATGTCTGCCTCTACATTTAGGCAATCCCATGATGAAATCCATACCAATTTCTTCACATTTCCATTTGGGAATATCAAGGGGGTGTAACTTTCCGGTGGGCCTTTGGTGTTTCGCTTTCACTTGTTGGCACGTGAGACAGCGAGACACAAAGTCCGCTACCTCCCTCTTCATGTTCGGCCACCAGAAAGTTCTTTTTAGATCTTTGTACATCTTAGTTGCTCTAGGATGAATGGTATACCTAGAGCGGTGAGCTTCATCTAGAATCTTCCTTTTCAACTCAGGACAGTCTGAAACACATGTCCTTTCCTGAAACATTAGTCTTCCATCAATTGCTATCTTGAACCTGATTCTTTGATCTAGTTTCTCCCTGAGTTCAATCATTCCAGGATCTTCATCTTGCAACTTTTTGATTTTGGATAGCAAATCTGGATGCACACTCATGTGAGAGAGTGTAATACACCCATCTTTCTGGTCCGTGCTTATATTTAATCTAGAGAATTCCTCTAATAGTTTCCATTCCCGTACCATACAGCTAGCTATAAGGGTTCTCGGCTTTCGACTCAAGGCATCAGCTACCGAATTCCCTTTACCGGGGTGATATTGAATAGTGAAATCAAAGTCCTTTAAATATTCCAGCCATCGACGTTGTCTCATATTAAGCTTCTTCTGAGAGAATAGATATTTGAGGCTCTTATGATCGGAGAATACTGTGAATTGTTCTCCGTAGAGATAATGTCTCCAGATCTTTAGTGCAAATACTACCGCGGCCAATTCCAAATCATGCACCATGTAGTTTTCTTCATGCTTCTTCAACTGCCTGGAAGAGTATGCAATAACTCTCCCCTGTTGCATTAACACACAACCGAGGCCAATACCGGAAGCATCGGTATATACCTCATACTTCTCTCCGTCAATAGGAAGGGCCAAGACTGGAGCAGTGGTCAAACGGTCCTTCAATGTTTGGAAGCTTTGTTCACATTCCTCATTCCACTCATATGGCACTTCCTTGCGGGTCAACCTGGTGAGGGGTACTGCAATCCTTGAGAAGTTTTTAATAAAACGCCGGTAATAACCAGCAAGACCAAGGAAACTCCTAATTTCTGTTGCATTTTTTGGTTATTCCCAATTCTTTACCGCTTCAACCTTTGCGAGGTCCACTGAGATTCCATCTTTTAAAATTACATGTCCTAAGAAGGACACTTCTTCCAGCCAAAACTCGCATTTGTTAAATTTGGCATATAATTGATTATCCCTCAATATCTGCAATGCTATTCTTAAATGCACTTCATGCTCCTCTTCAGACTTTGAATATAGCAGGATATCATCGATAAAAATCATAATAAATTTGTCCAGATGTGGTCTAAAGATGCTATTCATAAGCTGCATAAAAGCTGCAGGGGCATTTGTTAGTCCAAAAGGCATAACAGTAAATTCATAATGCCCGTACCTGCTTTGGAATGCAGTTTTGTGAATATCCTCGTCCTTGATCCTCAGTTGGTGATAACCCGATCGAAGATCAATTTTTGAGAAATACTTAGCTCCAGAAATTTGATCAAAGAGTTCATCAATCCTCGGCAGTGGATATTTATTCTTGATAGTGAGGTGGTTCAGCTGCCGATAATCGATGCACAGCCTCATCGATCCATCCTTCTTCTTGACGAACAATACTGGTGCTCCCCATGGGGAAGTACTTGGTCTAATAAATCCTTTCTTCAATAGCTCCATAAGCTGCTCCTTCAATTCTTTTAATTCTGCGGGGGACATTCTGTAGGGTGCTTTGGAAACAGGTCCGGCACCCGGAACAAGGTCTATAGTGAACGAGACCTCTCTCTCTCTGGTGGCAAACCAGGCAAATCTTCAGGGAAAACATAGGAGAACTCCTGAACCACTAGAATGTCTTCTAGTCTAGCTACCTTAGCCTCTGTGGCAGTTACAAATGCTAAGAATGCCTCGCATCCTTTATTGATAAGTTTATGGGCTCGAAGAGCAAAGATGACTGGTGATCTCTTCCGGGGAGTAACGTAAGTTAACTTCGGGTAATCCACAAAAGTTACTTTTCCATTTCGACAATCTACAGTTGCCCGATAGGTGGATAGCCAATCGGCCCCTAGAATTACATCGTACTCTTTTAGATCTAAGCATATTAAATTTGCAGGTAAATTGTGGCCTTTAACCATAATCTTACAATTAGGGTAATGGAAAGTGACATCAGACTCGTTCCCTAACGGGGTAGAAATCACTAAGTTTATCCATTCCGGTTCCATAGAGAATGAAGCAGCAAATTTCTTTGAAACAAAAGAATGTGTGGCGCCAGTATCAAACAGTACTTGAGCAGATTTAGAGCAGACAGTCAAAATACCTTCCACCAACCCACCCTCGGTTGGTTCCGTATTTTGGAGAGCTTGTAAACATCCTTGCTTCTTTGCCGGACGCTTCTCTTCCTTTGTCTCTGGCTCACTTTGCTCGTTCATCATCGGACAATCAGGAATACGATGTTCTTTACTCTCACAACGAAGGCATGCTCCAAGCCTTCTCCAGCATTCCGCAGCCTGATGACCCGGCTTGTCGCAATATTTACAATTCTCCTTAGGCGGCGCCGTGATGGAGAAAGGTTTGTTGTTGCCCTTCTTGAATTTCTTCTCTTTGGAGGGTTCGCCTCCATTATTGGTCCGCTTCTTCAAAGATGGTTTAAAAGTGTTGGGGCTTGTAACATTCTCCCTTTTATCCTTACCACGGATTTTGTCAGACAGTTCTGTGGCATCTTCTAGCAACTGGGTACGACGTACCATCTCTGAGTATACTTGGATATCCAAGGGAGCGAGCTGGGTGATATACTGGGGTCGTAACCCATTCAAGAACCTCCTTGCTTTCATCTTTTCAGTGCACACTAAATGTGGTGCATATCTAGATAATCGGGAGAACTGGGCTTCATAATCAGCTACCGAGAGGGATCGTTGCTTCAAGGCGGCAAATTCTGCGGCCTTTTTCTCCTGAACACGGTCGGAGAAATACTTGCTATTGAAGTGCTCGACAAATTCGACCCAAGTAACATGATTTTCGGGTAAGGTGGCCTCAACAGACTCCCACCAAGCACGAGCGTCCCGTTCCAGTTGGAACGTGACTAGAAGCACCCTTTCATTATCTGTGCCTTGCATGACGCGGAAGATCCGTTCGATCTCTTTTATCCAATTCTCTGCATCCTCAAGGTTTGATGATCCAGCAAATCTCGGAGGGTTGAGGTTTCTAAAACTCCGGTGGAGGTCGCCAGCTCCATGATGTGCCCCACCTTGAGCCACCTGTTGCAAGGCCTGGGTCAGGCCCTGAACAGTTCGTTGCATCTCACGCCATTGTGCGCGTTCAGCAGCCATAGTCCTACAAGTAGTGAACCTTAATTAGTTTCATGTTGAAATTTGTAGTCGGATGCCCTACGAGGACTTATACCCACGGCACTACCCAATCTTCACAGTTTGGGATAGACCTATCCTTAGACTTGGGTTTCCTAGGACTTGAAATCCTAGGCTCTGATACCACAAAAACGGTCACGCCCCGAGCGCGGAAGGAACCCGGGAGAACGTGACGAGTTTATATCAATCATGTCAATCAGAGCAAGTAGAATTTCGACATCAAAATAGAGTGCGCAATAAGATGAGCTTTTGAAACATAATCAAACACTGATACCAGTGATAATAATAAACCCATAAATAAAGTCACATACTCCAAGACTTAACAATACGAACCAGGCCCATGAGCCTTAACTATTACAACACATTGACATAACACCATATCCAACGACAAGACTCCTAAGAATAAACTAAGGACGACAAGACACAATGAGTGGTAGTAGCACGACGCTTGCAGATTTTACGCTCGTCACTCTTGCTCCTGCCCATCCGAGTCCGAGTCATGGTCCGTATTACCTGAAAAGTTTAGGGACAAGAACTTGATGAGCGAACGCTCAGTAGGAATTATATCTCAAGAACTAGCAATTGGTTTAAGTATTTAACTTTTTCAAATGAAAATGCAAGTCTATATGTAAAACATGTAAAATAAAATGTTATGGAATCGAACAGGATAACGAGAGGAAATAACATATGATGTTGATCCAAGATAGGGAATTTCAAGTATTCAAGTATTTGAATGAGTACCAAGTTAATCAACAAAGTCTTTCATGTCGTGAAATAATGGCTATTAACAAGCAAGTACTTTGCCCATTCCGGGCCACGCAAGTCATGTCAAGTCAGTCAAGTCAAGCACGCGAGAGAGAGATAGAGATATAGTGGAGATGTCGTAGATTCAAGCAAGTACTTCAGTGCAATGTCACACCGTGATCAATATAACTCCCATGGGCACAAGTACTTTTGGGTGCTCCTCCCAGGACCAGATCGGGCCCTATATGTGCTGACATTGTTACATGTAATATCTAGACAACCACTTTATGTATAGCCATGGAATTCCAAGAACAAACTCATGTAAGATATCAAGATAGATTTGTGGATAGGTTCCACGGAATTCAAGGAAATAGCTTTTAGAGTTCAAAAATCGATAATGACGGTAAAATCATGAGTGTCGATAAAACTGGGTAGATTTAGTTACCCAATTGGGTAGCATAACAAATAGGTATCCATATACATGGATGGTCACCCATTTGATATAGAATTGAGGTCCACAAGAACAGCATATCAATGATATGATGTCCACATTCCATTAAGAATATACTCATGATATCCACATAGCATATCATGAGGGCCGGTATACCATGTTTCTAAAGAGTGACATGGTAAAATAGTGTAAAGGGTTTTTATGGTACAACCTGCTCAGTCGGCCTTGAGGGAATCCAAGGCTCGAGGAGTCTTATGGAGGTCTCTATGACTAACTTGCTAGTCCAAAGGAATAGAATGTCCAATGGAGAGCTTGTAGGTCACCGAGAATTGAGGGGTAATGCGATAACCATCGTGAAACATGGGACTATATTCACGGAATGGAACATAGTGCCGATATATATATATATATATATATATATATATATATATATATATATATATATATATAGAAAACCCTCTGTTCATAGAAAGCAGTATGAAATAATTACACAGGAAATTAGCGACTTAATCTAAGTCATTACTTATCAAATTAACGCCTTTTACATGGGCGTTTATTTATAATTTGGTGACTTATACAGGGGTCGTCCATTATATAATTCTATTTTGCAGGAATTTCTATATTCTGGAATTTTAACAAAATGCGCCTTGGACAGGGGCGTTACTTTTAAATTAGCGCCCTTTGGTGGGGCGTCAGTTCTATAAGAGACGGCATGTATCATGTCGTTAATCCAAGATTTAACATGAACAGTGAAAATTTCCAGATAATACAATTTTGGGATAACAAGTTACATGGTCAGGACAAGAAAAATAGCAAGATTCAAGGGGTATAATCATGCATTAGATTGGATTCATGGTTTCATAGATATAAAATTTTTAAACATGAGTATTTAATAATTTCAAAGAATTGACGACTCCTGGGCAGGGCGTCAGATCTTGAATTAGCGCCCTGGGCCGGGTCGCTTCTTTTAAATTAGCGCCCTTGGCAGGGTCGCTTATTTTAAAATCTTACAGAACCTTTGAAAACGCAATAAGACTATATGCATGAGATCATGGATGATATTATTACATAATCTATGCTAGTTTGGGCTACATTTCTTGAGAAAACCTACAATATGATCATGATTTATGCTTGTTTGGGCTACGAGACTTGAGATAACCTACCTCTGTGGATGATCTGGTGAACAGGATGAAGGTCTGAAGCTTTTACGATGGTCTGTCTCAAATAACAGCAGGATGAAGAATGCACTTCGTGGTTCACAGGAGGAAGGAAATGATGACGATGAATGCCCGTGGTCTAGTGCAGGCCTCAGCGGGATGACGGGGGAAGCAGAGGAATGCCTTCATACATTCGTCAGCAGGAAGAAGAATGAAGAAGAGGGAGCTCCCCTTCACGTTGCAGTCAACAGGAAGAAGAGGAAGAAGCCTTCCTCACTTGCATTCGCAGCAGTAGGATGGCGTCGATGTAGTAGTAACGTTGCTACGATCGACGGAGACGTTGTTTTATAGGGTTGTGTGGGTTCTGGGGGATTCAAATGCTCAGATACGGAAGGGATTTTTGATCAAGATTGGTAAGGTTTTAAACCTACTATGCATGGACCTCACCCCTTCCAAGATAGCAGCCGCCTGCTCCCATTTGCATCGGAGAACCCTAACACAAGCCATGCAGCGAACGAGCAAGCCTTAATTTAACCCTTGGGGAAAGAGACGTCTGAGACAAGAGCGTCTTATCATTAAGTAGCGCCCTCACCAGAGGGCGTGTTTTTATAAAATGACGCCTTAACTAGGGTCGTCTTTTACATTTTCCATATTTTGGCGCTAAATTTCTATTTTTTCTTGGTATGAATTAGCGCCCATGATCAGGGCGTTATTTATACAACTAACGCCTTAAGAGAGGGCGTTATTTAATTAGCGCCTTAAGGAAGGGCGTTATTTCTTTTTGGCCCAATTTTATGTATTTCTCTTGGATGGTTTTACGTTTATTAAGTACCTCTAATCATATATATCAATTATTTTTATTCGTTTGGAATATTTATTCCTTATTAATTATCTGGGGTCTTACACCGGGATTTCAAAAAAAAAGGGCCCTTCTTTCACCTCTGTCTGTCTCCCGAGTTGAAAAGGCCCCACTTGCCTCTCCCTGCACTATCGCAGGTAGTCTGTACTCCCCTGCACAGGTACGTCACCTCGTTGCCCATCTGGGAACTAAGCAGGGAGATGTATGCGTCGGTCTTCAAGTTTTGCCTTTCCGCGTCTCTCTCCCCCGACGCGGTTCGGCTCATCCGCACTCGCTCACTCATCGGCCAAGCCTGGGATCCTTGTCATACCCTGTGCATCAAAAATGGAAAGGCCACATCATCAAAAAAAAAACGCGCCTCCTGTCGAAGTCGCGTTCATCATTCAAGTGCAACGCTCACCGAGCCCTCTTCTCCCTCTCTACTTATTCGCTACCAAACTAATAGGAGTGGAAATCAAGGAGCTTACCAGGCCATGCTCGCCCCCCTCCATGTCTTCTGGGCCCTCGGGTCCCTCGAGTGCCAGAAGAGGCCCTTCCCCTTTCGTGGCCGCCTCTCCGTGCTCTTGCACGACCCTCATCGGGCGAGGGGTTCCTCGCCCCCCTCTCCCTTCACCACGGTTTGGCCCACCGTACACCATGGAGCAAGAGTGGATGAAGATGAAGCTAGGCAAGAAAATCTCGACGAGAGGAGAAGTTGTTTGTGGGTGAAATGAGGAAGGAGAAAGGCTGTCCCACAGTTCTTGGTGATTTAAATTTGAATTCAAGGTTAGAACGCGTCTTCGCGCCTAGACGTCCAAAAAAATAAAATAAAATAAAATAAAAATAAATATATATATATATATAATAAAATAAAAAAATAAAAAAATAAAGGAATGTAAAAAGAAAAAAGAGAAAGAAAGCATTTACACACAATAACTTCGCATTTATTTTAACAGCAAAGTGAATTACATCAAGGGCTTAGACACTTCATGCCTTAACTTCCCCAGTTCGGTTACATAAGCCCTCCACAGCTCGCGTTCTTCTTCTACATGCACTAATGCCTTTCCCGGAATGCTCGTCTTCCACGACACTTTGATGGCCTTCACCTCCTTTGCATCATCTTCCGCGCCCAACTCTCTCTTCCTTAGAGGAGCAGTGCCAGATAACAGTGGGAACAAGTGGCGGGGAAGGCCAATTTGAATACATCACCGATGCGCATTGTAAAGAATAAACTCAGTCGCGCCAATAAGTTGGAACTCAGCTTCGAGGGAAGACCTCATAAGGAGTTCGTGCGGGAGTAGACATGCCGGTGTACAAGTGAAGAAGCCTTGCATCATAGTTCTGAAGTGAGACCTCCAGTCTTCGTGCTTCCTCAGCCACGGAACGCGGTTCACTATGTGACCACCAAAGCCTAACACATCGGCTATGTGGTAAAGGGGGCTTTTTTGAAAGATCCTCGAGACAGTGGGCATCCCCTCACGGTGATCAAATTTGAAATGTAAATCAACCCAGCAATTCAGAAGAAGCGCGCAACCAAAAGGAGGCTTACCCATGCTGGAAGCAGTAAGGCCACTGTAGAGGTAAGCAGGAACGGCAGGTCCCACCCTTTTTCCATTCCAAATACCGCAAATGGCACTCAGTTGATCTTCCTCCACTATGTTGTCGATATGAGGGAATAAGAGAGCACCCGTCAAACAGATTGTGAATCCCTTCATAATTTCTTCCAAACGATCATCGTCTGGCGATCCTCTCAGGGCATCCATGACCCATTCCGCGAGCTTCTGCAAGTTGACTCCCTTTTGAGTCTGGACGTTTCTAACGGCACCAGACGGCATGAAACTTCCGAGGACGTCCTCGGAAGTCACCTTCTTCAGCATCGGCATAATCTTTATCTTGCCATCCCTTTTGAATCTTTTCAACCCAAGCAGGAGTTCCACCTCCTCAAGAAGAATGGTCGCCTCGAAAGTGGGGAAAATGAAAGTGTGAGTCTGAGGATGTCAGATCTCCACCAACGCCCCCATAGCCGCCCAGTCCATGCGAATCTTTTCGTAATGCTTGGCGTGAACCAGGAGCCCCTGAAGATGCCACCTCGTGAGTATGACCCTCATACCAATGGAGATGTTGGAAGTTAGCTTTGAAAGCCACGGCAGTTTGGAGAACTTCCTTGGGCCTGGGAAGAGTGGGTACGGCTGGAAAAGAAGAAGAAAAACAAAAGGGGAAGAGGTGAATGAAATGTCGTACAAAAAATTTGAAATGAATCAACTCACCATACGCGACTGGATCATCCCACTCAGATGTCCTTCGAGGTCGGAGAGCCGCCTGAATTCGTTGCTGGGCCTGCTCCTCTTCATAGGGTGGGAAGATTCGCCTTCCATCTTGAAGAACCCAAGATTCTTCTCCTCCTCCCCTTAAGCTTCAAAGCTCTCCTTGGTGCATTTGGCTAAGCTGAGCAAGGGGGGTACTTATAGGAAGGGAGGGGCTTAAAAGTCAAAACATGTCACATCAATGATGAGTCGTCAATGTTGACTTTAGCAAAAGGTGTTTTGTCTTGTTCTCCCTTGTACTGTGTATTCTCCTATTGTGATAACTGAAGTGCAATTCTGTTGCTTTGAGATAATGTCGTGCTAAATAATGAGTGCATGTTTCACTAGTGGGCACCACTATCCCACCTCGACCCATCATATGCCACCTTTCGATGATTGGTCCCACCATGTCATGCATTGTATTATATGATATTTACACTATTAGAACATGTCAAGAACCTTGCAGCCTGAACGAATCTGGGGTTTGAGTTCCCCTTCAACAAAAATAATGATAATTTCAGAGGAATTTGGGTTGTACGGATAGGCCGTTAAGTTATGAAAGCGTGGGGATGATGGTTCTATTTAGTGAGTTGGTGCGTGGATAAACGGGCTCCGGCTTAGTATCAGCTCACCGGATCGGTATCCTGACCCATTCTTAACAACTTGACAATATTATCCTTGGCTATTTTCTATTTTAGTTTGTTTTAAGTTTTCTTTTAAACCCAACATGCATTCATGTAAGACTTTGATTCCATTGCGGAAGATCATCTAAAGTAATTCGATTGTGAAGGCCGCCGTGCTTAAGTCTTATAATATGAGATATTCTATTCCGAATGAGATACTGAGTTTCCTTGAGACAGCCCTGGGCTGTCCTTCCAAAAGAGACCCTTGTTTGGATTGATCCTCAAATGTTCCTTTACTTTTACTCCATTTGACCCACCTTGGCCGTCGCACTTCCACATTGGCTGGTAACCACTCCCCAAAGGTGAAACCTATAGGTTTACGACCCAGGTACTTCCACATAGAGAAGTTGGTCCATTTTTCTTCTTGTGCCTTAGCATACATCTTCCCCTTCCTTGTTTGATTTCCGTCCAAATAATTGTTGAATTTGAAAGACCATCTTCAAGGTCGCCTCATTGAGACTCTGAAAAACATTCCAAACCATAATGTTAAAAGAGTGTCTCATCACACCTTGGCATCTACTTTTCAGTCCGCTCCCACTCCATTTTATTTCACCTCTATGCCACTCCATTACATGCCACTCCCTTGTAAAGCAGACGTCAAGGCGGGGCAACTGTAGACACGCCATTTTTTGACATTACCGTGAGTAAATCTCATATTACATTATGATACCCCAAATTTGCCTTCACACTTTTAATTACTTTGGTGATTTTCTATTTTTTAAAAAAAATTATATATTTTTTTATATTTTTTCATTAAAAATCTTTGACGTGTCAAGCTGCTTTGACGCCTCAATATTGAGGTGTCAAGGTACCTTGACTCCTTCATAAAAATATTTTGTATTATTTTTGTATTATTTTTAAAATATTTCTTTTTCCTTTTTGAAAGTGGCAGGGTACCTGGATGTCTCTTTTAAAGGCGTCTAGGACCCTAGACGCCTCATTTAGAGCTTCGTGCAATACGCGGGCGACGCCGCTCCGGCCGGCTAGTTTGACGTTTCAAATAAATTCAATCATGAAGACGTCATTGATCCTAGACGCGTTTTAGAAGTCAAAGTTAGGCGCCGAAACCACTCGCTTTCCCCGTTGTCGACGGCTTTCGGCACCGTTTTAATGGAAATTCATTGAGGCGTCAAGGGTCCTAGATGCCTCAATCAACAACAAAATAATAAAAAAATAATGGCCGCGTCCAGTCAACTGGACGCCTCAACATTGAGGAGTCCAGGACCATGGACCCCCCAATAAATTTTTTCCCTATAAATAGGGACCCCCCTCCCTCGAAACCAGAGAGCTTGAGATCCGACAGAGGAGAGGGAAACTCTGCCGAATTCTTTTTTAACCCGTGGGTTTTGTAGGAGGAGGTTCTGCCGAATTTCCGGGTGCCCGCGCTTGCGAAAGGAAGGCAATCTTCATCTACCGTGCTTCCACGACATCCCCACGCTGCCGGAGCTCCGCCAGATCACGTCATCGGCGCCTTCAATAAGCCACTCTCCCCCCTTTCTCTTTTGCCATTTCTATTGCATGCATCATCCGCCATTTGTCATCTCGCTTCCGTTTTATGCACGTTTGCATGATCCTTCATCCATCATAACATTTTCCTCCTACTCGTGTCCTAGAGGGATTTAAAAACAACACCAACCAGGTGTGTGTCTCGCCATGATTTCGCTATTTTCATCACAAAGGATTAATACTACACTGCCATTTTTCTGATTCATTTCCTCTTTGTCTGTTTTCGCAAGGGTAACCAAAGAATGACCTCTCCGTCGGCCGGCCGAAAGGAAAGGAAGAAGCAACCCACCATTTCCCGCTTTTGAGGTAAACGCGATCACTCTTCTTATTTTTGGGGTCTCCAGTCCCTGGCAATCACATCATATTTTTGAGTCCGCGGCGAGTCACTTCCCGCTATGGCCGTTTGAATTCTATCTTTAAAATTATGCCATATTCTCATCTCTTCGAGGCCTATATCCCACTGGAGCAATCTCCTGTGGTGGTGCTATGGCCGTTTAAATTCCATCCTTTAAATTCTGCGTTATTCTCATCTCTTCGAGGCCTATATCCCACTGAAGCAATCTCCCGTGGTGGTGCTATGACCGTTTAAATTCTGTTCTTTAAATTCTGCATTATTCTCATCTCTTCGAGGCCTATATCCCACTGGAGCAATCTCCCGTGGCGGTGCTATGGCCATTTAAATTCCCATCTTTTAGATTCTGCACCATCCCCATCCCCCCCGAGGTCGCGGAGAGTCATTTCTCGCTATGGCCGTTTAATCTCCGCCTTTATTACGCCATATCTATTCTGCATATCCCGCCGGAGCAATCTCCCATGGTGGTCTCTATCTCTCTCTCTTTCTGTGTTACAGCAAAACGAGCGCGCTTCGCTCCCCGCCACATTCCGCGTGACGTCGCTCACACTTAGTAAACATTCCAAAGATATTCCTCAAACATTAATGACACTTACCAATTGATCTCCAACGAAAGGAAGTTGTTGATGGCTTTCACATCGTCGGCTTCCAAATGGTCATAGCCACATGAGTCTCTTCTCTCTTCAAAAAATACCTATAATAAGAAAATTTTCAGCATCACAGAAAAAAACCCTTGAAACAAATCACTAAACATATTAACTCTTCTCATAACATATAATATGTATGGCCAACATATAACAAGATTCCCTAACATATAACATGATTCACTAACATATTAACATGTTTCGCAAATGTAGGGAATAACATGAAGAGGAATTTCGTTGGACCTATTTTTTGTGTTATTAAGTTTTGGGAGCTGGCCTTTTCCTCTTCACAGGTGGCCGCTTTGGCCTTCTTTCTTTACCTAATTCTTCCCTAGGCTTGCCCACTTCTACTTCTACTCTTGTTTCCACATCGCCAGACTCCTCAACCTTCGGCCTAGCCGAGGTAAGTTCTTTTACTGCGTTGATGAAATTGAACATTTAAAAACATGGAATCCAGTCTGTGTATGAATTATTGGGATTCCGTATGTCGGCGTTCCTTCGCTTGCCTAACAACATATACAATTGTTGTTAATTGGCTGCTCAAGTTAGAAGATGCTGCAGAAGTCTTTAAACTACCTTCATGTATGTCCTGCTAGGCGAAGCATATGTTTCATCTACAGTCTTTGTGGCAAACATGTCTTTGAAATTGAAAATGAAGATTTCACCTACACTTTCATGGGCATCTCTCTCACATACCTGATCTTGCCCCCCTACCAACCATCTCTCTGAGGGGTGAGCCTCTAAGTTTCACCGAACCTATCAAGCATTAGGACAAATTACATGATTTGTTCATTGACTGAAAGATAAAGACAATCATGAAGGTCAAGAAGCAAATGAAGAATTATAATGGAATACTACTTCATGAGGCTTCAAAGAAGCAACAATAACTTGGCCCTTCTTCATTGATCTCGAATCTCACCTAAAGATCTAGGGGAAAATAGTTCGACCTAACGACTGCATCACATGTGTGTGCTCCAACAGCCACAACTATAAAAAAATTTTAGAATTTTTTAGTGACAGTCATCCCACCAAATCAATACAGTATTAAACTCAATATATTATAAAAGACTTACAATACAGCGGAGCAACAAAAAACAAAACAACAACCCTGCGACTTATCTTCGTGACTTTTACTTTTGGGAGTTATCTTCAGCCCAGCCCATTTATTCTTGACCATTTTGCTGGCCTCATCAAACTTGTGCACTATTATTTCTTGGAATGCAACCCCCCATGCATATTCCTCGATCTCTTCTAGGTCATCCAAGTATCGAATCATTTGAGGGGGGCAAGTGTAGGTCATCCAAGGGGAAAGGAATGTGCTTAGTAACAATAAAATCCATAGTTAAATAGTGTCTTGAATATCATACTCGTTTGAATCAACGAGGTCCTTAAGGTAACTCTGGATAGCCTTCCTCTCAAAAATCACTTTCTTCCCAAACCTTCGATGTGACCTAGACTGATCAATGTTGGAACCATAGTGCTCTACAAAAACAATGGTGCATGGCACTTTGAGGATGAGAGCAACATCCTCAACTATAAATGCCACTCTCTTCTTCCCTATCGAGAAGACATTGTCTTTGTCATGATGGGCAACAACCTCGTCCAAGAAACTTATGCTAAATAGCTTCGTTGAGGGGATGTCAACATACGAAGCATAAGGTGTTGCCAACTTCTTGGGGCATTCTCTAAAATATATTTTCTCTTTGTCCTCCAAAGAACATTTCAAAGAGCATCTTGAAATGAGTGGGTTGGCAGGATACAGTTTTCTCTTTGGGACAGGTCCTAAGAAAAAAACGAATAACAATACCACACATAAAAAACTAACATATAAAAAAGACACAAGCGTTGCAAAGAAAGCACTGATAATACAAAAAGCCCTAACATATATGTAGAAATAAGTAGAACAACACTAACACATGCACACAACATATGCACCAAAACATTGATGTATGTAAAGAATCATTGACATGTACATTAGAACCATAACATATTCACCAAAACACTAACTTGTGCATTATAACACTAATAGATGTTGTTAAAGCCAGAGATGGGAAGTATAAATTCAAAATATATGTCAAGGATGGGAATCCCACCCACGTAAAAAAAATTACAAATGTGATTTATACATGTAAAGAAATTCATATGGTAGAGTCACTTACTAGTCAATTCTTCTTCTATAGACCCTGGACTAGTCTATTCTTCTTGAGAGGGTGACGACCCTGCGATTGTTACCTCATGCATCTTGAGAACACTCCCCCTATTCCTCAATGGACTACCTGGTGGGGAAGCTATTAGGGGAGCCACTGGGGGATCCTAGGGAACCTCCTCTAATGCCTTATGTTTCTTGTAAATAGTGTGCTTCCTACGTTGATGACTGACTGAGGGAGCCCTTGTAGCCGTCTCTGCCATCGGGGGTTCTAACTATGTTACGAGGGGGGGCTTCAAGCGGGGCTTGTTGATGGGAGACCTCGGCAGTCGTCTCTACCATTGGAGCTTCCAAATGTATGGTGGGAGGATATTCAACCAAGACTTAATGATAGGAGACCCCGGTAGTTGTCTCTGCCATTAGGGCTTCCAAATCTATTGTGGGAGGGTCTTCAATCGAGACTTGCTAATTCATGACCCTATGATGGTACTTCTTCACCTATGACTTCAGAGCCATTGTCAATGGGGAGGACGAGAGGGGGAGGGGCATAGTAGAGGTGATGCACTGCCTTCGCCCAAGGTGCCCCCGAACAAAAAATGGAGAAGGGGAGAGTGTCACGTCCCGCCTGCTCTGGAGAACATAAGAAGTTGCCCTCTTCGCTGTAGCTCTATAGGGGGAGTGTCGCGTCCCAACTACACTAGAGGAGAGAAGGGGCCCTCTTCGCCCTAACTCTAGGGGGGAAGAGAGAGAGAGAACGTGGTGTTGACACTCATTTTTAGTCTACAAGTCGAGTTATTTCTCTTATTCACCCTTCACGATGCTCCGAATTACCCGTTATTTTAGAGTCTTCTTTGAACTTATTTTAAGCCCATTTATTGGCCGTTTTTCGAGCCCATTGAGCTTTGGAGGCTTTTATCTTTGATTGTCCCACTTTTGGGTCCGTTTCGGGCCGTTCAAATGGTCGAACGGGCATCCAAAAAACCCTACAGTAGCCTCTTAACGCGGTCTCATGGTAGACCGCGTTCATGAGAACGCAGTCTGCAAAGAGACCGCATTCATCCTTTTTATTTTATTTTTATTTACTATTTCCCCAGGTCGCGATCTACAAGGAGACTGCGTTCAGCCATTTATTTTTTATTTTATTTTTTATTTTTTTATTTTTTGTGCAGATGGTCGAACGGGCGCCCAGAAAACCCTGCAGCAGCCTCTTAACGTGGTCTCATGGCAGACCGCATTCATGAGAACGCGGTCTGCAAAGAGACCTCATTCATCCTTTTTATTTTTTATTTTATTTATTATTTCCCTAGGTCACGGTCTCCAAGGAGACCATGTTCAGCCATTTATTTTTTTATTTTATTTTATTTAAATAATAGGGTCAGGCTGCGGTTTGATGGAAACTGCCCCCATAGGCCGCGGTTCCCTACAAACCGCGTTCAAAATTCTTCTCTCTCGGGTGCCCAAGGGTGCGTCGACCCCGTTCCTTTGCCCTATGATGTCCCTTCTAGGCCGCGGTTCATGCATAACCACGTTTTGATGGCCGTGGTCACTCGACAAACCGCGTTCTCGAACAGAGTCCAGAACCATGTGGGCTCCGTTTTCTTCGCACGAGGACTCTCCGGGAGTCCTATTTGGCACCAATTTTGCTGAGAATATCCTCCCAGCTTGGCTATTATCCATCCTAGGGGATTGTTCCCACTATTATCCCATGATTAATCAAGATATATCCCCTATTTTTGGGTGTTCATCCTCTATTTCGACATAGGGTTTCTGGGTTCTCTATAAGTAGTTGCCTTGTTTCGCCTGCGCGAACAGAGGGCGTTCTTCGATTCGGGGCGAAGCCATGCTGCACCGCCGACCCTTTTCTTCGACCCTGGGCTATTCAGGGGAGTGTTAACTCCATCTTCATCCTATTTGGGCATCCTTTTTCTCGTCCTTTCCCTATTTTCTATGCCCCATCTTTCTACTTTTTATCACTCTATTCTACAATTTCTGCACTCAATTTTTTGCACAAAGAGAGGGCGCTTTCTTGGTTCGGGGCGAAGCCATGCCGCAACGCCAAGTCTCAACTTCGACCTCAACCCATCCAGGGGACTATTAACTTCAATTCCAGTCACTCATGGCTCTTTTTCCTCGTTCCCATTCTTAGTTCTTCGCATCTACTTTATCTGGTTTACCACTTTATGCACTTTTATGCACATCTGCTACATATTTGCACGTTTTACATGCACATTTTCCGCAGCCCTGTTGCGTGATAATTCTTCTGCTTCATTCTATTCTCATCACAATACACACACCTATATTTTTCATCCTTTCACAGGGGTTAAAAACCATCCCCCAGTACGTTATCCCCCTTTCTTTGCACCTCTTTTATGCACTTCGGGATAGATACTACACTTACATGATCTAATGGGTTTTTCCCTTGTTTCTTTGGCTTTGTTTTGCAGGAAAGCAAGTACAACGTGAGGCCCTCTTCTTCTAGCCGGCTGGAAGGTGAGGAGGTGTCATCCCACAAGGTTCCCACATCCCATTTCTTAAGCGCGATCACGTCTTCATCCTTACTTTCCAAGGTACGCGACGCCGTTGCATCCTTTTCCTATACTTTTGGCGTTGTCAACCCTTGGTGGCGATCATGATTAGTTCCTTTATCTTCATCGCCCCTCTTCTTTCATGATTATTTCATGCCTATACGCATATTATTTACTTAGTTTGGGGTGGGTAAATTAAACATCTACACGTGGGGGAGAGAAATCTTTGCTCAAGGTGCCCCCGAACTACACTAGAGAAGGGAAGAGCATCACACCACCCTGCTTGCGCGGGAGAAGAGAAGTGGAGCTCTATAGAGAAAGAGAGAGAGAGAGGACGTAGGAGAGAGAACGTGGGAGAGGGAGGGTTTTGCGGGGGAGAGCCGAGGGTAGAGATGTCTTTTGTAAGCCTTTCAAATCCCATTAAAAGATGGTGCCCAGGTCAGTCTGAGGTCTCCACATCCGACCCAGCTCAGTCCTTGGTCCCTCCAAGTGTGCGCCTCCTCTTGGGTGCACACTAAGAGTGTCACTTGGTGCACACCGGTGATGTGCATCAAATGTTTCTCTAACTTTTAAAATACAATCGATACAATGACATCATCATTGCACACCAAGTGTTTCTCTAACTTTTAAAATATAATAGATACAATGACATCATCATTCCCTTATCCCATGTAAGCTACTAAAGTTTGATTAATATTCTAACACATCATGTAATATGCTAATCTTTTTAAAAAATATTTATATGACTAAATTTCATAAAATATTATTTGCATAAAAACTTTCCTTAGAAGTTAAAAACTTAGAATCACAATCAAGGTTTGCCAACCTGGCCGTATCGACTATATCGGTCTTCTGTCAGTACGGGATGATACGGTCGGTACACCAGCATACCAGTACGCTCTAAGAGAGAGATTTTTTTCCTATAAAATTTATAATTTATTTTAAAAGTTAAGTTTTGTTGTAAGTTTCAATTCTAATAATAGTTGATTTAACTTGTAAAATAGTTGATTCATCCAAAGAATAATAGCATATATTGCTCCTTTTATACGTGATCATACTAAGTTACATATAATTAACTTTACTCTTCTAACTATTATTATGACACAAATATAATTACTTATGCATTAGTAAATATATTACGTAAGAATAATAATACATAATTTTATACATATAACTAAATATAATTACATATGTTAAATTATAAATACATATTTATTGTAATAACCTATTACACCTTTTAATTAAACATCTTATTCAAAGACACATAAAAAAGATAAGTTAGAGTGAATGCATGTATCATTCAACTCCATTCATAAAGTACAAAATGTACTAGGTCACTCATATGACTCATCTGTGAGTATCGTATCTCAATCAGAATCATATACATAAGAGTCATGACATGTATAATCTAACCCTAACATGGTAGGTGGAGCTGCATGTGGGCGAGTTTGAAAATATGTAACCATTTACATAAATAATAGGTCATGCGTAGAAGTAGAGGGTATATGAAATGCTCTAAAGAAAGTTCTAACTACAACTATGTATGCATGCCTATCATCTACTACCGGTGGGACTAGTGCTGGTGGTCCTCAAACCCTGAACGTGGAGGAGGATCCTGATCGAAGTGATACTAGTTGTGGGGGAACCCTAGATGTGGAGAACAATGTCACGTGTCTCATGCCAGAAAGATATCCGTCTTGTAACTGTGCCTAAAAGGAATCTTGGACATTCGTTGGAGGTGAAGAGCATGCACAGTAATCTTGTCCCACTCCCGCGAGGTGCTCTACGAATATGTGAATGTCGATGACGCGATGCGAATAATATCTACAGTACACATGTCGATCACCCTTAATACCATACATGTGCTCCCACGCAAGGTGGCGTCGTCTGTCCATAATAATCTGTAAGTGTTGAACAATTTTGCATTAGTAAGTTAAATGGCACGTGCATAAGTCAAGACATGAACAAATAAACGATGAATTTATGGTTACATATAAATATATGCAAATAATACATACTCTTAATCATATGAACCCAAACTCAGCTACATCCCATCTCCAAACAATTGGACATGATACGTGATCTTAAGATAGGATAAGTAGTCTGCATAGTCCATGAAACTTGCATAGTTCTCCCAGGACATAGTGTTCATACTCTTGGGAACCTTGTGAGTACACGACCAGATGTGGTCATGCAGTTGAGAGCTGATCATATCCTCTAGTATACTATGACATCAAAGTGTTGAGTAGTGGATAGCGGATCTAGAGGGGAGGGGTGAATAGATTTACCCCTCTTTTCGCAGAACACCCCTCTTTAAAGCTAGATAATGATAATAGCAGCGGAATATAACTAGCTTAACGAAGGACACAATGATTTGCTTAGCAAGATGATTACGCAATATAGAGATTTAACCTAAGCATGCATTTAACACAAAGCAATCGCATAAGCAAATCACAACACAAAGGATTTTAAGGTGGTTCGGACTGAATCCCCAGTCCTACGTCCACCCCTCACCAAATCCGGTGAGACTCCACTAGTGCCACACACTGAACCGTAAATCAGAAAGACCTCCGATTGCCTTCCTACTAACCACAGGTAGGGACGTCAACACCGCAGATCGGACAGCTTCCGATTGCCTTCCTACTAACCACCGGTAGGGACGATCTTCAGTTCCAAATATTTGAATGAAATGGAAAGAGAACAAGATATGAAAACACTCAAACAAGATATAGAATATGCTCAAAGAGAAAAGATCTTGTCTAAGATTGCTGGAGCTTGAGTCGGATGCTTCAATGGTATCTTCTTCCTTGCGAAAAGATCTTGCTTGGATCGCTTTGAGTTGATGAAGAAGATGAAGGATGCAGATTTGATCTCCTTTGAGAATGAGCTTCTTTGGATCACCTTGAGATGATGAAGAAGATGAAGGATGCAGCTTTATCTTCTCTTGGCTTGGGCTTGATCTCCTCTTGAAGTAGCTTGAATCACTTGAGGATTTGATGAAGATCTTCTTCCCGGAGTACTGTTCACTGCTACAGTACTTGAACTCCTCTCCCTTGAATACACCCTTGTAGCCTCCTTTGATCTCCCAAATGATCAACTAGGGTTTCTAACCCTCTTGCATGTGTTTTATAACCTTTGAATGGTCCTTGGACATCCCCCAGACCAGATCCACATTTTGTGGGTGATTGGGTGACTTTAGGATTAAAGAAATCTATGGAGAATGGCCCTTCTCGAAGTGAAAAATAAAGTCAACAATTGATGGCTCGGGGCTGGCGGTCGACCTGCAGAAGCTGGCGGTCGACCGCTACTGATAAACGCTGTAGACGGATGGTCCCTGGAATTTTCAGTCGACCGCTACTGGGCTGGCGGTCGACCGCCACTGAGACTCGTGCAGACTGGGAGCTGCTGGCTGGGGCGGTCGACCGCCCCTGGGTTGGCGGTCGACCGCCAGCTGGGCAGAACCCGGGTTACCCCGGTTCAGTCCATTAACCATTTAGCTCCATTGCTTAAGTCCTTTAGCAGCCCGTTCTCATCTGTGACAACAACCTTGACAGTCTTGAAGATTTCTATTTGATTATATCGCTCCTATAATCAAAATTTTATTCCGAAGGCTCCGCCCCCAGAAACCCCCGCATGGGGCGCTGCCCCCTTGACTCCCGCGACCTGACCGGGCAAGTCGATCCTCGCGACCTGACCGCGCAGGTCGATCCGCGTGCGAGGGCGTAATTATTGAGCTTTCACTTTTGCCATCTCCACTCCATTCCTTGGCATATCTATCATGAAAGAACATCAAGTAGTTTAGTCATATAAGAGTGGTAAAACATCAATGACTTATAGTGTTTAGCCATTATCAAAATCAAGAATATCAAATAACTCAAATGACCACAGGATGATGTCGAATGACCCAAGTAACCACAAGATGACTCAAATGACCAGAGGGGCACAACATTCTCCCCCTTTTTGATGATGGCAACACTATGAGTCATTATGTGACAGTAATATCCAAGATGACAAAGTTTATGACATATGCAACATGTGCAGCTCAAGACCCATGATAGTGAAAGCATGTGAATGCGGATATGTATGCATGGATGATCAAAGCATGTGAATGCTATGCACAATCCCCCATCACACATGAAGACTCAAATCTCACAAGGTTCTCTCCCCCGTGGACTCTCTCCGTCCATTATTCACTCTCCCTCTTGGACAACTTACAAAGGCGCACAAATGACGGACAAAGGTATTAGCTCATAAAGCAAAGGTATTAGCTCATAAATGACTCACAACAAGATATTTTCTCCCCCTTTGACAACAGCAAAAAGGAGGGATAAGGTAGAGAAGGTGACGGATGTCTGTGAGACCAGAGCTGAAAGGAGTTGAGAGTGAGCCATTATATGCAAACCTGAACCAGACCGTGAGCAACACATATGGTTCAAAGCTAATGAAATCCGAGATCATCAACAAAGTTCGAAAAGCATCTACATCCATGTTTTAATAGAAATGAACCAAAAGCGCATGGCATGGCAGTGTTTAACCTTCCCTTGTCTTATATATCCATTTTCAATAACTATAAAGGGAATAACACAAAAACTAGTATTGAGGCTAAACAAGCATGAGTAAAGCATGGAATGTTATGAGTGCAATAAATTTGATTTTCAATATTTTTTGAATTTGAAGGCACATGACTCATATTTTACGAGCAATCAAGTCTAGTACATGCCTCCTAGCCGTAAGAATACACGTTGTTTAGACGCCAGTATCCCTAGGTATTTGGCAAGACTGCCGATTATGCTTCAGAATGAACAGAGATAGCAAAGTCACGTCATGACATATCCAATCTCATTTCTTTGATGAGAAGATATATTTCTCAGTAATTATGCTAGTACTCTGTCTAGAGTCTAATATAATTAAGACAGAGATAACAGGGGCACATCATGACATATCATTCGTCACTTGATTTGATGACGTGACATATTTCTCCATGCAACAATATCATTGCTCTGTCAAATTGATTTTTAAGAATTCCAGCTCATCAAGATGTTTAAAAATAATACTTAACTCTAGAGTATCACCAAGGTTGTCATGAAGTTTGAATTTTTAGATTTCAGGAGAGTCATTCAAGGCACAACATGCAATCTCTAGTTAAGGTCTATTAAAACCACAAAACATAGATGATTTCAAAAGATATATCAGAACTTCAAGGAAATCATTAAATCTGAACCATTTTCATTGAATGGACAATCATCATTTCATATAATAGAAAGCTCTTACGTCGTAGTGTTGTCGGTCTCATGATCTCATATTCAGACTATAAGCCATGAAGTTCAGATTGCAAGAGATTAAGAATAGCAGTAGGACTCCCCCTAAGGATATGTAGTGAATGCACTCATGGAGTTATGTTTGAGGCAAATGCAATGACAAATGTCAAGGAGTGGTTGACTTGAACCAAGCATGGGTTGACCTGATCGAACATGAAGTTGGCAGAAATGAAATACATGACCCAACACATGGTTGTACACTTATGAAAGTCAACAGAATGAAGATGAAAAATATGCATGAATGCTTCAAAAAGATAACTCCCCCTTACTATATGGCCTATATGCGACAGTGACGCATGGTACTTGGCGGAGGTGAGATCTCACGCATATTGAGTGCTTCTAGACAAGCATAACATATTTTTCTATACATCAACATTTAATATACCATGGCCATGCAAGAATGTCGCTACACAAGCCATGCAATGTATCGTGAACATGAATTCAACTTTATTATGCATCATGACTACATGCAATGCTACACCATATGTAAAATGACATATTTACATATAAACAATGCATGGACACCAATCTGTAAAAACACACAACCAAATTGAACAAGATCATCATTTCAATTTTTAGTGGCCTGAGACCTGCAAAGACCAAGCTCCCTTCTGAGTGTTGTAAACTTGTCATTACATAAGGGCTTGATGAAGATATCAGCAATTTGATTTAGAGTATTAACAAAATGTAGCTCAAAATTTTGCTTAACGACCATATCTCTAATGAAGTGATGTCTAATCTCAATATGTTTAGTCCTAAAGTGCTGGACTGGATTTTTTGCAAGGTTGATAGCACTAGTGTTATCACACAGAATCGGGACACAACCAAGATCCACTAAGTATTCTTGGAGTTGGTGTTTAATCCACAACACTTGGATGCCACAGCTCCCCGCAGTAACATATTCTGCCTCTGCGGTTGAGAGGGCAACCAAGTGTTGTTTCTTGGAGGCCCAAGAAACTAAACACCCGTCCAGAAACTGGCAGTAGCCACTAGTACTTTTGCGATCCAACTTGCATCCATCATAGTCTGCATCAGAATAAGATATAAGAGATAAATCACATGATGATGGATATCACAATCCCAAATCTTGAGTGCCGGCAAGATATCTAAGGATACGTTTGACGGCAGTCAAGTGTGATTGTCTAGGACTAGCTTGAAATCTAGCACAAAGGCATACACTAAACTGGATATCTGGTCGGGATGCAGTCAAGTAAAGTAAAGAGCCGATCATACCTCTATATATCTTTGCATCCACTAATTTACCATTTTTATCCGAATCCAGTGATGTTGTGGTGCTCATAGGAGTTACAATTATTTTACTGTTTGTCATGTCAAATCTTTTCAGCAGCTCCTTGATGTATTTGGCTTGACTTATGAAGCATCCATCTTCTCCTTGGTTGACCTGCAAACCGAGAAAGAATTAGAGTTCTCCCATTAGGCTCATCTCAAATTCGCTAGTCATGAGGTTAGCAAATTCCTCACACATTTCAGATTTAGTAGAACCAAACACAATATCATCAACATAAATTTGAACAATCAAGATGTTCTTACCTTACTTCTTGGTGAAAAGTGTTTGGTCTACCTTACCTCGTGTGTACCCTTTTTCAATGAGGAATGAGCTTAGTCTCTCATACCAAGCTCTTGGTGCTTACTTAAGTCCATAAAGCGCCCTGTCTAGCTTGTATACAAAATCTACATGGTTAGTGTTCTCAAAGCCAGGGGGCTACTCAACATAGACTTATTCTTTGATCAAGCCATTCAAGAAAGCACTTTTTACATCCATTTGATATAGCTTTATTCTAAGGCAAGTAAAATTCTGATGCCTTCAAGTCTAGCAACTGGGGCATAATATTTCTCAAAGTCTACCCCAAACTCTTGATTATACCCTTGAACCACCAATCTAGCCTTGTTTCTTATTATCTTGCCATCCTCACTTAGTTTGTTCCTAAAAGCCCACTTAGTGCCTATGACAGATTGTGATGAAGGTCTAGGAACAAGATGCCAAACTTTATTTCTTTCAAACTGGTTTAACTCGTCTTGCATTGAATTTATCCAGTTTTCATCTTTAATGCTTCATCAACTTTCTTGGGTTCAAGCTGAGAGACAAGAGCAAGTTGATCTAATTCTTCCACAATTCTAAAATGTGACCTTGTTCTAGGTGGGTCATTCAAGCTACCAATGACATTTTCTAAAGGATGATCCTTAAGAATTCTAATGTTTGTAGAATCATTACCTTCTCTTGGAACTTGATCCCTTACATTACTTGATTAAACTAGGTCACCATCTTCCCTTGTTTCTTCTTGTGGAGGATCATTCTTTTCCTTCATGCTTAGGAATTCCCCATCTTCATCATTTTTTCTGCAAGAGTTATCATTGTTAGGATCATCATGATATTCATCAAAGGAAATATGGGGTGATTCTTCCATAGTTTGACTCTTGACATTATAAATTCTATAAGCCCTAGATCTATCAGAATATCCAAGGAATATACCTTCATCGCTCTTGGGTACGAATTTATCTAAATCTCTTTTGTCATTATTGTGGATGAAGCATTTTGACCCAAATACTTTCATATGTGTGAGAGAAGGCTTTTTACCTTTCAGCAACTCATAAGGAGTCTTTTTGGTGTGTGACCTTACCATAGAGCGGTTGATAATGTAACATACCGAGTTTACCGCTTCAGCCCAAAATTTCATTGGGAGTTGCCGTTCGGCAAGCATTGTTCTGGCCATCTCTATGAGTGTTCGATTCCTTCTTTCAACTACACCATTTTGCTCCGGGGTTCTTGGTGAAGAAAACCGATGTGAAATACCTTCAGCCCTGCAAAGATTATAGAAGTCAGCATTTTTAAATTCACCACCATGATCAGATTGAATGTTGGAAATCTTAAACTCACCGTCTTACTTTATCTTCATATAGAGTGCCTAAAACTCATCAAAAGCCTCATTTTTATATGTGAGAAAGAAAACCCATGTGAACCTAGAGTAATCATCCACCAAGACATGTCCATATTTTCTACCACTTAAGTTAGCAGTTCTGGTTGGACCAAACAAATCTATATGAATCAGCTCAAGTGGTTTAGATGACATGTTTGCAGATCTAGCCTTGAAGGATTTTCTTGTTTGTTTACCTAGGGCACATGCATCACATAATTTATTTTCTTGTTTAAAAGATAGTTCAGGCAACCCTTTCACCATTGAATGCTTTAACAGTTTGTGTAAGACATTGTAGTTAGCATATCCTAGTATACAATGCCATAACCATGCAAGCTCAGATTTTGGTGCAGTAAGACAAAGATTTAAGTGAGCAGGATCATCTAAGTCAATCATGTAAACATTGTTGACTCTTTTCCAGAAAATTTTACCTTGTCAGATTTTGGTTCAAGGATTCTACATTCATGAGAGTCAAAAACACTTTGTGACCTTTATCACACAATTGACTTATGCTGAGCAAGTTGTATTTCAAACCTTCAACTAGCAGCACGTTACAAATGGAGTTGAAGATGTTCTTATCTACATTACCTGTTCTAATAATTTTTCCCTTGTTGTTCCCTCCAAATGTGACGTATCCTCCTTCCTTTTCCTCCAAGAGACAAAATTTTGATTTGTCTCCAGTCATGTGTCTTGAGCAGCCGCTATCAAGGTACCACGTGTTATGCATGGCTGCAAGACATTCCTACACAAACAATTAAGCAATGGTGTTTGGAACCCAACCAAGTTTAGGTCCCATCAAACTCTTCAAATTTTTGAACCATGAAACCATTTCTTTTAGAATCCAAACCTTCAAAACATTCATATTTTGTTTGCTTAGAGTAGGGATTTGGTTTTTTTTTTCAACCTTGACATTCACTTTTTGTTTAGAGGCTCTTTGTTGGATTTTATGAAAGTTTGAGGAAGTTTGTTTCTTAACCCATTGTGACCATTGGTTGGTTTTGAGTTGAAAATGATTGTTTTGCCACCTAGGAAATTGATGCACACAGAAATCACAATTGCCCCAAAAATAGGGTGGTGTCAACCTATGGAAGTGTCGACCTGTGTGAAATTGTTTGGCGGTTTGAACGATTGATGGCCAAGGAGGTGTTGGCCTGTGTTGTGAGGATGGTTGACTCTTCTTGGGCTTTTGAGCAATCTTTTTGGGGATTTCAGTGGCTTCTTCTTCAATCTTTTCTTTTCCTTTGGATGTTGTTCTTGAGGTAGAAGCATCAGACGAGGAAACAAATGTGACTATTTTTAGCCCAATTGGCCTTTTATTTGTAGGTTCAAAACCTAACCCTTTCTTGTTGAAGTTCATTCTAGTACCTAGCAATGCATCTAGGTTTTCTCTCCACAAATTTTTCCAAAGATTATTGTTTATCCTTCAACTCTTTTTGTAAGTTTTCAATATTTTGAAGAAGTTAAGTGTTGACTTGTTTGACAGCTTCATACTTTTCATTGCTCAATTTGCTATCCTTTTCATAAGTTTACATTTTTAGCTTCATGCTATCAATCTCATTTCTCAAATCTTCATTTTTAGTTTCCAAGTCAGCCATTTCTTTTCTTCCTTCCTCCAAGTTCTCAATCATTTTCTTAAGATCTTCAATTTCAGTTTCAAGTAGAGCATTCTTATCATTCATATCATGATCATGCACAAATAAATTAATTTTCTTTTTCAATGATTTATTCTCTTTTTTGTACATGTCATATTTTTCCATGAGCTATATATATGCTTCCTCTCAATCATCAAGTGTGTAATTTTCAAATGGAGAGTTTACCTCAGTTTCTTCATCACCTCTGGCCATGAGACAAAGATCTTCTTTTTCCTTGTCTGAGGAGCTAGTTCCACCATCACTTTCTTCCTCGTCACTTCAGGTGGACACCATGGCCTTCTTCTTCTTCTTGCCCTTCCATTTGTCAGCCTTTTTGAATCTGTGAGGACAATCAGTCTTGAAATACCCTGGTTTGTTGCAAGAATAACAAATGATTTTGTCAGATTTCTTAAAGTTTTCAGAATTAGATTTGAAACCATTTCTTACCTTTGACCTTCCTCTCATGAAGCTCTTACCTTCCTTTCTCAGAAATTTTTTGAACTTACGTGTGAGCATGGCTACGTCATCCTCATCTCGCTCACTTGCCGAATCCTCACCTTCATCAAAAGTGCCTTGACCGTTGGGTCCTGCTTTAAGAGCTAGGGGCTTTTTCTTAGGCACCTCAGCCTCTTTATTCTTAAGGTTGATCTCATAGGTCATCAATGACCCAATGAGTTTATCTACCTTGGTAGTTGCGAGATCTCTCGATTCTTCAACCACGGTAGCCTTTGTGTGTCATGCAGGAGTTAATGATCTGAGAATCTTTCTCACAATTTCCTGTTCTGAGTATTTCTTTCCCAAATCAGTTAGACTATAAGTAAGCACAGTTAACCGAGCATATATATTCTGAATTGACTCATCAGGCTTCATGCGGAACATTTCATATTCAGAAACTAAAATGTTGGCTTTTGTTTCTCGTACCTGAGAGGTTCCTTCATAAATTACCTCTAACTTGTCCCACATTTATTTTGCCGTTGCGCAGGTAGCCACTCTTAAGAATTCTACTGGATGAAGTGAGCACTGCATGATATGTTTGGCACTCCAGTTGACAGTGGATTGTCTTATTTGTTCTTTGGTCCACAAATCCTCATTATCCATAAGCTCATACGGACCTTTGCTGATCACTCGCCAAAGTTCGTAGTCTTGGGCGTGAATGAACACCTGCATGCGATGTTTCCAATAAGAATAATTAGTTCCAGTAAAGTAAGGAGGACTATTCACATAATGTCCTTCAGGTAAGAAACCTTTGGACGCTAATCCACCATTTCCCTCAAGGTCGTTGGACCCCATAACGGGAGATTAGTCTCTTATACCACTTGTTGAGTAGTAGATAGAGGATCTAGAGGGGAGGGGGGTGAATAGATCGGCCCCTCTTTTCGCAGAACACCCCTCTTTAAAGCTAGATAATGACAATAACAGCGGAATATAACAAGCTTAACAAAGGACACAGCGATTTACTTAGCAAGATGATTACGCAATATAGATATTTAACCTAAACATGCATTTAACACAAAGCAATCGCATAAGCAAACCACAACACAAATGATTTTAAGGTGGTTCGGACTGAATCTCCAGTCCTACGCCCACCCCTCACCAAATCCGGTGAGGCTCCACTAGTGCCACGCACTGAACCGTAAATCAGAAAGACCTCCGATTGCCTTCCTACTAACCACAGGTAGGGACGTCAACACCGCAGATCGGACAGCTTCCGATTGCCTTCCTACTAACCACCGGTAGGGACGATCTTCAGTTCCAAATGTTTGAATGAAATGGAAAGAGAACAAGATATGAAAACGCTCAAACAGGATATAAAATATGCTCAAAGAGAAAAGATCGTGTCTAAGATTGCTGGAGCTTGAGTCGGATGCTTCAATGGTATTTTCTTCCTTGTGAAAAGATCTTGCTTGGATCGCTTTGAGTTGATGAAGAAGATGAAGGATGCAGATTTGATCTCATTTGAGAATGAGCTTCTTTGGATCACCTTGAGATGATGAAGAAGATGAAGGATGCAACTTTATCTTCTCTTGGCCTGGGATTGATCTCCTCTTGAAGTAGCTTGAATCACTTGAGGATTTGATGAAGATCTTCTTCCCGGAGCACTGTTCACTGCTACAGTACTCGAACTCCTCTCCCTTGAACACACGCTTGTAGCCTCCTTTGATCTCTCAAATGATCAACTAGGGTTTCTAACCCTCTTGCATGTGTTTTATAACCTTTGAATGGTCCTTGGACATCCCCCAGACCAGATCCACATTTTGTGGGTGATTGGGTGACTTTAGGATTAAAAAAATCTTTGGAGAATGGCCCTTCTCGAAGTGGAAAATAAAGTCAACAATTGATGGCTCGGGGCTGGCGGTCGACCTGCAGAAGCTGGCGGTCGACCGCTACTGAGAAACGATGTAGAATTTAATCCCTGGTATTTCTGGTCGATCGCTACTGGGCTGGCAGTCGATAGCCACTGAGACTCGTGCAGATAGGGAGTTACTGGCAGGGGCAGTCGACCGCCCCTGGGCTGACGGTCGATCGCCAGCTGGGTAGACCCCAGGTTATGCCGGGTCAGTCCGTTAACCCCTTTAGCTCCGTCGCTTGAGTCCTTTAGTAGCCCGTTCTCATCTATGGCATCAACCTTGACAGTCTTGAAGATTTCTATTGATTATATCGCTCCTATAATCAAAATTTTATTCCGGGGGCTCCGCCCCAGGAAACCCCCGCAAGGGGCGCTGCCCCCTTGACCCCCGCGACCTGACCGGGCAGGTCGATCCCCGCGACCTGACCGCGTAGGTTGATCCGCGTGCGAGGGTGCAATCATTGAGCTTTCACTTTTGCCATCTCCACTCCATTCCTTGGCATATCTGTCATGAAAGAACATCAAGTAGTTTAGTCATATAAGAGTGGTAAAATATCAATGACTTATAGTGTTTAGCCATTATCAAAACCAAGAATATCAAATAACTCAAATGACCACAGGATGATGTCGAATGACCCAAGTAACCACAAGATGACTCAAATGACCATAGGGGCACAACATAAAGGGTAATCACGAGGGTATGGGTATGATGGGAAGAATGCATTGCCGCTCTCTAAATCGTCATGATATCTGGACTGCTGCTGCCATGATCGTCCATATTCACTATCACATCCCTGAGAGTCATTTGTGCTCATTCTCTTAAAATCATACATCATGCCTTGATAGCTGCTACTATCTATAACAAAATTTCTATGGTGAGGATCCCAATAGTCAGTTGTCTGCCTTATCCCTGTGGGTGGAGCAGCATGGTCAGCATCATGTGTCGCATATGTGAAGTATTACTCCTCTGTGAATACCAAGCTGCGACCACCACTGTCGTGGCCACCATAACCTGTGCCCCAACCATTGTTATGTTGTTGCCCACCGGCACTAGTATCTCCACGACCACTTCGTTGACCACCACGAGAATTACCACCAGTATGGGAAGAAAAAGGTGCCGGTGTACTATCGTCATCGGAGTCATGACCCCCACTGATGCGGGACTCTGGATGGCTCGGGAGTCTCATCATCTGTATTGGGATCTAACGTCTCCATGCCTGCAATGTCCATCAGATTTACTGGTGGTTGCTTGTCTCTTTTGCTCTTGAATAATGTGGTCCATGATGATTTCTTCTTTTGCGAAGCATGTGACTTCTCTATTGTATGTTGCCTCCCCCCGGATGCTTGAGATGCAGAGGTCATGTCCAATAAGAACTTCAAGTAATTACGTACTGTGTAACTCAATAGATATGCATATACCTGAGACAACTGAGTGGGTGCCCTAGACATTGAGCACCGTAGCGCATCATGCTGTGATGGTTGTCTGGATTCTGAAGAAGACTACATAATTTCAATGGCAACAATTAGCAATGAAATATAATTTAATATATATTTCTTCTAGTTAGATATAATTTCACCTCTCTAAATGACGAACTCCTCCTAGAGACAAACTGGCATTCTTGTGTAGCCTCATGTGTAGTAGATGCCCTTCTAAGTTCTATAGATACTGCATGTCGCGATGCAACCACCCAAGGCCACTGTTCATGTGTTGGATTGGCCTACATTTTCTCTTACACTGGTGTTCTCCGCCTCCTTTGCCCTTTCATCGGCGTCTGCTACCTCCTCCACCCTTAGGCCGACGTGATCTCACCGGTGGGAGGGCGGAGGAGGCGACGGTGGGCAGATCCACCGCTGCTCAGTCATGAGCGGTGGATCTACCCATCGCTACTGCCTCCGCCTCCGCCCTCCCAACGGTGCTCTCCACCGCCCTCCACCTCTTTAGAACACAAAGGAAACCAAAAAAGAAAAACACCTCTCGCCGGATAAAGTCGGATGCTGCCAGTCGTCGGTCCCTGACGTCTAGATGATTGCTCGCCATCCTGCACCACCGCCTGCCGGCCTGCACCGCCGCTGGACGCCCCCCATACGCCGTTGTGCTTGATGTCTCCAACCCCCTCCCAGCCTGGCTTATAAGCTTGAACTGGAACGAACTGGACGACCCGCACGTACCAAGTCGGTCTCACAATGAATCGGTCAGATACGCAACGAGATGCACAATCCCATGCGGTCCAATGAGAAGCGGTGGCGTGCTATGCACCGGCCGTCCCGTCTGCCTGTTGGCACAGTCCTATAAGTGAGATTCATCCTGTATTGGACCGATTTGTCAAACTATGGTCACAATACCACGAACAATTTGCCAAGGCCTGAATAAATTATTAGTTGTCCAAGTATCCATCCCCAAACTGTACAGTTAACAATCACCTTCCCACCGTTCCTGCCATGTCAGAGAGCGGACTGCGGCACTGCCGCCAATCCCTCACTCCACTACTCCTCCATGGCGTTCTGCAGAAGGTGGCGGCGCGGCATCCTCTTCCCCGTCGCGCTCGTCATCCTCGTCCCGCTTCTCCTCTCAGGTAACAAAGATCCCCTTTTTCTCCTCCGCTCCCGCGCCGCCCATTCAGACCTCTTTCACCGGCGATTCAGATATAACCGGAAGCCATTCTTTTCGGTCTCAGAGTTGCATCGGGATCCAGTTGTGGAGGAGGGGACCCGGGGTGCGAAGAAGCGGAAATTCGACCATCTCGTGCTTGGTCTTCCTGCCGGCCAGGGGATGCCAGATCGACTTCAATGCCGAGGTCTTGTCTTTCTTGTCTTCGGATTGGGTGTTGGTACTACTTTTCGTCTTAACGTGCCATGTTTCAGTTTTTTTGCGAAGAATACCAAGATGTCATACAAATAGCTAGAGCATTGAATCAGATTCATTTGTAAGATTGTGCTGCAGGATCTGAAATCTATTCATTTTATTTTTTTGCCACGGTAGGGTGACGAATAAGATGCTTCGTTGTCTCTTTTTATTCAATTTCCTCTCCTGGATGTTTTACCTGTCTCTAGCTCCAGATGCTGCAACCATGAACCTTTGAACTCCATTAAATGAAGCTCATGTGTGTCCATTGTTGTCGTTTCGAATACTGACGGACAGGGTAAAAGTTTCAGTGACAACTTGATCTGGGATCAATGGGAAAATGTTCGTTATTTTTTCTTCTGATTATCTTCACAACTTCACAAGTCAGACACTATTGTGTATATTGATCTCCATTATGTTTTTCCTCTTAATTTTCTTTATCCTGTTGGGAAGAGGATGTAGCAGGATGTAGTCTTAATGCTCCATTTTGCATCTTCTGGTTCGCAATATGTTTAAATGGAGGATCCTAACTACATTTTTTTAAAATTTTCCTGTCTCAGGTTTTAAAGCTTTGAATAAGACTCATCATTCAACCTTCTCTCAAACTTCCGATGCCGTTGACAGCATTTCATTTGTGACAGTATTTACAATATATAATAGTTCTCTAAGTACAAACTCCATAAGTACGGATGACAAATCATCTGACAGAGTGATCGTTGGAAACATGTCCTACACTAAAGTGGAGAGGTCTATGGCAATTCTTCACACTTATATAGACTTTATACAGGTATAAGTCCAAGTAATACCGAAGATGACTGAGGACCAGGTTGCTTATACAATTTTTGGTTATAACTTTTTTTTAATGGGATTGATATAATAATATCTAATTATTTTGGATAATTCCTTACAAGTATCATTTTGTGACATTTTTTTTAAGTGGATGGTACCACCGAAAATTTGGCTCATTTATTCATCTAAATTTTATTACAATACTTTCTAGGTAGGTTTTCTCTCAACGATGTCAATTTATTTTGTCTTTTTGTTTGACATTGTGAGAGGTAGTTTTTATTTGTTCCTTCCGTAAACAGTCACTTTTCCTAGTCAGTTTCAACGTTGGGCCATACCTAAATGGCACCATAAGTTTGAAACCAGATAGCACCATATGAGCCTCCTCACTCGGAATGATGTGGAAAATGTTGTTTATTTCCATTTAAATAAATGAACCTTTTTTCCAATGTAATCAATTATTCTAGTTGTTTTTATACTCCTTTCCTAAAAACTTTGAGGTCTTTAGGTTACTGCTTCATTGAAATCGACAAAACTTTTACGTTTGAAAGGTTCATCTACTCTAAATTGCAATTCTAGCTTATTCTTTCAATATAGAACTCTGCAGGTAGCCATGCCACATAGCGCTGTCATAGTATTGACAGATCCTGCATCTGCGTTCTCAGTTGGGAAAAGTAACACAGCTGTACTGCCTATTAAAGGAGACTATTCCCGAGGAAACTTGATGCTTCAGAGAATCATATCTTACATTGTAAGTGCTTCTCAGCAAAGCTTTTTGAGGAAGCTGTCCCTTTCAACACTGTCGATTATAACATTCTTAGGTAGTGTTTGCAATCTTTTGCTTGTTTGCTTCTCTCTTTCCTTCCCCCCCTCTTTTTTAAGGAAAGGTGGGACATTCATTGAGGCTGCAACACGTGATTTTATGATTGAGGGGAAATTAAATAGTCCAGTGCTAGATTGTAGGACTTGTGATATGTTGTGGACATGCAGTGAAGTCAACCGCATGGCTTATGATTTCATAGCCTAATTGCACATCTTCATAAGTGGAGCTTGATCAGATGCTTTTCTATCTTGACCACATAGACATGGGGAGGAAGATGAGATGGGGTCCGATCTTTTTACTTGGCAATAAGGGAGCAACTGTGATAATGATAGGTGATGATGTGGGTCTTATTTGCCGAATTGATGACCGACATTAGTGTCTTCTACATGCATTTAGAAAATTGTTAGGATCTGAAGTACTTTGTCATAGGCAAAGGAGTGAACTCCGTGAAGAAGGTGATCCTCTCTATATTCCATTTTACCCACTACTTGTCCTAATGCTGCCATTGTTTGAATCTCCACCTCCCACTTATCTGACTCTTTTCCTCCTTTTTTCTCTTCAACATTTTGTTCATGGACTCACGAGGAGTCTGGTGAAAAGAGTGTTAAGGGTTCCAGTGAGGTGGTACGACGACAATAAATGATGTGGATGTTAGAACAGTAAGCTGCTAGTGTTACTTTGGGAGATAAAGTGTATTAATGTGGAGAATTATCAACCTTTGAATGTGCCCAGACTTGCTAAAATAAAGAGTAGCCAGATGGTCTTATCTTAACAACTGGAGGGAAAACTGGAAATCTTTTCTCTGTAGGGAGATGATGAGAAAATCTCATAGTTGGATGTAGAGAGATTATATTGTTAGTAAAGTCTGTATCAAAGGGCATAGTTGGTGGCCTGAAAATTGGTAAGAGGGAGCTTTGTTTTATCCAGGTAATCTGCAAGAGCTGTGAGTTAATATTCAAGGTGCAGTAGGCTTACTTGGTCCCAAATATCAGTACTGTTTGACTTGTTTGTGTATACAATTATGTAAACAAACACAGAGTGATTAAGAATGTTGTCATGGGTCCTAGAGGCTAGAGCTGGTGTCATGCTCCTACAGGAAGCAAGGTTGCAACTTGTAGATCAGCCTGTGGTTAATAATCTGGGTATGCTGCAAGTCATCTTCTGGCCATAGAGAGGGAATCATAACCATGAGAAATGAAAAGTTTATGACCTGAAGTGGCATTAGTGTTCAGAATTGGCATTATACATAATATGTTGATGAAGAAGGGTTTTTCCAGTCTATTTTTAGTTGTGGGTATGTGAGCTTAATAAGGCGAAAGGGGAAGCCATAGCTTTAGTACCTTAGTGTGATTTGTGTAACATAACTTAGAGAGGGAATCAGCACCTTCAGTACATGTTTAATCAATTTTTTTAACTTTCAAAAAGAAAGAAACTGTTTGCTTATTACTTCAAGGTCTCTTCTTCTTTTGTAATCTCTGTGGTGGAATGGAACATTCACATTTTAGGGGGATTCATGAAATTTGACTGTTGGAGCCAAAATTTTTTGCCTAAAAAGAAAATAAAAATGGGGGGAACTTACCGTCAACCCCCCTCTCTCCTCAAGTTTTCTACCATGGGAACTTACCGTCAACCCCCCTCTCTCCTCAAGTTTTCTACCTCAACTGGGGTAAAAAAGGGACCCAAGGAAGGCCTTAACCGGGGTCAAAAGGAGGGCCCAAGGAAGGCCTTAACTGGGGTCAAAATGGGGGCCAAGAAGGGCCTTAGCCGGGGTCAAAAGGGGGGGGGGGTCGACCTCCCATCAAAGGGGGGCGATCAACCCATGTTAAGTCCCCGGGGTTGACCGGGCACCCAACAGGGTCGATCGAACCCGGTTAGCCTTGTTAGGCTAACTGGGGTTGACCGCCCAGATAAAAAGTGGTTAGTCAACCCTGGTTAAGCCCCAGGGTTGACCGCCCACTCAATTTGGGGTCAATCGACCCCGGTTAAGCCCTTTTTGGGCTTAACCGGGGTAGATCCCCACCTATTTTAGGGTCAATTGACCCTGGTTAAACAAAGAAAAAAGAAGCTTATCCGGGGGTCATTTTCCCATTTAATAGGTCATTTGACCCTGCGTAAGCTCTCGACGGACTTAATCGGGTCCAAGTGACCCCCTAAACTCTATAAATACCCTCATGGGTCGCACTCAAGCGAAAAGGAAGAAAGGATCGAAGGCGACACTCGGAGGCTCTCTGTGCTTTGTGTGCTTTGTGTTTCGTGTCAGGGTTTGCCGTCCTGACCGTCCTGGCCGTCCCGGTCACGGCCTGGGACGGGACGGGATGGTATTGTACCGCTCCGTACCGGTCCGAAATAAAGACTTTAATATAAAGATTATAAGTAAAATTCAACAACTTATTCTTCAGGTCAGTTGGTTAAACGGTGTTATGCGTAAATGGACGACCAGGGTTCGATTCTTGTTAGCCCCAATAGGATTTTAATGTTTTTTCCATTCAATAGTTTAAAGAAAAGTGAAAAAAAAATTAAAATTTTGATACGTCTTCTGAGATTCGAACACGGGACGCTCCAATGACAGTTAAACGGTTTAAACCAACCGACCTACCGATCAGATTTTATCATAAAATATATTATATTATATATATCGTCCCAGTTGCGTCCCACAGACTGGTCGTCCCGATCTGTGGCTGGGACGGTCCGGGACGGGCCGTCCTGGACTAGTTTGTTAAGCCTTGCTTTGTGTGCCTCCACCAAGAAGGGTGTGCGCCCAACAAGGGTATATTGCACATATACCCCTGGGTTTGCATATATGCTCATGTGGTTGTGCCTTATCTAATTCCTTGGTCTGCATAGATGCCCTTGTGGCTATGCCCCCTTGTAACATTCCATGGAGAGGGATTATAAGAAATTTTTCTTCCGGAGGGCGGCCCCCGAAAATTTCCTGCAAGGGACGTTGCCCTCGTGACCCCCGCGACCTGACCGGGCAGGTTGATCCCCGGTGGTACATTGACGTATGCATAAAGATGGATCGCTATCCTTGGGAGCTCAAGGAGAAACAATCTCCTACGTGTTTTTCACCTTGTGCGTCTTTACCAAAAAGGAACTTGTCCAAAATTTTAGAAAAGTCCCTATTCAATCTAGAAATTACAAAAATGTCATGATCTGTCTAGATATTACAAAAATATCCTTGACCTGTTTAGAAATTGCATAAAATCTCGAACCTTGAAAAAATTGCACAAAGCTCCTATTTTGCCCCGAAGTTCCCAAAATTTCTTTGGCCAGGGTCACGTCTCTTGCACGACTCAGTGTAGCAGGACCATGCCACTTCCCTGAAGCGGTGTGCGCTTTTCTGAACTCTGATTAAGACTGACCAGGAGTTGTTAAACTCAGGAATCTTGATACTCAGGAAAATTATGGGAATACTTCTACTGACGGAGAAATTGCAAATAAATCCTGGAAAGTCAAGAAATGGTAGATAAGCCTAGAGGGATCCTGAAGTTTCAAATAAACCCTAGAAAGCCAAGAAATGGTATATATGTCCCAAGAAATGACAAAAATACGTTGGGAAGTCAATAGATGACAGAAATGTCCAGAGGTGTGAAGAAATGACGAAAATATCCTAGGAAGTCAACGAATGATAGAAATGTCCAGAAATGTCAAGAAATGATGGAAATATCTTGGAAAGTCAACAAATGATAGAAAGATCCAGAAAAGTAAAAAAAATACAGAAACACCCTGGGAAGTCAAGAAATGACAAGAGAAGCTTACGAAAGTCAAGAAACTGCAATTGAGCCCCGAAAAATCAAATAATGACAAAAATACTTTGGAATGTCAAGAAATGATGGGAATCCCCTAGAAAGTCAAGAAATGACTGGCTATCCTGGATTGCAGTAAATGACAGGAATACCCTAGAATGTCAAGAAATGACGAAAATACTATGGGAAGTCAAAAAATGTCAGGAATACCCAAAAATGTCAAGAAATGACAGAAATATCTGGGGAGGTCAACAAATGACAAAAATACTCAGGAATGTTAAAGAATGATAGAAATGTCCTGGAGAGTCAGAAAATGACAGCACCCCAGACAGTTAAGAAATGGTAGTGATGTTCAAGAAATCAAGAAATTACAGATATATCTTGAAAAGTCAAGATATGGCAAAATATGTCCAGGAGAACCAGAAAACTATAGAAATACCTAGAAAGGGTCAAAACTGTAGAAACACCCCAAAAGGGTAAGCAATTATAGATTTACCCAAGAAGGGTCTAATCATGACGAAGCTCAAATTCAACTGTCAGATCTTGACCAGAAGCACATTCAAGAGTCCGATCGTGGCTAAGAGTAAGTAAATCCAGCCATCCAATTGAGTACAAAAGCGAATTTAACGGTTCGCTGGAGGCTAGGAGCAAATTCAACAGTTTGATGGCGACCAGAAGCAAATTCAATAGTTTGATTATTTGCGGAAGTAATCCAAAGATCCAAGTGTAAGCAGAAGCCTACTCAGTGATCAGATGGCGATCAGATGTAAACCCAAAGATCCGATTATATAATTGGGACCAAATGCAAAGGTCTCAAAAGACCAATTGTAATCCAAACTCTATGCCCCGCTTTGGTTTGGGATTAAAGATAACCCTGCTGAAGTTAAATGGATTTACTTTATCCACTTTTTTTTTGCTTTGACATGACACCAGATTAAGTTTTCCCATCTATGGAGGTGAGATAGATTAATCCGACTTAAATGGAATTAAGTCACTTTTAAGTGAATTATTTAAATCTGCTTCCGCCAAAATAAAATGACTTAAGTTTAGGCTAAAGTGAGAATAATCATGAGATAAACCCCAAACAAAGTGGGGCTATGTGTTTAATGAATGAATGTCTTTGAACTTCTTGCAAGAGTATGTGTCTCTAATGGGCAATTGTCAGGATCATATCCATTAGACAAAACCCACAATATCACAATAGATATTGTAGAGATTAAAGGTGTTCTTTGACAGTTAATCAAGGGTATTCAGACTTTATGCCGATGTAAATAAATGCTGATTGTGGTCGGTGGGGAAATGTCCTGTATCCGAATTTTAAATCGGCTGATAAATCCAATCCACGGAATTAATGATGTGCATGTTGTTTAAATAGCTCATAAATGTGCATTCGTGTTCAACAAATGAACATTTTTCTTTAAAATTTATATTCCGTGTTCAATGGTGACACACTTGTAGAATAAGAAAGGATAGATTAAAGTACCATACTATTTATAAATACAAGAGTTGGTGCATTAGAAGATAGAACTAACTTCTTCATCTCCTTTTTCCATTTTTGTGCAGGAATTTCTAGAGACAAGGCTTAAGGGGCTTTTGGAAAGGCCCAAGCAAATTAGTCATTATATTTTCACTGATTCTGATATTGCAGTCGTTGATGAGCTGGGACATATATTCCAGAATTATCCACGATTTCATCTGGCTCTTTCTTTTCGGAACAATAAAGATCAACCAATAAATTCAGGATTCATTGCAGTGAGGGGAACTCGTGATGGAATTCTCAGGTTTGTTCACTGATTGATTTAAAAATATAATACAGAGAACTATACATTTTTTGTCCAGAGTTGGAAACTGGTATTAAATCAAAGTATTACTTTAGGGCAAAGATATTTCTGCAGAGAGTGCTGGAGGTTTACAGTTCTAAATATATGAAAGCTTCCCGAATGCTTGGCGATCAGTTATCCCTTGCTTGGATTGTGAAATCTCAAATTTCATTGGATACAAAAATGTTTGCCAAATCAAAGCCCTTCAAGGCTGAAATTCATGGAACAGCAATACTTTTTCTTCCTTGTGCTGTTTATAATTGGACGCCACCTGAGGGTGCAGGGCAGTTTCATGGCATGCCCTTGGATGTGAAGGTAATTCAATTCAACTCTTCATCTCTTGACGTTTATTTTGGTTGCATTTTCTGGGAAATTTTCAACTTTTTTCTCACTTTTGATCTCTATTTGGTGATTTCTGCTCATATATGGTGTTCTTCTTCAGTGTACAAAAACTTACCATATGATAGACAACATCTGGTCTTGCAGTTAATTGTTTTGTCTCTCAGGATTGTTGAAGCTAAATGATTTTTGGTTGTCACTCTATCATCCTTAGATGCTTAAAGAAAAATTCTATAGAACTGCTTTGGGACCTGCTATATTGTGTGGGTCCGAGTGTTGGGCTGTGAGGTACACATGCACAATCTGTGTGTGGTAGAGATAAAGATGTTAGGATGGACGTGTGGCAAGACTAGTAAGGATAAGATTCAGAACAACATATATGTAGAGGCTTAGGCATAGCTCCTATTGACAGTAATCTTAGAGAGGATATGCTCAGATGGTTTGGTTATGTGAGCCGGCATCCAAGTTGGGTGCCGGTTAGAAGGTGTGATCAAATTTAAGTGGAGGAGAGTGAAAGAGCATGGGGAAGGCTTAATGCGACAGGTGGACTGTCTACACATGTGGAAATAAATGAAATAAATCATTTTGGAGAAAATGTTCATTTGTTGAGCAAGTATGTACATTTTAGCATGTACATGATTAATTATGCGAGTTTCATTTTTTTTCTTTGATCATGACGAAGTCACCCTTCTTGAACACCCTTTCTCTTACGAGTTTGTCATAAGTTCGTGTCATGTGGGCTTGGTATGTTTGCAAGTGTTGATAAGCCGCCAACCTCTTCCCTTCCAGATTAGAGAGCTCTTCAAGTCTTCTTTCTATTTCGCTTTGTTCTTGACCTTGTAGACCGGTGTGCATTGCCACTCGGTAAGACGCCATTTTGATTTCAACTGGTACCATAGCTTCTGCCCTATAAACTAAGGAGAAAGGGGAGGACCCGGTGGGAGTCTTGTACACTGTCTGATATGTCTAGAGAGCTTCATATATTTTCTCGCTCCAATCTCTTTTGTGGCTACTGTTGAACCTTGAAAAGTTCGTGAATAATTTCTGATGAAATTACAGACTACTTCGGAAATTAAAATGATGCATGGGTTTATCAAAATACAACAAAGGAGTGGTACAAAGCCGTGTGCACCCACTCCGTGAATTACTAAAAGTTTGGGGTCCATAAAGTCCTTTTTAGACAAGTCCCGGATGTGCAGCACAAGCCCCACAAGTTTCTTACATAAATCCCACGAGAAGTCGAGCCATTTGCTCTATTCATGACGAGTGGGTATTTTATCGAACACTTCACGGGCATCATGAAAATACATGCCCGTGGATTCAAATCCATACAAGAATAAATAAATTTAGGGGCCCATTGGGTTTTTCCATGAAGTTCAATTAGGTTCTAGTCAACCTGAAGTCAATCCGGCGGCAAGTCGACGTCTGGAGAATTCTTAACAAACAAAACTAGAGTCTCCACGTGCGTCTCACTGCAGAAAAAGGCAGAAAAGGGCAAAAAGAAGTCAAGCTCGGGTCCCTTTTATAGAGATTGACAAAGACTACAAAAAAGGGGGGGGGGAGGAATCTCTCCCTCCCTCTTTAGCTTCTGCCTGTACCGAGGGAACCCCGCCTGCCACCGGGGGAGGGTCCCCCGATCCTGTCCGCACCGGGGGAGCCCCCCCCCGGTGCCACCGGGGGAGTCCCCCCGGGCCTCCTGCGCACCGGGGGGGTTCCCCCATGCCGTTCGCCAACCGGGGGAGGCCCCCCGGTTGCCGCTACCACCGGGGGAGGCCCCCGCCTCCGCTGCCATCGGGGGAGACCCCCCGGGCCACCTGCCACCGGGGGAGGCTCCCCCGCCTCCGTTGCAACCGGGGGAGAGCCCCCGGGTCGCTGCCACCGGGGGAGTTCCCCCCCGCCTCCTGCTGCCGCTGCAACCGGGGGAGACCCCCCCGGGCCGCTGCCACCGGGGAAGGTTCCCCCCCCCGCCTCCTGCTGCCGCAGCGACCAGGGGAGACCCCCCCGAGGCCACTGCCACCGGGGGAGGTCCCCCTGCCTCCTGCTGTCGCTCCCACCGGGGGGGAAACCCCCCCGCCTGGGCCACCTGCCACCGAGGGGGAACCCCCCCCCCCCCCCAGCCTGCTGCCTTTGTCCGCGACCGGGGGACTCCACCCGGTCCTCCTGCGTAGGTAGCTCACCACCGGGGGAAGAGAAAAAGAAAAAAAATTGAAGAAGATGAAGAGGAAAGGCCGGGAAGGTAAAAGGGTGGAGGAGTTACCCTCTCCAAAGCACCGGGGGAGCTCCTCCAAAGCCTCTTCTGGAGAGAATTCTTTGGACTTTCGAGGGACTGCTTGGAGAGAATCCTTTGGAGACCTTGCTGCTACTACGGAAGATAAGAAGAGAAGAAGGTGGCACCCTTCTCTCTATAGAAGAATTTTTTTTTGAAAGTTTTGTAAATAAACCCTCATAGTAGGGTCATATGTGTAAAGTATAAATCATCCCCCGTGAGGGGAGATTATGTTGATCAAAAGAAAGAATACATGGGTCAAAGAACTTTATGAAATCATGAAAGTCATGAAATTCTGGAATGCTTTGCCTTGACATATTCTGGAATCATAAATTGCGGAAATACCCTTTTGGTCGGAAAACTGCATAAATACCACCCCTTGTTCGGAAAATTACAAAAATAGTATCAATGGTGTAGGAAATTCTATAAATATCACCGATGGTGTATGAAAATTATAGAAATGCCCCCAAGGGCAGAAAAATGCAAATATACCCTCACAAGGGGAAAATTGCAAATATACCCTCGGAAAGGAGAAAGTTGCAAATATATCCCCGGAAAAGGGAAAGTTGCAAATATACCCCCGGAAAGGGGAAGATTACAAATATATCCTCACAAGAGGAAGATTGCAAATATACCCTCAAATAGGGGGAAATCACAAACATACCCTCGAAAGAGGGGAAATTACAAACGCACCAAAGCGTTGCGAATGTCTCCCGCCTTAAAGCATGAAGATTTCTCAGGGGTAGACCCGTGACGTTAGGGCTGATACTGTAAGTCAACGATCCTTGTCATTTAATCAAAGGTGTTCGGACTCGTCCGATGTAAATTAACACCGACTCCGGTCGGTGGGGAAAGGTCTGTACACGAACCTTAAATTGTCTGATAAATCCAAAAGTGCAGAAATTAATAGAACATGCCAAAAAAGGAAATAATACGACGTGTATTTTCCGCGTGCAAATAGACTGGCACGCCCGGTGGGACTTTTTCCGCCTTTCATCTTTTTGCCAAGAATCGCTGCACTTTAATAAAGGCTCTGACCTCCCTTCTCTGCCCCTTTTAGGAGGAAGCGAGGGAAGGGTGTCAATACCGAAGGCAACTCCTCATCTCCAAAGTCTTCAATTGGTGCTATGGCGGCCGTTACATATGGACCTCTCATTGTCGCCAACCATGCCAAGTATGGCTATTTGGCGACCCCGATCGTATTCGGGGATTTTCCAGCCATCGTGGGGTCCCCCTTTTTCCTAGGGGTGGTCCCCGCCCCTCAAGAAGTCTTTGCGGCGCCAGCTGTCCTGGCAACCGCCGGGGGCATCGGGTCCTGCTCTCTGCCTGGCCGAATTTTCTCGGTCAACACAATTTCAAGCAACTCTGCCCCTGCTAAATTGGGGCGCCACCGGGCCCATCAGAACAAGAAGCCCACCGCCGTTGTTTCTCGCTCCAGTAAGACGGTTCTCGTCGGGAGCATGCGAGTTCGCCTCGATGGTGGCGAGCTGATAATTCCACAGGACAATCTGGTCCCAACTATTTCAACCTCCAACCGTTTCACGCCCCTCCAAAAGATGCGCGAGGACAAACCCTGTTATAAAAAGGGTTTCAAGGCCAACAATGAGGGCAGCACAACTAAGCAGCGCCCTTCGAAGATGAAGCATATGTGGGTCACTAAATAGGAGGCCCGCGCCCTTAAACGAGCCCGGGCGACTAAGCCCGATCAAGCTCAGGAATCACAGGCAGACCCTTCTTCATCATCTCGGGATATCAAGCCCTTGTGCCCCCGGGGACAAAAAAGAAAAGGGGCCTACCGTAAGCCTAATTTGACCTGCGCCTCAGCGCCAGGGTGGGCACAGCAGACCATGCAGCCCGAAGCCCCCGTAACACGCGTCTCAGTCTTTGATAGGCTGGGGGCGCCAGCCCATTCGACGGCCCAACCACCGAGAAAAAGGAGGGTGGTTCAAATGTCTGAAGCTCGGGGCAGCCTAAAAGTTCACACTTGCTACATCTCCGGGCGGGAGCCGATGGAGGCCGCTGGCGTCCCAATCAACCCTAATGACCCGGCGGAAAATCCTACAGCAAATGCGGTGTATCTTAACACCCGAAATGCCGCCAGAAGAGGCCTCCAAGGCCAAGTTAGTGGCCAGGCAGGGACCTCTAGCCAAGGTCAACACCAAGGCTCAGTCCGAGAACAAGTTTTGCTCCAAGAAGAAAATTGGCCACAAGAAGAGGATAATCTTGACGAAACTCTCAGCGCCCATGGAGAAGGAGGGGTCCAACCCATGGGTGGTTATCTTAACCCGGTGTTTCAACCGCCCACGAGGGCCGCCTTCCAAGCAATGTCCGACGATGCTAAGTTTGAAACCATGAAGCGTTGGTACATCGAGATGACTAATCTTATGCTTGAGCTGAAGCACCACATGGGTATGAATGCCCAAAGGCCTCTAACACCGGGGCATAATCAAAACATCCGGCGGGATCAACGACCGGCCAACCCTATTATGAGCAACCAACAGGCAGTCACACCTCATCATGTAGCTGCTGAGGCACAAACGGAACCAATCCGTCCACCACCCAACGTCCAGTCTTCTCAAATCCTCGCAGCTGAAGATGTAGTTGCTCAACGGCGTTTGATCGAAAAGATTGTGGAGGATAAGTTTGCCCAGCGTGGTGAAGGTACCGCCACTGTTGATTTGTACAGTGTGCCATACCCCATTCATCACCAGTTCAAAAAGCTTCCACCAGATTGCCCAAAGGCACCGAAGCTACAAAAGTTCAATGGGCAAGGATCCCCACATGAACATTTAGCCTATTATATAACGGCCATGGGTGAATTGGCACTCAAGGAGTCTTATCTCCTCCGCTACTTTGCGACTTATCTAACGGGTAGCGCCTTCCAATGGTATTCAAGGCTGAAGCCCAATTCTGTCGCTGATTGGGCCGATCTTCAAAATAAGTTTATCGATCGCTTTCAAGCGGCTGAGAGAAAAGTTTCCCTCGCAGAACTATGCTCACTCAAGAAAAAAAGAGGAGAAATTGCACTTGATTTTATCAAGCGCTGGAGGGATTTCAGCATGAGATGTGATAACCCTCCTTCTCAAGACCATGCAATAACAATATGCCGAAGGGGTCTGTCGACGGAAGTCAGCAAGAAACTTCTAGGAGCAAATATCAAAGGCTTTGACCAATTGAATTCGGCCGTCGCAGAAATAGAACTGTTTTTTACGGATAATCGGACATTCACACCCTCAAAAGGGAAACCTTCCAAGGAGCGGGGCGCTGTCGGCAAGGAGGCCAACGTTGTTGACTTCTCCCCCACCAATGGGTCTGATAAAGTTACGACCCCTAAGGAGTCTGGCAAGAAGCCTGAAGGGAAGGCGTCCGCAAGGTTGTCGGAGCGTATGAAGACTCCTTATTCTTTCAAAAAGGAGCATACCAAGTGACTCTTCAACTTGTGCCTCAAGAATAAGCTCATAACCCTTCCAGAGTCAAAGAAGCTGGAGGATGCCAGTAAAATGGATAACCCCAATTATTGCGTATACCATCGCATATTGGGCAACACCATCGAGAATTGTTATGACGAGGCGGAGAAGATGATTCAAAACCAACTTATTACAATGAAAAGTAATCTGGTGGATCCTCCGCAACCCCATGCCTGGGATCGGCCGACACGCTCGGCCAACGTAATTAACCATTCAAATAACAGGAGCTTCAGGGCTGCAACATTCATTTTCCCCGACCCAGATGCGTCAGAGGCCGGTCCCAGTCAAGCAAGACCCACCTTGTGGTATCCCGGTTGGAGGCCGTCCCATCAATGCTCCTTTCCCAAGGAAAATACTAAGAAGATATTCGATCGCCTACTTGAAGACGGGCGAATCTTGGTGCACGACCCGCCACTAGGTTACACCGTGGTCGAAAAAAGACATCCCCGGTACTGTGAGTACCATGCCACAATATCTCATCCCACTGGGAAGTGTGAAGAGGTACAAGATCTTATTGAAGTTCTTATTCAAAGGGGAGAGATTGATATCCATGGGGACAGCATGGCGCTAAAATGTCTGCGAGAAGCTGTTGAGCAGACCTTAAGCCAACGTTCCCATGTAGAAAGCCCCACCTCAATCTCCTACTCGAGAAAAATTGAACTTTTCTGTAAATGTAATTCACAAAATCTCGGGAAAGAGCCAGACGAGGTCGGCGATAATGGGTTTCAACCACTCCTCTCTGTCGGGTCTCAAGAAACATCATAGAGAGGCATACCCCTCCTAATGGCCGAATGTTTCGCCATTCGGAGGGCAGTCAGAAAGATTAAAAAGGAAGTCCGTCGCTTACTCCGGCTTATGGAGCGTATTGAAGATCGGCTGTCGGCGCAGACTCCGGCCCCTTTACCCCGGCCCTCCGCCTTGGTCTCTACCCGAAACTCGGAAAATACGGTAGAGCCTCAAAGGGTGCGGAGGACTGGAGGATGGTTGTCCGATAATTCAACAAATCCTCCTATCAGTCACGCTCTGCGGAAGCTATATTCTTTCCCCCGTCATAGAACCTTGGAGATATTCCATATGTGTCAGAGGGAAGGGCTGATACGGCTCCCCGCATCTGGTGATGACCCTGGCACTCCCCTGGTATATCGGCACCACTACTGCCTCTACCATCGCACTGTGGGTCACGTCATTTATGATTGCCCCGTGTTCAAAGACACTGCGAAGGACCTCATTTCCCGCCGGGTGATAAATATAGACAATCCTCCCCAAAGAGCCCCAAGGCCTTTTCAACAAGGCTCGCCGGTTTTCTCAGTTAATGTCATACAAGCATCAACTTCCCGCGCCCCAACCGGAGCCAAGATGCAGGAGGCTGGCTCCAGCCCAAGTCAAACCGCCCAGGGAAATCTCGAGTGGCGCCCGTGGTAGGACCTAGAATCCTTGCCCTTCCCAAAGAAACTCAAAAACTGCTCGAGATCCTCTTTGGGGGAAAAGAAATCTTGGTGCGGGACCCGTCACAAGGCCACTCCAAAAATCTTCGGAGTCAACATCGGGGCTCATCTATCTCAGTCTCCAGCCATAAGGGGCGGGCATCCCCAGAAGCAGCTCTGGAAACCCCCCAACCACAAAAAGTGGCCTTCACACAAAAGGGAAAGTCTCGGCAAGAGCAACTCGCGACGAGTGTTAAGCAAATTCTTGCAAGGAAACGTCTAGACGAAGATTCCGAGGTTGCTACCCAATCAAGCCAAGAAGTTCTGACCCCTTCAGCAGGCCCCAATGTACATGTCCAGGCAGGCCCGAGTGGTGACCCCCAGCAAAGAAGTCGCAAGGCTCCAAGCCAAAAGGAGAAAGCCAAGTCAGAATCCCTTATGAAGAGGTCTGAAATAAAGCAAAAGTCACCACTTGAAGAACCTTTCATGACAGTCCTACGTCAAAGCTCCGGGCTTTACATGGCCGAATTCGAAGAACTCCCACCCGAAATAGTCAATCAGGCAATTAACGCTACATTCCAGGAGACTCAAGAGGAAGGCGCCTGGCTTAGCGTAACCCCGAAGAAGCGCAATCATCCTGGGCCAGTAAGGAGAAAGGATGGATTCCATAGCTCCAAAGCTGGGGGCAGTCCCCGACCGTCTGCAAAAATGGACATTCCCTCTCCCATTGAAATAGCATAAGCAAAGAAGCGGGAGAAGAACAAAAGGAAGAATTTGAAGAGAAGGCTAAGGCGGTAGGCCAAGCAGGCCGCCGCTATGGAAACTCCTCGTGAATTAACTCCCCTACAAAAGTTACAGAGATTAATTGATGAGCTCGAGGCGTACGTCCCTTCCACGCCTACTAAGGCTGTTCCTCTTGATAAATACATCCCATGGGAAGAAATGGAGCAGAAAGTTCGGCTTAAGAGCTGGCTCCAACAAATGTACAAACAAGCACAGGAGGGAGAGAAGCTTCCTATCCCGGAGGAACTTTCCTTCTTTTATAAAGACGAAGAGCTCACCATAGAAAAGTTAGAGGCTATGTTAAAAAGCTTTTCATGCACTATGGTGTCTATTCCTCCTCCCGAAAGTCTATATAGACCAAGCGGGAGCAATGGCACGGTTCCCCCCGCCGAGGATAAAATCACCATGGCCACTTATCGTCGCCGCAATGTAGAACTCCGAAATCAGGGACGCGGAGGAGATCGTCGCCGCGGGCGAGGAAGGGATTCAGCATCTTCCAGTAACGGGAATGCTAACTCAACACAGCCTCGAAATGTCATCATTTTCAGAGGCGAAGACTTGGGGCATGTTCCCGAAGTTCAGGTTCGAGCAGATACCTTCCTTTTTGACCCATCGGATGAGGAGGAGGGGCCAATAGCGCCAACTCCCCAAAAAGCAGCTACCCCCTCTCAAGCTCAAGGCGGGGTCTCCACCTTCTCCTTCGATCTATCAGATGGAGAGGATGAGGCAATAAACCCGGCACCGCAACAAAACTCAGCTGACCCAGCTCAAGCTGGTCCCTCTGGTAAAGACGATGTGGGGCCACCTCCTCCAGAGGAAGAGTCCCTAGCTCCATTATTCCAAGAAGAGCCTAATGACCAAGGGAAGGCTGAACCAAGCAAGAAGCCCGTCTATCAACCTAAACCCCTTTCAGAAGTGATCCCTTCCCTGGACCAAGCCCGTGCGCGGGCCGATCGTAAGATCATTCAGCATATGAAGCGGTTCCCAACGAATGTCACCATATGAGAAGCGATTGCTTGGAGTAAAGAGCTCAGGGAAGCCCTCGTGAAAATACTCCAAGAGCCATAGGTTTATGAAGCTCATGTAACCGAGCTCTAGGCCCAAACATATGAAGCCCTTGCAGTGGCTATCACTTTCACAGATAAAGACATGTTGCTGCCTTTTTTTTTAAAAAAAAAAAAACCTTACCTAGGTACATTGGAAGGACCAATGCACTGTTAGGAGGTGAATTTTATTAATGAAAGAGAACACAATAAAAAATTACATCAAGCGGATGCTAGGCATGCCTAGCTTATCCATCCGAGCAGCACCTTTGATATGGTTTGGAAGTTGCTGCTGAGAAGAAAAGAAAAGATTACACTTTGTATTGCAGGCTAAATTAGCTAAAGAATCTGCCACCTTATTCACCTTGCGGAAAATATAAATAATGCAGTCATTAGTTGAAAGGAGATTGCTGTCTTCTCCTTGTCACAATCGTCCCTTATACATGCAAGGGAAGATAAATGGCCATGAGCTGAACCGGATCCTAGTAGATCCTGGGGCGTCTGTCAACATAATGCCCTTAAAGACTTTCAAGTCCTTGTTTCTCGTACCCTATTTGCAAAGGGTTCATGATGTTAAAATTTCAGGGTTTAACCAAGATTCAGAAGATGCATTGGGCAAGGTAGAAGTGGAAGTAACCATGGACAGCCTTGTCACTAAAGCCACATTCTACATCATTAATGCAAACACCTCTTATAAAGCTCTCCTGGGGAGACCCTGGTTACATGAAAATTGGGTCATCCCTTCTACCCTTCATCAGTGCATTAAGTATGCAAAAGGTGGAGAGCAACATACAATCTTCGCTGATCGGGCTCCTTTCCGACCAAATGAATGCAATTTGACTGATGCTCAGCTATACTTTGGGGAGCCCACCATTAATCCTCACCCCAAGATTAAGAGCGAAGAGAAGCAAAAGGCAGTTCTAGAAGAAGAAGATGAAGAAGAAGAGCTCTTCACAATCAATGAAGATCTTGCCAAACTACACCAGCTACACATGCAAGCTGATGCTCCGAACGCCAAGCCGTCTCGGCTAGAAAGGCGGGAGGTCAACTTTGAAGCTAATCTTATCAGTCGATCCATCGACAAAAGCATCTCCTTGCCGTCGGCATGCATACAGCTTCCCTTCTTAAGAAGGGAGCACAAAGTTGAACAGTTGAAGACTCTTCTATAGAGAGAAGGGCGCCACCTTCTTCTCTTCTTCTCTTCCGTAGCAACAGCAAGGTCTCCAAAGGATTCTCTCCAAGCAGTCCCTCGAAAGTCCAAAGAATTCTTTTCCTCTGGGAGAGGTCTTGGGGTTTTTATAGTAGGAGGAAGAGGTTTTGGAGGAGCTCCCCCGGTGCTTTGGAGAAGGTAACTCCTCCACCCTTTTACCTTCTCGGCCTTTCCTCTTCATCTTCTTCCGTTTTTTTTTCTCTTCCCCCGGTGGTGAGCTACCTGCGCAGGAGGACCGGGGGGAGTCCCCCGATTGCGGACGAAGGTAGCAGGCGGGGGGGGGGGGTGTTCCCCCGGTGGCAGGTGGCCTGGGCGGGGGGGTTTCCCCCCGGTGGGAGCGGCAGCAGGAGGCCGGGGGACCTTCCCCGGTGGCAGCGGCCCCAGGGGGGTCTCCCCCGGTCACGGCGGCAGCAGGGGGCGGGGGGGGGGGACCTTCCCCGGTGGCAGCGGCCCGGGGGGGGGGGGGTCTCCCCCGGTTGCGGCGGCAGCAGGAGGCGGGGAGGATCTCCCCCGGTGGCAACGACCCGAGGGGTCTCCCCTGATCGCAGCGGAGGCGGGGGAGCCTCCCTCTGTGGTAGGCGGCCCTGGGGGGTCTCCCCAGATGGCAGCGGCAACCGGGGGGCCTCCCCCGATTGGCTAACGGCGGGGGGAAACCCCCCCGGTGCACAGGAGGCCCGGGGGGACTCCCCCGGTGGCAGCGGGCCGGGGGGGGCGGCCTCCCCAGGTGCGGACAGGATCGGGGGGCCCTCCCCCGGTGGCAGGCGGGGATCCCCCGGTACAGGCAGAAGCTAAAGGGGGAGAGAGAGATTCCTCCCCCCTTTTTTTGTAGTCTTTGTCAATCCCCCTAAAAGGGACCCGAGCTTGACTTCTTTTTGCCCTTTTCTGCCTTTTTCTGCAGTGAGATGCACGTGGAGACTCTAGTTTTGTTTGTTAAGAATTCTCCGGACGTCGACTTGCCGTCGGATTGACTTCAGGTTGACTAGAACTAATTGAACTTCATGGCAAAACCCAATGGGCCCCTAAATTTATTTATTCTTGTATGGATTTGAATCCACGGGCATGTATTTTCATGACGCCCGTGAAGTGGTCGATAAAATACCCACTCGTCATGAATAGAGCAAATGGCTCGACTTCTCGTGGGATTTATGTAAGAAACTTGTGGGGCTTGTGCTGCACATTCGGGACTTGTCTAAAAAAGACTTTACGGACCCCAGACTTTTAGTAATTCACGGAGTGGGTGCACACGGCTTTGTACCACTCCTTTGTTGTATTTTGATGAACCCATGCATCATTTTAATTTCTGAAGTAGTCTGTAATTTCATCAGAAATTATTCACGAACTTTTCAAGGTTCAACAAATGCTCCCTATACCCGTTAGAGCCGTAGGTGATAGCGGGCGGCCCGTGCCCCTTTTGCTTGCTCGGCCATGACGGCCTGCTTATCTTGCCTCAACTTGCTGTTCTTCATGTAATATTTCACTTTTCATGTCGAATTGACTCATTTCCTTTTGTTTTTGGCAGGTATTGAGGATGTCTCGTGTGAGAGATATGCGTTCCCGGAAGGGTGCCAGCCGAGATGGGGAGAGAAATAAACCCTCCTGCTTGTCAAATCAACTGATGCCTGCTTTGGCGCCTCCTCATGTCACGAAGGAGAACATGTTCTTGCTTGATCGGGGCTTTAATGTGGTCGCGAGAGGCCCTCTCTCTGAAGACCCCACGGAGGGTGGAGAGGTCGACTCGTCATTGATTACCCAGGAGAGGGGTTTTTATGCTTACCAGCGGCCGGGGCGTTATCCGCGACATTTTCCTCTGGATGTGCACTTATTCTCTTTTATTCGGCATTTTGTGCCTGAGTACTTGGATGCGGAAGACCCGACTGTTCATGCTGAGAGGGTATTACTTGAGAGGGCTATTCTGGCAGGGCGAGACAGTATGATGGGGATTTGTACATATTCTCACCCTAGCTTCCCATTGGGATATTCTTCACATGTTCGCCTTCCAGGTGCCGCTCAACTGGGCTTCTTCAGGACATACGACCATGGTTACCACAGGGCTTGTTCAGTGATCCTAGCCATATGGGAGTTATTTGGGCAACATAAGACAGGGCCTCCGTCTTCTGGGCTTTTCTTGATGCCTTCGGGTACTCAGTTCGTTGCGGAGGATTATGATAAATTATGCTTCTTGGATCGTATTGTGAGCGGTTCTGCGCCCAGCTGGTATGGGCGATGGTCAGTGACATCTTCTCACAGGTTTCACCTGGCTTCCGAATGGCTGATGGGTGTCATTCACCATTGTCGTGATATTTTGGATCATGTGGGCATTCGCCATGCTGTGACCGCTGCTCTTTATCGGTATCCCTGCTACACCGGGCTTCTTCAGGGCCTGGCTGAGAGATTTAATCGGCGTTTCAACACTTTTGACACTGCAGAGGGAGAGACATCCCTAGACTTATGGAGCTTTCATCGGATTTCTGGCCTTCCTATTTCTGGCCATATGTATGAGGAGGCCTGCCTTGATGACTTACACATGGCATATACTACTGGGGTTGGGGCTCTTACGGCTTGCCCTTTGGTTTTCGTTACCTGATGAAGGTCTGGAGAGACCTTGCTCAGGTCGGAAAGGGGAAGACCCCTTCTGCTTCCACCAATACTGTGAGGGTCAGTCTAAGCGCTTGGGTCAGGTATTTTTATAATGGCCCGTTCTGCTTCCAGGATAGCTTTACAGGGATGACAAGCCCCTTGACCAGTACTACTAGCTTCTTCTTGATCTGCCTGAGAGTGGGCGATATTTGTGTGCGCCCAAGAATGAGGGGTGGAATACCCGCAAGCTCCCGGACAAAACATATTTGGCCGCTTATCTGGTTTATTGGCTGGCACTTTTGTGGTACCGTATGGGGAGGAGGGCATTGTACGCCCTGAGCTGATATATCCTGCTTGCCTGCTTGTTGATGGTCTGCAACTCGCTCTTGCTCCTGCGGCGCTGGCCAATATGTATCATGGCTTGGGCAATTTGACAGCTTCTAACTCGCCACGAGACCGCAGTGTCCGATTGGCGACACATTACTTGAGTGTATGGGCAGGTTTGCTGCTTCCTGGGTTGTGTCAGAGTGTCAGGGTGGATAACCCTGCGGCTCCCTTGATATTTCAGTTTCGCAATTGGCTTGATCAAAGTCCCCTGGAGCAGTTGATAGGAGCTCGGAGGTCTTTATCCTTTTTGCCTACCCAGGGCCAGCCAGGTAGAGACTGTGTGTGTGACGCGGGACTATCGCCCTTTCAACATTGAGGGGCCTGATGGTGTTCTTATCACCTTCCTTACTGTTCTAACCCGAGCCGAGCTTTCCATGAGGAATGGTTGTACTGCACGCGCCCTAGTGTTCTTGTCTTTCGTAAGGGCACCAGCACTTTTCTTGAGCCTTACTATCCTCACCGCTTCGCGCGGAACTTTGACTATGATTAGGAGGTACCCCCGAATGCTGATTTTCCTTTGGGGGTGCGACTGCATAGAGGTCATGACCGACACCTTGTAGCTGCCAGCTGGTGGCTTCACTTCACCCAGCCAGGGCCAGAGTCGGGTTGTTCTTTTCCCGCCGGTGACAGAGCGGGACAGGTTGATATCTATTATGCGTGCTGGTGGTTTCAGCATAGCAACATATTCAGGCAGCCAACTCATAAATTGAAGGAAGCTGAGGAGGCCTGCTTGAAGAAGGTTGATGCTCCCCCTCTTGCCATTGAGCATTCTTTTCTATGTTCCCAATTTCCTCACCTGGCCAGGTCTGTCCGGGAGCTCTGCAGCACATGGGAGGCAGCCCATGGGCCCCTACCTGTGGACAGAGATACTTATATAGGGGCCATGAAGCCTTTGAAGCGTGCATAAGATTTGGCGATTTGGCCTTGAGTAAGGGTAAAGCCCCTGGTGATGACAAAGTTTACTATTGGTGGGGAGATTTACTTTTAGATTGTGGCCATCCCCCTGATACTTCTTTATCCAGCCCTCTTCTTCCTGCTGGATTTAATAATGATCTTTGGCCCAAATGGGAACAACATTGATGAATGCAATTGCTTAAGTGGGTGCCCCAGAATGCCTTTCCTACATCGAAAATGCAACCACTCTCCGTGATATTTGGGACAACATCTATCGAGCGAGACAAAGTATTGGCATTCCACCGGAAGAGGTGGTATTACAACCGTCTTTCTCCCCTACCTCGGCTGGTATAGGTTCTTCACCTCATATCGCTTTGTATTTGATTTGCTTGAAAAAGAGTAGTTTATTATGCATGCTAATTCATCTTTCTGGAATGAGCTTTGTTCCTGCTGACACTTTTAAGAAAAAGAAGAGCTCCCATCATGCCAAGCGGCGGAGGGAGGAAGGCGACGACGACTCTCTTGCGAAAACCCCTCGTTGCCAATCCAAAAGAAAGGCTCCAGTGGACGAGCCTCATGGTAATCTTGTTATTTCTTTTGACTTAATCTATGAAGGCTTTGTGATGAATGACAGGGGCTTCTTTGTTGCTTCTTTGTCCTCCTTCAGCTGTCCCTGCTGTCAACGGCGAAATTACAGGGGGTGTCCCTTCAATTGATGTAGATGCGCCCTCGGCCGTTGGCCAAAACGAGAAGGAGGATGAAGGACTGGATGACTTGGGCATGATGAACTATGATTATAATCCAGTGTCGGATGCTTCTCCTCCCTCACATGATAACAGTCCACTGGATATGACTGCTCACGGGGGGGTTCCCCCCCGCCGTTCGCCAACCGGGGGAGGCCCCCCGGTTGCCGCTGCCACCGGGGGAGGCCCCCGCCTCCGCTGCCATCGGGGGAGACCCCCCCGGGCCACCTGCCACCGGGGGAGGCTCCCCCGCCTCCTCTGCGACCGGGGGAGATCCCCCCCGCCTCCTGCTGCCGCCGCAACCGGGGGAGACCCCCTTGGGCCGCTGCCACCGGGGAAGGTCCCCCCCCCCCCCCCCCCCCCCCCCCCGCCTCCTGTTGCCTCTCCCACCGGGGGAAAACCCCCCCGCCCGGGCCACCTGCCACCGAGGGGGAGCCCCCCCCCGCCTGCTGCCTTCGTCCGCGACCGGGGGACTCCCCCTGGTCCTCCTGCGTAGGTAGCTCACCACCGGGGGAAGAGAAAAAGAAAAAAAAAATGGAAGAAGATGAAGAGGAAAGGCCGGGAAGCTAAAAGGGTGGAGGAGTTACCTTCTCCAAAGCACCGGGAGAGCTCCTCCAAAGCCTCTTCCTCCTACTATAAAAACCCCAAGACCTCTCCCAGAGGGAGAGAATTCTTTGGACTTTCGAGGGACTGCTCGGAGAGAATCCTTTGGAGACCTTGCTGTGCTGTTGCTACAGAAGAGAAGAAGAGAAGAAGGTGGTGCCCTTCTCTCTATAGAAGAATGTTTTTTTTGAAAGTTTTGTAAATAAACCCTCGTAGTAGGGTCATATGTGTAAAGTATAAATCATCCCCCATGAGGGGAGATTATGTTGATCAAAAGAAAGAATACATGGGTTAAAGAACTTTATGAAATCATGAAAGTCATGAAATTCTGGAATGTTTTGCTTTGACATATTCTGGAATCATAAATGTTGTGTAGTGGACAGCGGATCTAGAGGGGAGGGGTGAATAGATCAGCCCCACTTTTCGCAATGCGGCCCTCTAAACAGCTAGTTAAAATGAATTGCAGCGGAATAGAAACTAGCTTCCAAGAATGCTATGATTCACTTAGCAAGATAAGCAAGATATATAACAATTCGATCCTAAGCATGCATCTAGAACGAATCAATCACACAAGCAAACCACACTAGACAGGATTTTTAAGGTGGTTCGGACTGAATCCTCAGCCCTACGTCCACCCCTCACCAAAACCCGGTGAGGCTTCACTTGTGCAGCGCACAGAACCGCAAATCGGAAATCACCGATTGCCTTCCTACTAACCACCTGGTAGGGACGTCAACAACGCATATCGGATAACCTCCGATTGCCTTCCTACTAACCACCGGTAGGGACGATCTTCAGTTCCAAATGTTTGAATGAAATGGAAAAGAACAATTATGAAAATACTCAAACAAGATATGAAATATGTTCAAAGAGAAAGGATCTTGTATGAGATTGCTGAAGCTTGAATCTGAAGCTTCACTTGGCTTGGAATTGATCTCCTCTTGAAGTGGCTTGAATCACTTGGAGATATGATGAAGAACTTCTTCACGGAGTACTGTTCACAGCTACAGTAACTCGAACTTCTATCCCTTGAACACACCCTAGCAACCTCCTTTGATCTCCCTTAATAGCCTCTCTTGCTTCTACTCTTCCTTGAAGGTTGCTGGATTGAGATATGAACTTGAATCACCTTGAGTTGATGGAGAGAGTGTTGATGTAGCCTTGATCTTCCTTTTGATCCTCTTGAGTTGATGAAGAGGATGTAGGATGCAGCTTAGATCACCCTTGATAGCCTTGATACTTCTTGCTTCCTTGGAGGTTGAGATAGCTTCAGATCTAGCTTGAATCACCTTGGATAGATGAAGAACTTCCTCCCGAAACACTGTTCACGGAGGTGCTACAGTACCTCGAAAATGGCCTCCCTTGAAGCCTTGAAGCATGAGGGTTTCTAACCCTCTTACAAGAGTTTTATAGACCTTGAATGGTCCATAGACAAGCCTCAGACCAGATCCACAATTTGTGGGTGATTAGGTGACTTTAGGATTAAACAAATCAAGGTTGAATGGCCCTTTTCGAAGTTGGAAACAAAGTCAAAATTGAAGGCTCGAGACTGGCGGTCGATCGGCGGCTCCTGGCGGTCGACCGCCACTGTAAAATGCTGTAGACGAATGGCCCCTGGGAATTCCGGTCGACCGCCACTGGCTGGCGGTCGACCGCCAGCTGCCAGACCTGCAGCTGGGCGGTCCCTGGCTGGGGCGGTCGACCGCCCCTGTGCTGGCGGTCGACCGCCAGCTGGGCAGGGCCCGGGTCAGCCCGGGTTGGTCCGTTGGCCGCACCAACGCCATCGCTTGAGTCCATTAGCCGCCCGTTCATGTCTGTGGCATCGACCTTGATTGTCTTGAAGTTTTATTACTGAGTCTTCAAGCCAATTTTTGTTCCGGGGGCTCCGCCCCCGGAAACCCCCGCAAGGGGCGCTGCCCCCTTGACCCCCGCGACCTGACCGCGCAGGTCGATCCGCGTGCGAGGGCGCAACATTGAGCTTTCATGTGCATATCTGTCATGAACAAAAGATCACATATGTCAGTCATAAGAGCGTGGAAAATAACAATGACTAATAGTGTTAAGCCATTATCAAAACCAAGAATACACAAAACTCATATGACTATAGAATGATGCCGAATGACCCATGTGACCACAGAATGACTCAAATGACCTCAGGGACACAACAATAAATTGCGGAAATACCCTTTTGGTCGGAAAACTACATAAATACCACCCGTTGTTCGGAAAATTACAAAAATAGTATCAATGGTGTAGGAAATTCTATAAATATCACCGATGGTGTATGAACATTATAGAAATGCCCCCAAGGGCAGAAAAATTGCAAATATACCCTCACAAGGGGAAAATTGCAAATATACCCCCGGAAAGGGGAAGATTACAAATATATGCTCACAAGAGGAAGATTGCAAATATACCCTCAAATAGGGGGAAATCACAAACATACCCTCGAAAGAGGGGAAATTGCAAACGCACCAAAGCGTTGCGAATGTCTCTCGCCTTAAAGCATGAAGATTTCTCAGTGGTAGACCCGTGACGTTAGGGTTGATACTGTAAGTCAACGATCCTTGGCATTTAATCAAAGGTGTTCGGACTCGTCTGATGTAAATTAACACCGATTCTGGTCGTGGAGAAAGGTCCTGTACACGAACCTTAAATCGTCTGATAAATCCCAAAAGCGCGGAAATTAATAGAACATGCCAAAAAAGGAAATAATACGGCGTGTATTTTCCGCGTGCAAACAGTTGCCAACTATCTTGGCCAGGAGTTTGCAGAGAGTTTTGTTGAAGGCTTCGGCCAATCCATTGACTTGAAGGTTGTAAACTGTCGACATCCTCCAGTCAATATGGAATTTAGCCGCCAACTGGTATACAGTCTTATTTCTGAATGGCATGCCATTGTTCGACATAATCTGGCATGGGGTTCCGAATCTATATATTATGTGGTGTTTGACAAATTGGGCAATGACTTCTCCCATTACCACCCAGAGTGGGATAGCTTTTGCCCGTCGAGAGAGATAATCAATTGCAGCTAGGATGAATATATAGCTTTTAAAGGACGGTGGGAAGGGTCACACGATGTTCATTCCCCATTTTGGAAAGGGCCACATGGGGGGTATGGGATGCAATGAGTTGAGAGGCTTTCTGGGCACTGGGTCGAAGACTTGGCATTGATGACATGTACATGCGTATTGGTTACAGTCGACGTACATGGTTGGCCAATATAAACCTTTGAGCTTAATATTATTTTTCATTTTATCTCTTACTTGATGGGCGCCACACATTCCTGTGTGGACCTCGTGCATTACCGCCTTAGCTTTTCTTGGTGTGAGACATTGCAGAAGGATAAATTTGTCCTTTTCATGGACAAGCTTATAAAGTCAGCGTTCTATTAATTGATAGGATGCTACCCTGCGTAGCAATTGAATCTTTAAAGCCCGGTCTGGAGGGAGCTAGCTATTTTTTATCTTGATGAGTCACTTGCACCAATCTTCTTCCACATAGTTGTCTTCTTCAATAGTGTTGACTTCATAAACTGTGAGGTTGGATTCTTCGTCTAGCACACTTGGCATGAGTCTTATGTGCTTGACGGTTATATTTAGTTCTCCTTTGGGTGGAAGCTTTATGGCCGAAGCCAACTTGGCAGGAGCATCCGCTGGGGAGTTTCTGCTCCTAAGATTATGACCTATTTCAAATAGGTAGAATTTTCTACCTAAGCCTTATCACAGCGGCATGGTAGAGAACTAGCTCTTGTTTTCATATATCATAATTACCCATGACTTGTATGACCAGCTGCGAGTCTCCATAGACCTTAATGCATCTGATGCCCATCTCCAAGGCAATTTGGAGCCCTACTATTAAGCTTTCTGACTCTGTTTCATTTTTGGTTAATGGTTTCATGAGAGCACATGAATTGTGTAGAATTCTCCCTTGAGGAGTGATGAAAACTATGACGTCCCCTGACGTGAGGCTTGTGGTGCTGTAGGACTTTTTGACCGTACAAGAGGTGCCGTCAAAGTATAGCTCCCAACAGGTAAAGTCGATTGTGAGGGCGCCTTCTTCTTTCGGTGGTAGGTCATCCGTCGTTTGATCTTGTGGTCCTTGTTGGGGCATAAGCATTTTTTTGTCAGGAAGTTGAGTATTGACGGGAGAGTTCGTTGGGACTGGGTATGGCGCCAAGAACTCGGCCATTCCTTATCCTTTGATAGTTTTTTGCGGGATAAAGGTAATATCAAACTACATAAGGAGTAGAACCCATTTCCCTAGTCTTCTTGATAGTACATGTAGTTGGAGGAGAAACTTGAGTGGTTCGAACTTTGATATTAGTTTCACTCAGTGGGCCAGTAGGTAGTGCCTCAACTTTTTGACAGCGAATACCAGTGCTAGACACTTTCTATAGGGGTGTACATATGTTTAGCACTGATCAGCTTTCTACTAAGGTAGTACAACAATTGCTTTTTGCCTTCTTCATTTATTTGTGTCAATAGAGCTCCCAAAGAAATGTCCATGGCAGCAATGTAGAGTATAAGGGGTTTCCCTTTGATCGGTGCCCCTAGCACCAGTGGAGTAAGCATGTATTCTCTGATTTGTTCAAAGGTAGCCTAGCATTCTTTGTCCTATATGAATGGTGCGCCTTTCTTCATCAGTTTGTTGTAGGGCGCGCATCTCCCGAAGCGGTTAGATATGAATCGCCTAATGTAGGCTAGTCCTCCTTGGAGAGACCTCAGTTTAGTTATGTTTCTAGGAAGTGGTAGCTCCCTGATTGCTTTGTTCTTATCAAGGTCTATTTGAATCTCTTGATACTTGACTATGAAGCCGAGGAATTTGCCGCAAGATATGCCAAAGGCATACTATATCGAGTTCATTTTGAGTTGATATCGTCGAAGTCTTTCAAAGACTCAATGCAAATCTGATAGATGGTCTTTGCACCTTTTAGTTTTGATGACCAGATCATCAACATAGCATTCGACCAGATCATGTAGCATTTCATAAAAAAATCTTGGTCATTCCTTTTGATATGTGACGCTGGCATTCTTCAAGCCAAATGGCATCCTTTTGTAATTGAAGATTCCTTTGGGGGATTAGAAGGCTATATGTTGCACTCATTTATTTTCTTAAATTAATCGAGGTCTAAGCACAAGGGATTTTTAAACAGTGCAAAATGGCATAACGCCAAAAGAACTCTGTCGACGAAGTCCAACCGATCAACTGGGACAGTTCGTAGTGTCAAACGGCACAACACGACTAACGGGGATCACCTGAGTAAACGACATCATGCCAACCAATTTCTCGATGGTCGGATCAGATCCGAGGTTCAGGACAACCTGCCGTATCAAAGGCACTCTGTGAAGATTCGGGGACCACTCTCGGAAACCCTACATATGGTATCATACTGCCGGCACTTCAACAATCGGGCCAACCCGAGGCTCGGAACAACTTGTCATGCCTCATGGCGCCCCATGGAGAAGCGGGAATCACTCCCGAATACTTCATCAATGTTGCAACGCCAACGGCTCCAATCACTGAGTCCAACTTGGATTCCGGAGCCACTTGCCGTATTACACGGCTCTTTACCAAGAAGCAGGGGTCACCCTTGACTACCAGACAAACGGCATCGTCATGCTGACATCCCAGTTGTCGGGTCAACCTGAGACTCGCAGCAACCCATCGCATCACGTGGCGCATGACTAAAGGCAGGGAACAACTCCCGACACGCCTTCTAGCAGCGGCTTGACATCCACGACTCCAGCAACAAGTCACATTTGGACTTCTGAGTCACTAACAGGTGTCACTCAGGTCACAGTCACCCAGCAGGGCGCCTTCATCTCTGAATGCGGCCACCACGGCTGTCGCGTTCAGAATGCAGCACCTGGGTCCACCACGTTCAAGATGAAGCCCGGATAGACAGCGAGCTTGGCTATCCCTAGTCCAGATTCACGTGAGCCCCCCCTCTCTCTCTCTCTTCTTTACCCTGCCCACCTGACCCTCGTAAACCCCAACTCACTTGATCTGCCTAAACACTTCATTCTGGCCCGCCTAAACTCAGGAAAGAAAAGAAAGCTCGAGGCGAGACCCGCACCTCTTTCTCTCTCTCAAACTAGCCCACCATAACCCCCAATGGGACCCACCTGGGCTTTCTCTCTCCTCCAAGTTGAACCCTGCCATTCTAGTCCGCCTAAACCCCTTAGCGGGGGAGGTTTACCCAGACCAGGATGCCCCCAAGCACTCCAGCCCGCGTAAACCCCCTTTACGTGGACCAGCCCGATACTTCAGACTAAGATCCCCTTGAGGACCGCGTTCAGTCCAGAACGCGGTCACCACAGTGACCGCGATCAAGCCAGCCCTTCTGGTCTACGTAAACCCCCCTTTACGCGGACCAATCTACTAGGGGTCACCCTGGTCTTTGTAAACCTCCCCTTTATTCGGACCAGCTTGCTTGGGGTCATCCTGGTCCACGTAAAGCCCTAGTTCCCCCAAAAAATAAAAGAAAAATATTTTTTCCCAGTCCCTTAACCCAGTTTCGCGTAAACCCCCTGGGGGAGGTTTACGCGGACCAAGTTGATACCCATCAACCTGACCCATATAAAGCCCCCACTTTCCCCCCAAAAAGTAATAAAAATATTTTTCTCAGCCCCTTAACCCAGTCCGCGTAAACCCCCTAGGGGAGGTTTACGCGGACTAGGTTCATACCCATCAACTTGGTCTGTGTAAAACCCTAGAGGGTGGGGGGTTTACGCGGACCAGGCTGATCCCCATCAACCTGGTCCGCGTAAAGTCCCATTCTTCTAGAAAAATAATAAAAAATCCTTTCCCTCTACCTAGCCCGCATAAACCCCCCCGGACCAGGCTGACCCCATCAACCTGGTTCGCGTAAACCTCTTTTTTGTCCCTAAAACCAAAAAAAAAGTGTTTCTTCCGCAGCCCAACCCAGTCCGCGTAAAGGGGGGCCTTTACGCGGACCAGGCTGACCCCCATCAGCCTGGTCCGCGTAAACCCATCCCAAAACAAAAAAAAAAAGAATATTTTCCCAGCCCTCAACCCAGTCCGCATAAAGGGGGGCTTTACGCAGACCAGGCTGACCCCCATCAACCAGGTCCACGTAAACCTCCTTTACCCCCTTTACCTGGACCACCTTGACTCTTCCCCTTCCTCTCTAATTTTTCTCTATAAATTCCCCCCTTAGGGAGTGCCAAGGGAGAACAACGAACAACACATAGGACCCAGCATACAGGGGGGCACTTAGTGCGTGGAGCTTGGAAGGAGTTTGTTGGTTGGCTTGTTCGGCTAAATATATGCTGAGGGTATGTCGCATGATCATCCCACATATGGCGTTTAGCCAAGACACAAGCCTTCCCATCGGACAAGAGCATGTTCACAAGTCATGATGCAAGATGGAGCGTCAAGTCCCTGCCTTGATGAACGCACCCTGCCCAGATGCCGCTTCGCCGCTTTGGCAAAAGCGCTCTGCCTTGTCCCTGCCTTGGTGAACGTGCCTTGCTCAGATCCCGTTGTGGTGAATGTGCAGCCACCTAGACAACCGTGTTCAAGTCACAGCTACTCCAATCATAATGGTGCCTATGACACCCGATTGCCCAGCTACTCCAGTCACAACGGTGCCCACGACATCCGACTGCCTAGCTATTCCAGTCACAACAGTACCAACGACACTTGACTGCTCAGTCCAAACGGCACGCAGCTACTCCAGTCACAACTGTGCCTATGGAACCCGATTGCCCAGTCCTGATGGGGCCTGGCTATCCCAATTCCAACAGCGCTCAACTGTTTCAGTAACAATTATGCCCTTGGCACTCAGTTACTCCAACCCGATTGCCACAGCCTCAACGACGCCCATCAGCCTGGTCCGCATAAAGCCCCATTTTCCCATAAAAATAATAAAAAATCCTTTCCCTCTGCCCAGCCCGCGTTAACCCCCTAGGGGGGTTTACGCAGACCAGGCTGACCCCATCAGCCTGGTCCGTGTAAACTTCTTCTCTTTCCCTAAAACAAAACAAAAAGTGTTTCTTCCCTATCCCAACCCAGTCCGCATAAAGGGGGGCTTTACGCAGACCAAGCTGACCCCCATCAACCTGGTCCGCATAAACCCATCTCAAAACAAAAAAAAGTTTTCTTCCCATCCCTCAACCCAATCCACATAAAGGGGGCTTTACGCGGAGCAGGTTGACCCCCATCAACCTGGTCTGCATAAACCTTCTTCACCCCCTTTACCCGGACCACCTTGACCCGTCCCCTTCCCCTCCAGTTTTTCTCTATAAATTCCCCCCTTACGGAGTGCCAAGGGAGAACAACGGACAGTACACAGGACCCAGCATACGGGGGGCACTTAGCGCGTGGAGCTCGGAAAGAGTTTGTTGGTTTGCTTGTTCGGCTAGACATACACCGAGGGTATGTTTCATGATCATCCCTCATATGGCGTTTAGCCAAGACACGCCTTCCCATCGGACAAGAGCATGTTCACAAGTCTTGATGCACGATGGAGCGTCAAGTCCTTGCCTTGATGAACGTGCCCTACTCGAACGTCGCTTGACAAAAGCGCCCCGTCCAGACGTCGCTTTGACAAAAGTGTACTGCCTAGTCCCTACCTTGGCGGACGTGCCTTGCCCAAATCCTGTCGTGGTGAATGTGCGGCCACCTAGATGACCGTGTTCAAGCCACAGCTGCTCTAGTCACAACGGTGCCAACGGCACCCGACTATCGAGTCCAGACGCCGCCCAGCTACTTCAGCCTCCACGGTGCCCAGCTACTCCAATCATAACGGTGCCTATGGCACCCGACTGCCCAGTCCTGATGGCACCTGGCTGTCCCAGTTCCAATGACTCTCAATTGTTTCAATCACAATTGTGCCCTTGACACCCAGTTACTCCAGCCCCAACAGTGCTAACGACACCTGACTGCCATAGCCTCGACGACGCCCAACGACTCCAGCCTTAATGGTGCCTAGCTACTCCAACCTCAATGATGCTCAGCCACTCCAGTCACAATAATGCTCATGGTATCCAGTACCTCCAGCACCGGTGTCCATGGCACCCCAATCGCGCCAGCTTCAACAGCCTCGGTCACTCTAGTCATAACGGTGCCCGTGCCATCTGACCACCCCAGTCTCAACAGCGCCCGATCGCTGCAGTTACGGTGGTGATTACACCATCCAACCGCCCCAAGCTCAACAACGTCCGGCCGCTCCAGCCACAGTGGATGCTCACGCCATCCGATCGCCCCAGTCTTAACATCTCCTGGCCGTCCCAGTCACAGCAATGCCCACGACACTTAACTACTCCAGTCACACTGCCGATCCCGACTGCTCGTCACGAGTCGTGCCGACTGCTCACTCCAAGCCGCGCTCGACTGCTCCGCACGAGCTGTGCCCATTAGCTCTTCACTTGAGTAAGGCACACAACAGTAGATGACAACATCCGAGAGGCGAACGTCAAGGGACTTGCAAGCTCTTTCATGATTGGGTGACCTGTCGTCCTATATTGGGAATATATCGTGACATCCCTCGAGCGACATCTTGCTGAGTCACGAGTCCTTGGATGGACATTATGTGCAAAGGCGAAAATACCCGCATAATAACGCAATGACCCAGGGATCGTCATATATGACGGAATTGTCCCGTGGCTTGCACACACTTGTAATCGGGCTTTCAACATCCCACATAGCACCTTTTACGGCTTACAATGATATAATCCAGTCAGGAAATTGACTCCTGTCCTCCCCAGCTGTCAGCCCCAACACCGCCCAACAGACTGTCATTTGTCTCCTAGCTCAGTCATAGCTCCACTAGCCAGATGGACCCCACATTGAGACCTGTAACCCTACATCCAATCATCCCTACTCTGCTGTTGTTGCTCCGTCACCGTTGCATGGATCAAGCCCTCTCGATGTCACATCTCCCAGGGTCCCTGACTCTCTCCTTTTGACAGTAGAAACATGGGTGTTCGGATTACGTCCGATGTAAATTAACATCGACTGTGGTCGAAAGGCTCGGTCGATGGGGAAATGTCCTGTACCCAAACCCCACATCGTCTGATACATCTACACCCACGGAATCCAGTTTGCACCAACTACCGAAACAGCTACCATGTGCAAACATTCCCTATCTGTTGTGTCCCTTGTGGTTCTGGAGTTTTGATGATGACAAATATTATGCCTCATTATGTTTACATCCTTGATGATATAATCCTGTTGTATTATGAGAAACTGTCAGAACAGGTTTAAGGATGACTCACAGGTCATGAAGTCAACCCAAGTCAAAGTCAAATCATGACAGGTAAGGTTAATGCTCAGATCAGGTAATGCTTTGTCTACTCTCAGATCTGTATGCCTTATGCCTTGATGATACTTTAGCTGATGTGCATAAATTGTTTTGTGCATCATTTAACAAGTCTGTACATTGTCTCTCATGCATTGCATGTTCAATGTACATACTTTCCTGTTGCAAACTGCATATCACTCATTCAAAGTCTGCACATCGTTTAGTGCATTACATGCATTCATCAAGAGTCTGTACATCAGTGCATTTTCAAGTCTACACAGCCAAAGCCAATGCATTTCATCGTATGTACATTGCATACCTCTTCCATATGCATTTGTACACATCTCAGTTCAAAGTCTGTACATTCGCCACCATGCATTCAAGTCTTAAAGTCAGTACAACCTTTGCATTGCACATACATTGAAGTCTATACATTGTTCACAGCACACGCTAAGTCTACACATTGCATTGTCTCTGAAAGTCTGTACAGCCAGCTCTGTCTCACTTAGCGCCTCATCAAGTCTGTACATTGGGTGCTGCATGCTCACCAAGTCCATACTCTGGCAAGTCTGTACAACGTCCCCCGCATTTATCAAGTCTATACATTCTTCACTGGTGTCGTCGTCTGCATGATCAAGTCTATACAGACTTAGCGAAAGCTTAGCAAGTCTGTACACTGGTGTCGTCTGCTGCAGGCACAGCAAGTCTGTACATTGGCCAAGTCTGTACATCGCCACTTGTTCATGCATATGTGCAAGTCTATACATTGTCTGGTCATCCACGCAAAGTCTATACATTGTCATCTTTACCTACGTTCAGAACACAAGTCTCTACATTGCATGTAGGCAAAGTCTGCACATTGGCAAAGTCTGTACATCGGTCAGTCTCACTTAGCGTCTTGTGCATGCATCGTCTTACAAAGTCTGTACATCGTGAGTCTGTCCAAGGCATATCACAAAGTCTGTACATCGTGCGTCTGTCCAAGGCATATCACAAAGTCTGTACATCGATGCGTCTGTCCAAGGCATATTACAAAGTCTATACATTTGCCACATTGTTCATGCATCATCTCTCAAGTCTGTACAGCCATTGCCTTGCAGCATGCACGCTATCAAGTCTATACAGCCTGCACACACAAGTCCATTCATTGTCATCGCCGCACGCATTGCAAGTCTAGACAGCCAGTGTCTATACGTTGCCTTGCAGCATGCTCGCACACAGAAGTCTGCACATTCCTTTTTGTTATGTTCATGCATCATTTGTCAAGTCTGTACATCGTCTTATTGACGGCATCTAAGTGCATCCCCCGCAAGTCTGTACATTGAGGTCGCATGAAGGCATTCAAAGTCTACACATTCTCACATTGTACATACTTGCCTATATGCTGCATCTAAAGTCTGTACACGCCTAGTTCAAAACCTGAACCAACTCTGTACATCCCTCTAATATCTTCTTATGACTGCTTGACAGGTACATCCTTCGAGAAGAAAATGTCTGGGCACGTGATCCGAGGTTGGCACCTGGCACGTGATCCGAGGTGTACTCTGGACAAAGAGGGCACAAGCCCTACACACGCCCTAGTTGCTGATATAAATACGAAGACTGATCGAGACTGTGATAGAAGAAGAAGAGAGCAGCAGAGAGGCAGAGAGTAGAAGAATCAGAAGAAGAAAAAGGAGAGAGCAGCAGAGAGGCTGAAAGCAGAAGAAGAAAAATAACGAGAGAAAGAGAAAGAGAAGCAGAGATCGAGAGAAGAAAAGAAGTGCAGCAGAGAAGAAGAGAGATAGAGAGAGAGATAGAGAGTTAGAGGAGAAGAAGGGAAGTTGCTTGAAGATCTGTTCCTGCTGGACCGTGGATCAAATCCAGGCCAACTAGCTCCGTTGAGAGCCACCTTTGTGCTTCATTGTTTACAGCTTGTAGTCGCTGTGTTTTCCTTTATCATTTCTTGTTTTTCTTTTATCTGTTCACCGTTGTTCTTTCGACTCTCTGGTTTGAGATCGGGTTCCTCCTGTGGACTCAGGAGAAGGGAGACCTTGTGTCTCCGGTTGCAAGTGGCTGGGAGTCACTTGTGGGTTCCCTCCTGGTCTGGAGGAAGAGAGATCTGTGATCTCTGGTTTGCCAGTGACGGGCTGTCACTAGCAGGTTCCCTCCGGTTTGGAGGAAGGGAGATTCGTCTCCGGTTCTGGTCTTGTGGGTAGCAAGTCCAGGTGTCAAGCTTTTGTGGGTTGCAGAGCTTGGGTTGAGGGATTTGTTTCCCTTGGTTTGTCAAGCTATTTGGCAGCACTTGTTGCAGACTGAGTCTGCGGTTCTAGCTTGTGCTAGTGGAAGGCTCACTCCGGTTTGGAGTGAGGGGTGGACGTAGGTCTGTGGACCGAATCACCTAAAAAATCTACTGTGCAGTGGTTGTTTGCTTTCCTTTGCTTCCGCTAGATGAATGTATAGACGCGCTATACATGTTTGCTCTTGGGTTCAAAAGAGTTTTTGATTAAGTCTTAATTGAGCGAAATTTTTTAAGGGTGGGATTCATTCACCTCCCCTCTGAATCCATCGCACCTGCTCCAACACTATCCACGTGTCGTCCATATGTCCATGCACACATGTCGTGCCCTGGAGGCACATCTCAGTTGAACCTCAATTCCGCGATAATTATTGTCGAAACTCGATTGGTACGCCCACAAAACACATACACTCGGCAAATCACAAATCAACTACAACCACATCAACAACAACATTATTATCATTTTTATTCTCCCGCCATTTCGTATGTGCTGCAAACACCGTATGATTTTTATCTTTAACTATCATACGGATCTAGTTATAGCCTAACGATCCGCCTATGAGGGATAAGGCTTCCTGCCCTGTGGTTATATCAACTATGGTTTCTGTGATTGGGACCGGGAAATCATCCTTCGGGCATGTCTTGTTCAGGTCCCTAAAGTCAATGCAGACTCAGACTTGGCTATTCTTTTTTTCACTGGGACAATGTCAGCAAGCCAAATTGGGTATATGTAGGGCTCTATAAAGTCTGTGTCCAGGAGTTTGTCAACTTCTGCATTTACTTTCAGTTCCAGCTCGTGGCGCATATGCCTTTGGTCCTTCTTGATTGGTTTGGCCGTGGGTAAGATAGCCAATTCATGTTCAACCACTGAAGGATCCAACCCAGGTATTTCTTTGTAGGTCCAAGCGAAATAATATTTATACTTCGACAAGAGTTGTTTATACACTTTCCATTTCTTCTTCATTGAGGAGGGCATTGATGAAAATTGGTCGAAGTCCCCTGCATCCTCAACATTGAGCTCAATTAATTCATCTACAGTTGCTTGTCCGTCATCTTCAAGTTCTTACAGGGCTCATTGTAGATTGATGAAGTCTTTTTCGTCATCCATGTCAGCAATATGGACATCAAAATACTCAAGGTTGTTGATGATACACGGCATGGTTTGCTCCTTATTCCTTTCGGGCACTCTTGCCCTTAGTGACTCATTTGTAGTGACGGTGGACTCCTCGCTGAGGTTTGGGTTGCTGGAGAAGGGTAACAACCCTATGATGTTGACATCACAATAGACCTTGAAGTCCTCTTGGTCATAGTTGAGCCCTCTTGTGTCCTTCTTGGAGAAGGGAGGTTGTCTTTGGACTTGCGGTGGATACCCAACTATCGGAAGTAGTCGCGTTGGGAGGTTTCTTGAATTTGGGGAATCTTCTATTTCTAGCACATTTCCTTGATGTACTTGAGCATGTCGTCCATTTCTTGGACTAGCTTTAGGGCGTCCTTGTCCACAGCACTCCAGCCGAAATCATTCTCATGTCGGTCTTGTGGGATAAAGTCTCCTTTGTAGAAAATGATTGGTTTAGCTATTTTATCCTTCTTCATGATCCTTTTTCTTTGGTAGAAGACTATGAACGTTTTCAATTGCTCGACTTTATGTTCCTCTTGTTTGAAGGGCAACTGCATGCATGCCAAAGGCAGCGAGATGTTCTTGCCTATGGCTCGATTGATAAGATTGGCTTCAAAATTGACCTCCCGTCTTTCAAAACGAGTTGGCTTGGCATTAGTTGCGTCGGCCTAGAGGCTCAGCCTGTGCAGTTTTGCGAGGTCCTCGTTTATCACGAAGAGCTCTTCTTCTTCTTCTTCAAGGACGACCTTTTGCTTGCTTTTATCCTTTACCTCGCTAGGAGACTCGATAATGAGCTTCTCGAAATATAATTGACCATTCGTTAGGTTACATTCATTTAGGCGGAACGAGGCTCGGTCAATCGCATGTTGCTTCCCATCCTTCGCATACTTAATATATTGGTGAAGAGTTGAAAGGATGACCCAATTTTCATGCGGTCTGGGTCTCCCTAACAGGGGTTTATATGACGTGTTGGCGTCGATGATGTAGAATGTAGCTTTGGTGACAAAGTCCTCCATGATCAACTCCACGTCCACTTTACTAAGAGCATTTTCTGAGTTTTGATTGATGCCTAAAATCTTCATTGTGTTTACCCTTTGCAAGTAGGGCATGAGGTACAAAAACTTGAAAGTCTTTAAAGGTATTATGTTGATGGCCGCATCGGAGTCCACTAAGATCCGATTTAATTCATGGCCATTGATTTTCCCCTGCATGTATAGAGGGCGATTGTGGCAGGGAGAAGACAACAACATATCTTTGTCTGAGAAGGTGACACTTGCTGCAAATGTCTTATAAGCTTGAGCTTGGAGCTCAACTGCATGAGTTTCATAGACCTTCGGCTCCTGAAGTATTTTCATGAGGGCCTCTCTTAATTTTTTACTCGAGGCAATAGCTTCCTATGTAGTGATGGTAGTTGGGAATCGTTTCATATGCTGGATAATTTTGCGGTTTGCCCGAGGACGGGCCTGTTCCAGCGAAGGGATTATCTTTGTAAGGGTCTTAGGTTGGCTAAACTTCCCGTGCTTGAAAAGTTGGTCGGTCTCGCCCTGATTATTAGGCCCATCTTGAAACAATGAAGCTAGGGATTCTTCCTCGGAGGGTGGTGACGGTGCTGCATTATTCTTGCAAGAAGGATCAGCTTGATTAGCATGTTTCTCCGAAGTAATTGGATTTGCTGGCTCGTCCTCCTCGTTTGAAGGGTCTAAGGCAAACACATTGCCCCAAACTTCAACTTCCGAGATAGGCTCAGGTTTTCGCCACAGAAGAATATGACTTTGTCAAATATTGTCGAGTTGGGGCTTCTGCCATTGGAGGGGTTTAGATTTCTTCCCTACCCACGACCTTGTCCTCTATTGCGGCCACAGCTCCTTTCTTTCGTCGTATGGCGTTGATATGTTGCCATGGCAGCCTTGCGCCCGCGTCTGACGACGTCAATTTCGTCTTTGAGGGAGTGGAGGTCATTGGGTGGTGGGATCGACACCATGTTGCATGAGAAGCTTCTCAACATTTCTTCCAACTTTTCAATGGTAAGCTCCTCATCTTTATAGAAATTGGAGAGCTCCTTGGGCAATGGAAGCTTTTTACCTTGTGCCCATTGGTACATTTATCAAAGCCAGCCTTTCATGCGGGCTTTGCGTTCCAACTCCTCCCATGGGATGTATTTGTTGAGAGAGACCGACTTAATGGGGAGAGACGGGACATAGTCCTCCAACTCATCAATTAGCTTTTGTAGCTTCTGTAGGGAGGTGGACTCCTTATGAGTCTCTATGGCGGCCGCTTGCGTGGCCTGTTTCTTTAATTTTCTCTTTAGATTCTTCTTTCTATTCTTTTCTTGCTTCTTGGCTCGCGCCGCTTCTATTGGAGAAGGAGCACCTAGTTTTAGGGATGGGTGGAACATACCCCCAGTGTTAAAAGTTTGTTGCTTCGGGCTCTTGCCTTGGGATGCTTAGGCCGGCAATGTTTCTTTGAGGCCACATTAACCCAATCAGCTTCTTGCCGTTGTATTTGGAAAGTGGCATTAATTGCCTGCTTGATTACCTTGGGTGGCAACTCCTGATACTCAACCATGTAGCATGGTTTTCACTAAATAATTAATTAATGAAAACACTAGGAATATTCATATGTTACCTCTATCTAACTGTTCAACATCATCTAACTTCTTTTCAACAATTTATAGTTCTAAAGATACTCGAAGCTAATCTTGAGTGCAAATTAAAGCTTCTATAATTCTAGGAGACAAAGAACTCTTAAAAGAGTCAAGAACGTGTCCTCCCGTACTAAATACCGATTATGATGTTATCGTGAAAATGCGGATGGCCAAGACATCATGTGCCACTTGAGAGAAAATGGGAAATCTTGCACTATTGATTTTTCACCAACATAAAATATCACATGACTCCACATCCTTTTCAATATCTTCATCTAAATATCTGTCCAACTCAGATTTTGAATCTTCACTATTTTTCTCAACTTTATGTTGTTTGAAACGAGATTTCATTATTGATCTCGTCCTTTGTGATGGTTGTTTTACTTCTTGCACACGTGAACTTGAACTCCCAATTAAACCTCTATCCTTTTGCGTTGATTGGCTAAGTGAAATGAGGCTAATGCTCTTGTACTGATCAAATAAAGAATATAATGATGTCTTCACTTTTTTGCTTCATGTCAATGAGTTGTCACCATCATACTTGTGAGGAATGCCAAAATCTATATATTCATATTTATATCGAGCACGCTAATGAATATCATAACATTCAGCTTGTCCGTATTTTCTCAATATTTATCACATTTTTGCTTCATTTTGAATGCCATGTCACTAAATTGAAGATTATCATTTCCAATAGATAATCAACACTATTGATTTTATGGATGTAAGTGTTTGAAGTAACATAAGATCACCCTGAAACCTTTAAAGTAAGGTCATAAAAACTCTCCAATAACTTTGTCGAATCTCTAACTTTATCCCAATCTTTGTCTATAGGTTTTCCTAAACCATATTGTTCAAAAAGTGCACTTTCAAAAAAACGATCGTGTTCTTCATATCTCTCAAAGGCTCTTTGATTTTGGGCTGTAACTAACATGAGGTAAGTGGAGTTCCACCTAGTGAGAATATCAAGACACAATGAACTCCTGTTTTGAATTTTTTCCTCTTCAATGCAACCTTTAAACTTTTACTATCGAGATGAAGATTGTCTCACATACTGCACAACATTACGCACACACGCAATAGAGTCATTTGCCAATTTCAAACCATGATGAATAACCAAATTCATAACATGTGCAAGACATCTCATATGAAGAAATTCACCTTTCAAGATATTTCCCTCTCAATGTTAATTCTCCTCTTCAAATAACCAATAGCAACGTCATGGGATGATGCGTTGTCAACTTTAAATATCCCAACTATTTAAATAATTTTCAATTACCTTTTCAATGTCTTCACCTTTATAACTTGAGATGGGAGAGAAATTTAATATCTTCTTTTTCAACTTCCAGTCATTATTAATAAAATGACATGTAAACTTGTATAATTTATTCGTTGCAAAGAAGTCTATGTGTCTATAATAAGACTAACTCTTCTATAATTACTTGCTATTTTTTTTTAATTTCAACCTCTCCTCTACAAATAATGAATAGTAATCTCTTGCAAGAGTATGTCTAAAAGAAACATGAAACTTCAGTTGAATAATGTTACAAAAATATTGAAAGTCTCTAGACTCAGCATGTCTAATGAAAGTTCATCAACAATGAATATATGTGCTAGAGCCTTTATGACAAGGTTTTGATCAAATTTCTAATGTATTATATGATCTGTCTTCTCACCCTCTCCTCTTTCACTACAATTAGAAGATTGTAAAATCAATTGTGCTTGTCCCTCATCATGACAATTGACTTTACTCAATAAATACTTTTTACATCTCAAGCTCAAATGTTGTGTAAGTATACTAGTGCCACATTTAGAAATATCACATTTATAAACTAATCCACAATAATTACACTTGCACTGTTAATGTTCATTTTCACTACCCTCAAGCTTGGTGAAATGGTCCCATATTTTAGACATTTCTTTCATTTGTTTCCGCTTTAATCAAGAGGTTGAAGTAGTCACATCATTCGATTGACTAGTGCTAGGGTTGGAGCTTGTACCTTCAACTATAAGTGTCCGGACAATATCACCAATTTGAGACATCTATTCATAAATATAAATAATTAAATATTAATATAACATAAATGGTAGTCAAATCTATTTCTGTAGTGGGTATAGAATTAAAAAAACTTACTTTTGTAGATCCACTTGTTGACACCATTATTAAACAACAAGAACCTGCAATATCTTGACAGACCAACAGATTTTACTAACAAATTATTAACAAAAACACGACAGATTTTACTAACATGAACACCTAACTAATAATACCTAACAATATCTTGACAAACCAACAATATCAGTCTTGCTTCAACGTGGATGGCGACCGGCGAGGACAAGAGGGGAGACACACTGAGCAGGGCTTCACGTGTGGCTGCAAGCTGCCAGAGAGGGCTGGTGCGGCAGCGTTCTTGGAGTGGAGGTGGACGGCATCCGGCGGTGGTGATCCTTGCCTCCTTCTCCTTGGGCTGGAGGTAGACAGCTGCCGGCGAGGAGAAGGGAGAGGCTGCGGCTGCGGGCTGGCGTCCGGTAGCCGCGGTGATTTTCCCCCCTTGGACTGGAGGTGGACGGTGGCCGGCGAGAAGGAGAGGCTGTGGGCTGGCGTCCGGCGACAGCAGCAGCGATCCTTCCTCCCTTGGACTAGAGGTGGACGACAGCCGGCGAGGAGGAGAAGGGAGAGGCTGTGGCTGGCCGCTACGGAATGGCATCTGGCGGCGGCGATCTTTCCCCCCTTGGATTAGAGGTGGACGGTGGCCGGCGAGGAGGAGAAGGGAGACTACTGCGAGGGCGAGGAAGTGGACGGCGGCTAGCTGCGAGCCTTCTACTGCGAGGGCAAGGGGCGTGCCGGCGAGGGCGAGGGGCAAGGGCCAACGAGGGCTGCGACTGCGAGGGGAGGGGTGTGTCGGCCAGGGCGAGGGCGAGGGGCTGGGGCCGACCAGGGCTGCGAGGGCGAGGGGTGAGGGCGACCGTGGATTAGGCGATGGCCAATGGGCGAGGGGTGAAGCACTGGGGGCTGCGAGGGCGAGGGGTGAGGGCGACTGCGCCATTGTGGGGGGTAGCCTGGTTGTGTGAGTGTGAGAGTGAATGTGTTAGGGTTTGATAAAATTGAACAAAATACCTTGACCCAGAGAAACCGGTTTGTCTGGTTTGGCTTGGTTTCTAGAAAATAAAAACCAAACCAAACCTAATTTTTAACTACGGTTCGATTTTAAACCAAACCAAAATTTTGGGAATTTTAACCCGAACCAAACTGAACCAAATCTGCCTGTTTGGTTTGGATTACGGGTTGAACTTGAATTATGCTCCGTTGGGAAGAGGGCCACTGCAAGTTCTTGCGCCAAGTGCTCTCAGCCTTTAAGGTTTCCAAATTCTCTAAGTTGTTCTTCTCCTTCCCTCCCATGGCTAAGCCCTCCTATTTATAGGTTTTTGGAGGTTAGATGCCCAGCTGGACATCACACATGTAAAGTCTCTCCTGGCATTAGGTCATTAATTGACCTATATTAATTCCCTTTGAGTCTCTTCGGGCATTGGTGAAGGTTGAAGTCTCTCCGAGCATTGGGAGGAGAGAGGTGACATCTTGAAGTCTCTTCAGGCATTGGAGAGGAAGAAGAGCAGGCCACGGCTCCCCCTCAAGTCCCTCTCTTGGCATCTCCTCCTCCTTTTCCTCCTCTTCTTTTTATTTTAGAGAGAGAAGAGAGAGAGAAGGTGGGGGTGGGATCCGCAACACCCCCCTGCTGCCCATCTGGGCATTGGAAAGAGGGGATAGAGTCGCGGCTTGTCCCTCTAGGCATGGAGACCCCCGTGCGGTCCCTCCTGGCAATCGGGCACCTCCTCCGCCTGGTTCCTCCTGGCAACCGGATAGAAGAGGGAGAGGGTGGGGCCCATGACGCTCCTCCAAAGCCCATCTAGGCATGACCATCCAGGCCGTGACCACCTTAGGGTCTCTCTGGGAATGGGGGGGACCCTGCGGGGTGCCTCCAAGCATCACCGCCCAGCAAGGGACCCCCCTAGGGTCTCTCCGGGCATCAAGGGTGATTGCCCCCTCCCCTTTAATCCATCCGGGCATGCACAAGGAGGCCAGACACCCTATGGGGTTCCTTCGGTCTTGGTGGGAAGACCAAGACTCCTATGGTTCCCTCTAGGTTTCAGCGGACAGCAGGGAGCGCCCCCTCCGGGCTTGGCTGCGCACGCAGGGGACCTCTTCCGGGTTTTCTCTTCCCTGCGGGTGTCTCCGGGCATCCAGCCCTCTTGGTGCAAGAGAGAGTGAGGAGGTGGAGAGTGAAATCCCTTCTGGCTTGCTGACCTTGAAGGCTATAAAACTTTTTAACTCGTCCTTTCCAAGGACTATTTTTATGCTTTCTGGTCCACCACCCAAGGCAGTAGCATTTGAGGATTTCTTTTAGTTTTCTTTTAGCTGCCCCCCCTCCGGGCATCATGAGTCCCTCCTGGCTGGGCTGCACACGCGGGGGGACCTCTTCCGGGTTTCCTCTTCCCTGCGGGTGTCTCTGGGCATCCAGCTGCCCACTTGGCGCAAGAGAGAGAGAGAGGAGGAGAGTGAAATCCCTCCTTGATTGCTGGCCTCGAAGGCTATAAAAACCTTTGACTCGTCCTTTTCCAAGGACTTTTTTATGCTTTTTGGTCCACCACCCAAGACAGTACCATGTGGTGATTTTCTTTGAGTTTTTTGGCCATTCTTGACGCCATCTTGCTGCCCGGAAATCCCGGAGTGTAGGGACCACGCTCCGGCTCATCAGGAACGATCCACGAAGACCGGACACATTCATCTTTTTGTTAATTTGCTGCATGGGTATGTGGCTTTTCTCTGCCCACAAGGTGTTTGATGGAATTCCCGTGTATCAAACATGTAGACTTTGTGTAAATAACTCTGCCCGACAGGATCCCATTGGCGTTTAAATTGTTTGAACATACAATGGCAATGGTTTTATACCGTTTTATATGCTGTCACATAATAAATTTGGTTTTCTTTTTCTTTGAAAATGTCAGAAAATTTTGTAAAATTTGCCGGGTTCAACATGGACATATTAAGGATTTGACCTCCCTGGGACTAACTACAAATTTGATATTGCATGGAATATGGATTGAAATGGCAAGATAGGATTTGACCTTCACACCTTTCATTACCCTTGATATATCTGTCTGCCGGCAGCCATACATTGCTTTATCTCACTGGTATGTCCCATGAATTGTTCTGAACCTCGAAAATACCATGATCTGTTGATCACTACCTTGCATCAAACTATTTGCTTAGTTTTGCCCTTCCAGCCCTTACAATCATTTATCAACTGTTTTCAGCAGCAGCTTGAGAGTCTTAATTCTTTCCCAGTATCTGTTGATAGTGTTTATCAACTGTTGGACAATAGTGCAAGACATCTTTTCTTGTGTTTCTGCTTTGTTTAGGTGAGATGAGTTCATTTTAGTCATTGTGTGATCTCTTGTATTTGATAGAAAGATGGATCCTTAGGCTATCTAAACCAGTCAAAAGCCTTGAAGTGAACTTGAAAATCTTAAACTAGACTATTTAAAAGCATATGGATTTGGGGAAAAAAATATACATGTTATATGTACACCTGAATGCACAATGTGCTGGGGAGCAGCTTTATCCTTGTCATAATAGGTGAAAAAAACTGAGATACTTTACCTATTTGATGTTTCAAACATGATGTGTTCAATCTATTCTTTTAAACATTTCTTAGTATAGTGGTTGTTTTTTTCTCCCGTTTGCTTGTATAAATTATTAGCATACTCAAAGAACATTATGCTTTTGGATAACAACAAAACGTCAATGGTGTTTTTTTATTCTCATTGCAATAACAATGATCATTTTCTAGTTCACGTGCAAGAATATTAAGCAGTATTCCTGTTTTTAGGTTGTTCACTTCAAAGGATCGAGAAAACGTCTCATGTTAGAATCCTGGAATTTCTTCAACTCATCTTCCTCTATTCCTGACATGCTCTGTCTAATCCTAATGAGCGGGAGAACAAAGTATGATTTCTAAACTGGTGCTGCTTACCCAAAAGTTGCTACTCCAAGGGTTTCTTTTCTTAAGAAGGCTGAGCTAAAACTCTATTTTCTTTGGGATCATTCATTTTCAAAGCCATTTGCAAATGTGCAAATGGCATTGCAGCATGTGCTTGACTCATCTGCTTCTGTGGATGGTGTACGTTGATTTCCACTATATTGGATGGACTACTATTTCGTTTTAGGAAGGCTCATCTGTTTTATGAACCGGAAAATTCTTTTGATCTGAACAACTAGAGGAATCTTCTCTCACCCAACTTTTCCAATTTTTTCTGTATATCAGTATCTCCATGGAATGCTGGAGCCATTAGCTATCTTTTGTAAACTGCACTATTGTCAACCCTTTTGTAGTCTTGAAAGACAAATCAAAAAAGAGAGCCTCTGCTAGATGGATGCTTTTTTTGAAAAGATGTTTTCTTGAGTGGTGAAATTGTAAAAGACTATAGTTGAAGTCAAGTACCAATTTAATGATAATTTGTGTAAAGTATACTGCTCTGAAATGCTTCTTGACTGGTTCAAATTTCTTACTACGGGAACTGCCTTCTAGCTGTGCGTCACTGTGGATATCTCATATGATTTTAATGTATCAAAACAATAATCTTATTGTCCAAAATATTTTTCAGATATCACAGAGGTCTTACAAGATGCCTGATGTCACACCTCAAGTGCTGAAGGGAATTCAAAACTTGACTGTTATATCAATCATGTCAATCCGAGCTTGAGACCTTCATATACACAAATTCAACTCTAACTACCACAAATACTACTAGACTTAATAAAGGGTAAAATTACATAGACCAAAGTCCAATAACTAAACAAGACTCTATGGCTTGAACAAGGTTTCAAAGACTTGACATTTTATTTTTCACTCTTGCCCTTCCCCATGAGATTGAGTCTCATCATCGGAACTATCTGAAATAGTTACAAGTATGAGGTGTGAGTAAAAATTGTCTAGTAAGATTTATATCTCAAAATCGAACAATTTAAGTAATTAACATATTATCACATGCCATGCACTAAAGCCGAGAAATCATGATAAATCTAACAAGGCTAGATTGACATATATAACATGGAATGATAAAGAAAGAACTAGGATCAAATAACAGCATTAATCAAGTCACTAAAGTGTAAGACAAGGGACGGCCATATCACGCAAGAAATCATGTATTCATGTAGAGTATATCATGTGCATTTCATGTGGAATATCTCAAATAGATGTGCAAATGTCATAGATCAATCTAACAAGTTAAGTACTCCATTGTAATACTACACTGTGGTCAATAATAGTTCTCATGGCCACAAGTATTTTCAGGTGACCCTCCTAAGACTAGATTGGCCCCCATTAACGTTAGACATTGAAGTTATGGATTTAAAGACCCCATGTAAAATATCTAAACATCCACAACATATATGGCCAAATAAGAGTCCCAAGGGCACGATTCCAGTAATTTCAAGGAAGTTAGAGTTCAAGAGAGCTCAAGAAGAACTCCAGAGTCACAGGAAAAGGAGAACACGAATTGTTTGACTACAGGGTTCAGGATTTCACATGAACCACGAAGCACGAGAGAAATTGGGTCGGAATAAACATGTCACATCAGGATGACGCCTTTAAACAGATGCGTCACAGAGAGGTGTCATGACTGATGACTGAAACTAAAACGGATGCGTCATGCCGCCAGAGACATGTCGCAGTTGTAAGAACTAGAAGAACAAATGCGTTTGGTCACCGTAACGCCTCTACATAGACGCATCAGGTTCCAGGGATGCGACTGTGACAAATCACATAACATCAAACCTAGTTTGATGCCTGCTAGGTTGGTTAAGCCAGTCCGAAGACATGACTTAGATAGTGTTTATGGTTTTTCGGTACAACATGCCTATTGAACGAAAAGGGAATCCTTCACTGTTAGGGACTTACGGAGGTCTCATAGAAAGACTTTCTAATTCGGCGAGAGGAATTCCCGTTAGAGGGTCCATCAATCTTCGAGAAATAAAGGTGTGTATATCGCGACAACTCCGAAAAACACATGCACTCTGTCACGACCGTGTGACAGAAGTGCCAAAGGGTCAACAGTATTGGATCAAAATAGTGAGAATATGAAGGTACTGACGTTGGGACTACTACACGTCATGAGTAGATGACGTGTACACAAACGCATCACCATGCCATGACATGTAAAGCTCCCGCGTCATCACACGGTGATGTGTAAGCATTCAAACAAGAAATAAACGTGTCATGTTAACCGGATGCCTCTGTATAGACGCGTCAGGTCCCACTGACGTCTCTATCAAAACTACGTAAGCTTGCCATAAAAATGGTCACCCTTCTATAAATAAATGTCTCGTAATAACAGCACTCTCGTGATAACAGAACTGATAATACATGATGATAGATTAATACAATTAATTTAGCAGGGAATAGATTTTAACAGGATGAATGATATATCAAGGGATAACATAACAAGATGATCGTGGTCAAGAATTTGGCTAATAGAATAGGACAACTATAGGATTAAACAGATCAGACCATTCAGGAACTAATTTATTACTTGTGTACAGGGATGTACGTGCGTTAATTAATTTATGATCAATAGACGCGTCACGACGTGGTGACGCATATATATGAACATACACATCATGTTGCATTGACGTGTTTGCAATAGACGTAAATAGACGTGTCACAGGCCACTAATGTCTCTACATAGACGCGTCACATCGGGATGACGCCTCTATAGATGCATCACCTATTTATGATGCCTTTGCTGAAAACCTTCTAGAAAACAATTAAACACGATCCTACCCATGCACATGTAGATGTTTAGAGAGTTTAGGTCTACGAGAACACCTACCTTAACAGAAGATGACCTAATAGATGAAGCTCACGCTCCAAGACTTTCTACGGCCTCTCCTAGCTCTGCAGCACCCACTCATGCACCGCAGCCTCAACCAGCCCTCTCACGCACGACGCAGCGATGAACCTCCTCGATCCTTTGTAGCAACAGTATGTTCTGCCAGCGCAAGGGAGTCCTTTATATAGAGTCTCGACCTCCCATGAGTCCTACCAACATTGGAAGTCCTACTTCCATCGAAGCAGGAAACTCTTACTAAACATAGTCCTTATCCTTCTCGGATCGGAGCCGCCATGCGCAGCCAACCCTATTCGACTCTCCCTACGGTTTACGACGATAGCAAAGGCCTAATAAGGCGCCCACTTTCTAAAGGCTCATGCTATGTCCTATACTATAAACGAGATTTTCTTATTTAAAAGCTCATTAAACTTTACAGGTTTTATTTTAACTTCATGATAATGATTTGTTTTTAAATTTTCATATTATTTTTATTTATTTTATTTTATCAAGTTGCTACACTTGTGGTAGGCCTTCTATCATCTTCCTTCACATGGTATATCACCTTGTTCTTTGCACACTTTTCATAGTCACAAATTCTGGTACCTTTTCATGGGGTTTGATATTAGGTAGTACAATAACTAACTTGCTGTGTGCTTACACAATTGGAAAACTTCAGAGTTCAGTCATCCACTTCCACCCCCCTCTCTTTCTCGATCAAGCAATCAATTAACTGGGAAAATCAAGTTTTACCTATTTCCCTCCCTCTATTTGGCACCGGGAACAACTATTTGGAACGGATCGAGGTGAGGCTCGGCACAGTGTGATCTTTTAGAAAAAGAGAGTGATGTATCTCATCTGCTTGTGGCAGTACATTTCTACTGTAGATCCAGTCTCTACCCAGATTCAGATCAGTAATCCAATTTCATTTCATTTACCCTTTTCTTTTGGTTGCCAAAAGACGAAAGAGACAGGTTGCCCAAAGTTTCCCTCAGCCTGAGAAGTAAGAAGAAACATTTGTGTTATCATGTCCAAGGCCTGTGAGCAGTTTTGAGGCTTTCCTCCTGTGGACCATGTCTTCTAGGGCTATTTCTTTCCTTTGTACATAATACATGTCTTTTCGATGGACAAAGTCAAGATGTCAGTCGTATGGGTGCTGTTAAAGGGCACTTTGATCTTGATCTCCTATAATTTACTCAGTAACGGAGGTGATCCTCGATCAGCTCCTGTGGAAGACACTCTGGTTCAATGCACAGTTGTGAACATGGGGAAGGAGGCTTCGAGAACTTGGACTCTACGGGCCCTTTTGATAAGTGGGTAGGATACCTTGTTCGACCGAAAAGGTCGAATAAGGTCTGTCGGGCGGGATGTGTGTGAGGGGGGGATGCGGCCCGCCCCACGAAGCCCCCGACAATTTCCCGACCATTCGTTTATCAAAGGGGCCATATAGGAGAAGTAGAATTATGGAAGGCCATTTTGTAGGATACCCGAACGACGTATGGCTAGGTTTCAAGAATTATGGAAGGCCATTTTGTAGTATACCCGAACGACACAGATTTTTTTCATAACCTTATTTTAAACATAATGTGCACATAAAAATTATGAGAAAATTATCTCTATACCCCCGACATCTTTCGGATATACTCATATACTCTCACTTTTATCGTATTTGTCGTAATATCCCTGAAATCTTTATAAGACGGAGCCATTACGTCCCTGTCGTCATCGGGCCGCTACCCTTGTTAATTCAAGGTGGGTGAGGGAGGGGGAAATCTCTAATGCACCCCTGGTTAAAATTCTCTCTCTCTCTCTTCCATGTCTTCTCTCTCTCTTATTCTCTTGACCTCACCTTCCCCTCGCAGCCACCCGCAGTAGCATCGCTCTCTGTCGACGTCGCCAATCGTTGACCACTGGCCACCATCGCCTCTCCTCTTCTTAGTCGCCACACCACCACCCCACCACCTGTGGAGCCCATCGTCACCATCGTCGTGGCACCACTTGCCAGGCCTCGCTGTTCCCCCATTTTTTCCTCCCCTCTCCCCCTTCACACCTGCCTACACAGGCCCACCACTACACCAGCAACCTCATCGCCAGCAATCATCACCGGTCCTCCTTGTTGATGACCAGCGCCAATCTCCCAGCATCGACTGCCTCTCGTCTCCTTCCACCATCCCCCAACTACCTCAGCCTGCGCTGGGTCACCCCAGCACCACCATCCGACAAACTTCACCATGGTCGCGTTGCATCAGGCCCCCTGTTCCTACCCGTGGTCACCCATACTGTGCACCACGACACTCGCGAAGGGACGGACATCAATCGCCACCACCACTGTAGGAATCACCAGTCCCTAAGACGTCACTAGAGCAGCCCACCCTGTGCCCCTCTTGGGTACACCAACGTGTGTCGCCGTCTTCCTGTTGTCGTAGCCCTTCATTGGGTATTGCCCTTCGCAACGACCTCGGTCCACATTGCGGTCACTTGCGGCCTCCTCCTCGTTGACGGCCACCACCACCTCCAACCAATGACGCAACAACACCACCACCCCTGCTTCCGCCCGTGGCCAACCTGGACCACCCGTTGGCCATCGACCCCGCATGCTCTGACCAACCTCTACAACTATCGATGGCCCTAAAGCCATTTGTTGTGGACCCCACGACCTGTGAGGCCCCTCCACCAACTGCGACAACATCCCCTCAGCGCCCTCCCTCCCTCTCTCTCTCTATGTATGTGTGTGTGTGTGTGTCTCTGCACCTGCCAGGGGTGCGTGTGTGTGTTTGTACACCCGCCAGGGGTGTTGGTGCCGGAGGGGGTAACCCACTCTCTCTCTCTCTCTCTCTCTCTCTCTCTCTCTCTCTCTCTCTCTCTCTCTTTGTGTGTGTGTGTCTCTGCACCCACTAGGGGTGCTGGCATTAGAAGGGATGACCCCTGGAACCTCCCCCCTCCCCCGCACTCTCTCTCTCCACCCACTGCCAGAGGGGAGAGACTCCCTTTGGCGCCCTCCCCCTCGTTGGCGTTGGAGATGACAATCACTATCTATTCTTTCTCTCTCTACACCCACCGGGGATGTTGGCGTTGAAAGGGGTGACCACCTTCCTCACCCTCCCCCCTCGTCGGTGCTAGAGAGGGCAACCATTGCCCATTCTTTCTCTATCTATATCCTTTTAATAAAAATTGAGGCAAAATAGTAAACTCACATGAATAAGTTACCACCGTTTGCACGGGATTTAACCCCAGGGGTATCGCAACGCTAGTTAAGAGATGCCACGGGTATTACGGTAAATAAGATAAAGATGGGAGTATAGCGATAATTTCAAAAAATTTTAAGGATAGATAGATAATTTTCTCAAAAAGTATTTCTCAAGGGCCGGACGCCGGTATAGAGATATGAACAAGGTCTTTTTGGAGATGTTCACTTGTTAGCACTTTCCTCGATCAGACATTTCATGAGGTCCAGTCGTGGCTCCGACCTGCAATGAGTCGACCATGAGACTGCATTCCTAATCTGTGCCTTCAACTTAGAATGAATGTCCCTAAATCCTTTTTATCGAGAGATTGACTCTCAACACTATTCATGCATTTCTGAAATGATTTAATTCATAACCTTCAGAATCGGAAAGTAAATAGGAAAAGATGCCATACAAGAAATGCTGGTTACCATTCTATTTGACATATCTCTATAGGTTGAGTACTACGTTTAGGGTTTAGTTTTATTTTAATTATCTGGTCTCAAGATCAAATGATTGAAAAAAAGTGGTGAATAAAATGACAAAAAGTATAGGATAATATTATTATTTAAATATACATTTCACAATGCCCTTCCATCCATCTATCATTCTGGCAGCGGGGTGTCGGACATGAAAAAATAATAATAGTGAAATGAAGATAAGGTTTTCAAAACCAAATATTCAATTATCTATTTGAAGCATCAATAAATATAAATTTGTATACAAATATATGATAATATTATCATGCACTGCAATCATATCTGCCCTTAAATTATCGACGAAGAGTCATCGGTTGCTATAATTACGTCATCATGGCACACCAAATCTGAATAAAAGAATCTCGTATCCATTAATTTTTGCTTCCAAGCAGTTCAAGAAAAAAGCATGTGCCATCTGAGAATTGAATATTTCACTTTCCATTTTTTTATAAAAAACCATGATGATTTATGGTAAGTTATTTGTCCCAAATTTTATTAATAAAGTTGACTCATACTTCAATTTTTTCCTTAATGTTTACCATAGTGATTAATACTTAATTCATATATTTAATGAATGATACTATTAAATTTATTTGACAGTATGGGTTCACATGAAAGAAACTCATCAAAGTATATTTTTTAAGTAAATTGAATAGAATATAGTATAAGCGCATTTCCCATGACTTAACTTTTTATGAGAAAAGTAATTTAGTTATCTCTATTACAATGGAAGATGTTTTTTATCATGATTGCTATACAAATATTCTTGATAAACAAGTAGAAATCTTTATTACCTAATTAAATGTATCAAATTACACTATGGAATTGTAATAGAAGTAAAGCTAATAATAATGTGTACAGTCATCGAACGTTAACACAAATGCTTTAAACAGAGCCTTCGCAAATACCTCATTAAGTAATAATTTTAACAAGATATAATTATAAGAAAGAAAGATGTGAAAAGAAGAAAAAATGGATTGATGGAGAGAGAAAAATTAAGTTGCAAACAGGGGGTAGATAATTCCATCTTTGTTGTGAAATCACTTATCCTCGTAGTATGTTATTTTACTTAATAAATTTTTTTATTTCTTAATAAATTAATTAATTAACATCAAAATTTTAATTAATTTAATGAGTTTATAAATTTTATGCTAGTATATATATTATTTTTATTATGCATTATTTTTTATTTAAATTTTTAGATCCGATCTAATTTTAATTAAATTTTATAATCTTTTAATAATATTGAACCTGACCAGATCGGACCTCACATAACTAAGGCCCAAGTCGTACTCATTCTTTAAGTTTGAGGTGTAAAACTGGGATAGGACTCGTTGACAGCCCTATCTAAAACCTCCTCCTCCTCCTCCTCCTCTTCCTCTCTCTCTCAGTCTCTCTAACCCGCGCAGTCCCCTCCTCCTCCCATCGCGTGAGGGAAAGGAAGAAAGCGGCGAGACCAAAAAGAGGCCACGCACGAAGTCGGCGGCCCCCACCCCCACCGACGCCGGCCCCGCCGCACAAGCCGCCACCAAAAGAGGAGCGCCCAGGGGCCAGGCCCCCCCCCACCTCGCCACCACCACCAACTGCTTCCTCGCCCTGCTACTCTCCAAGATTGGATGGAGGAGAACAGGCGCGCGTGGTCGCCGTGAGGGTCTCCTCCCCGCCGCCATCCTCCTCGTCCGTACCCGCGCCCTCCGCCTCCCCCTCCGTGCTCTATCCATGGCTGATGCGCTCCTCCGCTCCCCCGCCGTGCTCTCCACCTCCCCCCGGAGCCTTCCTGCTCTTCACCCCTTCGCTTCTTGTCCCTCCGGTGCCTCCCTGCAGCTGAGGCTGCCCCGGAAGCTGTGGTCCGACGCCGCCGACACCGTCCTCTTCACGCGCCTGTCCAAGAGGCCGTCTCATCTCAAGGTAACCTCCTGGAGCCCTGGGAACCCCCCCTGTGCTTTCTTGAGGCATGGTCTAGTAGAATTAGCCACCTACTGTGGTTTCGGATGTTTCAAGAAGAAAGGGCTTTCGTTGCCGTCTTCTCGTGCTCGTGTTTCTGCCGTTTTGGTTAGGATTTGGTGCAGTGTTTCTCTCTTCTTAAAATAGAATAGATGTCCTTATCCGTGCGTGCTGAATTGAGGAATTCGGCACCCGTGCCATCTTTTTGGGTGTTGGGTGGAGCAAAGATATGGAATACATGATTTGCGTCCCCCATTCCCTTTTTCTTCCCCTGCAGTGTTTTCATGTTCCGAATCAAGAACTGAGAACTGGCGTGATGCAATGAAGCATGGAAATACCAGTATATCCCCATTCCATGAATAAATGAAACAGAATACAATGTTTTCAAGGACTATTGCTATTTTTGTGGCAAGAAATCGCTATTTTATATAGATAACGTATCATATAGTGTTGGCCACTTTATAAGAAGACTTCCTTTATTCTTGTTCAGCTCTCAATTGAAAGGTATTTGTGAGTTCTTTGAAGCCATGTGCAAACGGTAAATGCTGATTGTAGCGTGAGTCTGCTCAGCTGAAAACTGTTTGGTTAGTGGTCATGAATACAGTTGACTATAAACTGTTTGCACAATCTGCAAGCGATGTTACTGGATTCAAACTGAGCAATCTGAAGGGAATCTAGAAATGGGGACGGTAGACCTTAGTAGAAATTTAAAAATTAAAAGAGTCTGGGAATTAATATAATTATATTCACTACGTTAGGCAATTATAAGGAATTGTATGATTCAGTTCTGGGCTAGATCGCAGACTTACATCAAGTACTAACATATTTAGCTTATGAGACTGAGTTAGAAGTCTTATTCCTGATGCTACATGCTGGTTCTTGGGAAGTTCCCCGTTTTTCTTTTATCCTTAGCTTTGTAAAATATGAGATCTTATTGATATTTACTCCCTGTTCGATCACTGTTGCAAGCTATTTTTTTTTCTGAAAGTGGGTAGTACCACTAATTGTATAAAATAAAAAAAGAGATGTACAAGTATAGTCAATGGGGTCCTAAAAAAATACTGTACAAAAGACCACACCAAGACAGTGTGAGATAGTCTAACCTCCCTCCCGCAACAAAACAAAAAGTGGGGAGTTGAGGGAATGCACATTATAAAGCAACTCCGCCTATTCTCTCACCTTAGCACAAATGAAAGATATAAGAGAGTTCTCAGCTCAGCTCCCTCTTGAAAATCCTATTGTTCCTTTCATCTCACAAAGATCAAAGAGTAGCATCCAGGATCAGCCACCACACAATACTATCACCTGTGACGAGCCATCGCCTACCCCAAGACCCAATGAAGTGATACATCTCTCTCTGACGGCCAACTGTATAATGGGCTCTCGTAGCCAGCCCCTTCCATACCTCTCACGAGTAGGAGCATCTTACAAGCAGGTGGTTCAAGGTCTCGTTCTCTTGACCACACAAACAGTAGGTCAGTTGAATACCCAAGACGAACTGAATTGGCCTATCTCGAGTGGGAAGTCGCCTGTGAGAAATCCTCCAAGTGAGGAGCTTCACCTTCAGCGGACTCCTCCGCTTCTAGACATATGGGACAAGGTTGTGGTGCACCCCTCCGTCAGAGATGATGGTTTAAGCGAACCTAACAGAGAACATCCCCTCCCTACTCCACCTACAAGTCTACGCATCCTTCATGTGAGAGTGCAGGGTGAAGTCGAGGAGTAAGAGGTCTTGAAGTTGCTCCATCTTGTCGGTCCTGAGGTCCCTCCTGAAAGTTGGCACCTATGTGCCCCATGAAAGCTGGGGTAAAATGCTCGATCAATTGACTCTAGGGGGTCCGCCGATACAACAAAAAGACTGGGAAAAGATGCCTCTAAGGTGAAGTCGCCACACCATCTGTTCTTGCAGAAAAGGTAATGGTTGCCTTTCCCAAGATAGACTAGTACGTCAGAGGAGATGATATCCTTGCAAGTTAAAATGCCACACCAAATGAGAGAAGTCTAGGATAGAGCTAGTGTGTCCATATCCCAAACTCTCTTTCTGCCATAGTGCCTCTGTCTGATAAGCTACGCCCAAAGCTCTTCATCCCCTGCCCCCTCGCCTCCACAACCACTTGCACAAAAGAGCTAGATTAAAGTCTCCAACATCCTTGATCCCAATCCCCTCTGTTCTTGAGTAGCAGCCACTCTCTCCCACCTAATGTCGTGCCATCCCTTACATCTCCTCTCACTCTTATGCCAGAAGAACCTCCCTTGACTGGCCTTAATCTTCTTCACGACTATCATCGGAATACAGAACACAGAGAGAAAATAGATAAGTGAGTTGTCTAGAACTGATCTGCAAAGAGCTAATCTGTCTTCATAAGAAAGCAGTCTAGCTTTCCATTTAGCCACTAGTGTCATACCTCTAAATAATAAGAAGCCAATCTGTGCACCTAAGAACCCCTGTGGTCAGAGAGAGTCCCAATTAGGAGATGGGGAAAGCTCCTATTTGACAGCCCATAATACATGCGGCCCTCTGAAGCGTCATGGCCTCCATGTTAACCCTAACAAGTAAGCTCTTGTTAAAGTTAGCCTTCAAGCCAGTGGTCTCTTTCATCAATTCCAATAAAGCTCTAGCCACACATAGATGCCGCTCATTTTCTGTTAGGAACAGAATGGTATCATCAACATACTACAAGTGGGTGACAGAAAGGCCACCTCTCCCCACATAGAATCCCTGATCAGATCTACAGCCTCTCCTCTCTGCCATACCCTACTAAGAACATGAGCCACGAGCACAAAGAGTAGAGGAGACATAGGATCTACTTGCTAGAGCCCCCTGCCATCGTGGAAGAAAGAAGTCGGCTTCCTGTTGACTAGAACATCAAATGAAGCCGAAAAAATACAAGTATGGATCCATCCAATCCATGTATCCCCAAACCCCATCTTTTCTACCACATCAATCAAGCAAAGCCAACTAACTTTATCATAAGCCTTCTCAAAATCTAACTTCAGGAGTATCTTTTTTATCTTGGGTTTTCATGGCAAACAAACACTCATGGGTTATCCTGAATATGTCTCCCCTTCATGAAGGCTCCCTAGAAGCAACTTACTACCCTCTCCATAACTCTCTCTAGTCTCCCTGCCAACAACTTGGTGATGATCTTATAGGTGTCATTTAACAAATTGATGGGCTTGAAGTCCCAAAACTCTTGGGCTCTTTGTTTCTTGGGGATGAAGAGGAGGGTTTTGTTAATACCTCCAAGTGAGTCCTCCCCTCCTGAAACTCTCTAACTGCAACCAAAAGGTCAGGTCTGATGATATCCCAACACTGCTGGAAGAAGGTCAAAGGGAATCCATCCAGGCTTGGAGTTCTGTCCCTTGCAAAAGATAAGATTGCCTGGCGAACCTCCTCCTCTGTGAAGCTCAAAGAGATGGCATCCCTCTCCGTTGGAGAAAGCCAGGGAAAGAGAGCATCTGCGATCCTCGGTCTAAAGTGAGCCTCCTCAGAGAACAATACGGAGTAGTAGTCTCTTGGCAGTCCCCTAATCTACTAATCCGAAAAAATAGAAAGCTCACCTATCTTGATACAAGTGATGGTATTCACTCTCTTCCTCCCTGAGACTAAGCGTTGGGAGTAAGAAGTATTCCCGTCCCTCTCTTTGATCTATCTGTCCTGAAGAAGATCTCATCAAATTGACATCTCAATGAATCCCTAAAACTCTTGTCCTCTACATCTGTAAGTCTTGCCTCCTCCAAACTTTCAAGGCCCTCAATCTACTAAAGAATTTTGTCCATAGCTGTTCTACCCAAAATAGTTTTGTCAACCCCCTAGGTCTTACGAATCTGGGCAGTATACCTTAGTTTCAAAATCAGAGTAGCCATAGCAAATCTACCAGCATCTTGTGCATACCAAGCTCACCTGATTGTGTCCATGAAGTCTACCTCTCTCAACCAAAACTTCTTAAGCCTGAAAGTGAACCTCTTGTCTTGCAACCGGTTGGTCTTCAAAAGGATAGGTTTATGGTCTGACACATATCTCGCAATAAGTAGCACCTACACGTGGGGATATTAGTCCTCCCAATCAACAGAAATTAAGAATCTATCCAACCTCGAGCAAGAAGTATCAGCTCGCTTGTTGAACCAAGTGAACTAATCATGAGCCATGTTGATGTCCACCAAAGTTTCCTGTTCAATGAAAGCATTGAAGTCCTTTATGTCCCCTACATAGGCAGTCTTCCCTGACCTCTCCTAAGGAGTAGTCACTGCATTGAAGTCCCTGCCAACACACTATGGTCTTCCCAAAGAAAGGTGAAGGTTGACCAACTCCTCCCATAAAAGCCACTTTTCCCCCCTGCTTTGTGGCCTGTAAGCTCTTGTGAAGTACTACGAGAAGCCATCCCTCACAAGTGAAGTGAAGGGAGATGCCCTACCTGCTCACCTATCTGTCCAACACCATCTTCTCAACCTCAAAGGGGTTCCAGAGGATCATAATCCCCCCGGATCTACCCTATGACGGGGACACCCCTTGGAAAGTCTAGCACCTCCTAACTCCCTCATGAGATCATCACCATCCCCTTCACACTTGATCTGTTGGATACAATGGATGTCAACCTTACATCTCCGGATCAGCTCTTTCACCACTCTCTTCTTCTCCACACCCCTCGACCCCTCACGTTCTATGAGACAATCCTCATGAAGACACAGTGTTACTCCTCACCTCTCCCTCCTCTTTACTGAGCCCTCTCCTCCTGCAAAATAGAAGCACACCACCTCTTACTGATTTTGGTGAAAGCCCCTCTCACATCTTTATTTGTCTTGGCTTCAAAGGAGATGCCTACCTTATCAGCCAGTTCCCTCACCTGCTCCTCCATCAATTTTTGGACAACCCCCACCATCTCCCTCACTTCCTTCCTGCTTAGATGACAAGTCCCCTTCTGCACCTCCCCTGCGATGAGCAGAGCCACAGGCCCCCATGGTAGAGCTGGAAGAACTTCCTCACCGTCGGACAGAGCAGCCTCCTCTGCCGCCTATACTTCGAACCCCTGGTGGAGACCACCTGGAGCAGGCCCGAAGTCAATCTGGGCTGCCGACACCAGCCGCTGGCAGGCCTCTGCAGACGACCCCACTGTATGGGCCACCGGAGAGGATCTGACAGCTGGAAAACCCCCACTGTTGTATGCTGTTACTGGTCAACCTCTCATGCTTTGGCAGATAAAATCATTTCACTGATCTATTTAGTTGCTAACTTGACCAGGTGACCTATGTTTTGACTTCTAACATTTGTATGTGTAGCTGACGCACAAATTTATTATTCTCAGAACTTTCCTATGACCAAGGACATGGAGCTTATCATAAATTTGCTGGACAATTTCTTCTCAACACTACTTCTCTCCCCTTAGCCGTTTTGGTAATGGTTCAAGGAATTTTCAGATTATCTCATGTTAATACTACCCTGACTCTCTCTTTCCTCGGGCTGCCTTTAAAGGCTCTTCCCCCTGCACATTTTTGCAATTGCCTGATGTGGGACTATCTGGAAAAGGGGAAGGCAGGCTGCACCAGCTGCATGCTACATCAGGCAGTTGGAACTTGGAACGGGGACACACCACCATCACCACCCTGGCCCAGGATGCTGTGCACCTCGGTGCAACCATGAGCTGGGCCTAAATTTGAACAATAATAACAATTTTTACACATGTTCTGTTTGGAAATTTTGTCCAAAACAAAGTAGCCTAGATGGTTTTCCACTTCTTTCTGTGGTTAGGGTTTGGGGTTTGTTGAAAGGGGTCAAAATTTTAGAGAACCCAGTAACTGAGATATACTTTTACACCCTAACATTTAAATTATAAATGTATTAAACTGTCCATGGCTTATCCTAGCTAACCCAACATTGGGTAGGATCGGCCAAAATTGACTAGGATCAAATCAGGAATGGCTGATCCAGTCGATTTTGGGCTGCCAATTTGATTGTAATCCAGTCCTTTGATACCTTTGCCAATATTCTCACTCTCCCCAATCTGAGAAAATACAACCCAATCGAGTTTCAGACTTAGATCCCCTCACTATAAAATTACAGGCACATGCTATTGATATTTCTATGACCATCCCAAGTTACAATAATTTGTTACTTTTCCATTGCGATCATCACAAATTACAGTAAAGGCACTATAGCTCACCTTATCCCTTGGACTTCTATTTCGCATATGATTTCATCTATTCAAAGATTATTCATGTTGTTCTTTGTTAATCTTCCATGGGTAGTTGTACTATGAAATTGTTTGGTTCTTCCATCATTTCAGGTACATGCTGTAGTTGCTGAAAGTGGTGAAAACAAATGGTGGGAAAAAAATGCCGGTCCAAACATGATTGATGTTCATTCAACAGAAGAATTTATTTCTGCATTAAGTCAAGCTGGAGACAAGCTCGTTATAGTTGAATTTTATGGCACCTGGTGTGCTTCTTGTCGAGCTTTGTTTCCAAAGGTGAATACATGTGCTTTTTCCCCTTGTCCTCCATAGCTTCTTGTTCTTGTTCGGAAATTCTAAATAGCCTTTAATAATGCGTAATCCTTTTAAATGCTATTTATCCCGTTCCTGGCAAATTACCAACTGTTCCAAAGTCCAAATTGAAGGTGATAAAAATGTCATAGCACTGTTACTGTACATTATTTAGTTTAAGAATTATGATCCACTGCATCTATAAAAAAATCAGTCAATTGATTACCCCAAAGAGTTTGATGGTGAATGGTTCTTAAGCTGTGCCAGATATAGTTGTCAAGTAGAGTAATACGTGAAAAGGACCCACAATATACTAAGGCGGCGTTTGGTCTGGATCATAAGGAGGAAGGATTTCCTATAATCCGTTCCTCTGTACAGGTAATAATGAGGGGGGGATTTGAAGAAAAAATAATCACGTTTGATCATCCCGCTCACACCGTTTCAAATCCAACAATAGGGTAGGGGAAAAACACAGTTTTGCCCTTCTTTCTAGTTTCTATCATCTTTTTTTGGCGTAAAAGTCCTTTCTACCTTCTCTCTCCTGGGAATGAATAATGTCGCGATTGGGAAACTGTCCATTCCCAATCGTGACACAGGTGCTATGGCACTTTCCAAGAGTGGATTGGTTTGATTGCCGACGTTTTATTTAAGAGAAAAGAAGAAAGCCATACTTCATTAACTACGAGTAGCGGGTGAGTCCGGTGATCAGTATCGGTATTGGATCCAAAAAAGGCAGATTAGAGTTGAAAAAAAGGGAGCTACTTTGCCCTTTCAGCCCGGGAAAGAACGGAGGAGGGCGCTAGCAGGAGAGGAAGAAGAAGGAGGGGGCGGGTGGTGGCCCCCCGAACCATGGCCGAAACCCTAACAGGGAGTTAGGGTCGGCGCAGCCCTAGGAGTCACACCGTTTCAAATCCAACAATAGGGTAGGGGAAAAACACAGTTTTGCCCTTCTTTCTAGTTTCTATCATCTTTTTTTGGCGTAAAAGTCCTTTCTACCTTCTCTCTCCTGGGAATGAATAATGTCGCGATTGGGAAACTGTCCATTCCCAATCGTGACACTGTTCATTCCCACAGGTGAACAGTGCCTTCGTCTTCCCTCTCACTTCTCTGCAGCAGCAGCAACAGCAGTCACCCGGTGAGGCGCTGGAGGCAGCGGTAGCACCACCTGACTCCTTCGCGGTGGCGGCGCTTGGCGGTAGCAGCACTCGGTGGCAACAGCTCCGGTGATGGCCAGCAGCAGCAGCATCAGTGGTCCCCCGGCGAGGCGCAGCAGCACACGGCTCCTTCGCTGCAGCTGCGGCGGCACCCGGTGGCAGCAGCACCCAGAAGACAGCGAGCGAGGCGTCGATGGTGATAGACGGGGTCAAAAGAGGGATTTCCCCTCTTGGAATCCGCTGGGCAGCCTGGGAAGCAGCCCTGGGGTAGCTTCTCGCGATGCTGAGGACTTGGGGGCTCTTGTGCCTATGTTCTCTCTCTGGCGGATTCCGGATGCCCACGCAAGCCAACACCCGAGGGTTGCATTTGGAACGGCTGAACTCATGTCGGGAGATTCCAATCATTGGAATCTCCCTAGAAGCCCATTCAAACGTGGCCTAAGTGCTTTTCTTGTTTTTGCTAGTATGGGTCTGGAACATTGCTTTTAATTTATCTTTGTTTCTGTGCTAATATGATTCAGATTTTTTTTTTCTCCATGTGCCTATAGTCTCCCACATACAATTCAAAAACATGCATAGCCAGGCTTGAAATCGGCATGTGGTAAGTACTGAGAGGTTTTAAGCTGTGGTTTTCACTTGAAGTTTTTTTCTTTTTGTCCATTTTGTTTGCTAGTTTGGAAAAAAATCAATAAATTTTTCTTTATTTCCTAGCACTCAAATGCCATGTTTGGTTGTAATTTTGTAGCTTCCTTGAGAGAAATGCAAGAGCTTACACCTGAAGATTGCATATAGAGCATTAGATTGGTCTCGTACCACATAGCTCTCTCTCTTCCCCGACCCCCGTGAGCCGTAACCCTCATTACAGATAGATGTATCTGCTTCCAAAATAATTATGGACTTTCTAAACTTCACAGACTTCCAAAATATAGTTGTCAGCCACCACCAGCAATGTTGCATTTTATAAGCTTTGCATGTAACAGTCATTTACAGTTGCCCATATCTGCAGCCAGCATGTCTTTTGGGCTCTTGAAACTGCACTCATCACACACTTGCACACTTGGCCTTTTGACTTGATGGCATAACATTTGCCTGGGGTATCAGATAAAAGGTTAGAGCTCAAGCTTCCTATTTTACTTGATCATAAGCTAATCAATGTCATCAGTGGTGAGCACACTTGCACACTTGGCCTTCTGATTTGACGACATAACATTTTCCCGGGGTATCAGATAAAAGGATATAGCTCAAGCTTCCTATTTTACTTGGTCTTAAGCTAATCAATGTCATCAGTGGTGAGCACACTTGCACTTTTGGCCTTCTGATTTGACGACATAACATTTTCCCAGTGTATCAGATAAAAGGATATAGCTCAAGCTTCCTATTTTACTTGGTCTTAAGCTAATCAATGTCATCAGTGGTGAGCACACTTGCATGCTTGGCCTTTTGACTTGATGGCATAGCATTTGCCTGGGGTATCAGATAACGGGATTTAGCTCATACTTAATATTTAACTTGATCGTAAGCTAATCAATTTCATCAATGGTGAGGCTTAATGGAGATGACGATGATTCAAAGCTTCAAGTGAGTGAGAATGTATTCCTTTCAGAGTCTCCATATATATATGCAGAAAATATCTTTTTTTTCTTTTTTCTTTCTCTTTTGGTTCAAAACAATTTGGACACATTTAATTTATATTGTGACTGCTCCCTTATATATTGCTTTTATAAATGCTTGATGTATACTACCACCCAATTTCAGTTAGGGGTGTGTGAAATGCCTGATATGTACTGTTTTCCTCATCAATCCCTCAATCCTCAAAATTTTAGCTCCAATGGTATTTAATAATCTAGTAAGTGATTCTCTATTTGCAGACACTCTAAAATATCATCAATGACTTTCCAGCTATGCAGAACTGCTGTAGAAAATCCAGATATCTTATTGGTGAAAGTGAATTTTGACGAGAACAAGCCAATGTGCAAGCGACTGAATGTAAGGGTGCTACCTTACTTCCATTTCTATCGTGGTGCAGATGGACTGTTAGAGTCTTTTTCATGCTCACTTGCAAAGGTAAGCAACTTCTAAACCCTTTTGTCTGATGGTATTTTCAAATGCTTATAGGGTGTTTGGTTGCTCTTTTTTCCCTCTTTTTTATCTCAAACTTAAAAATAAGAATAGGGAACCCTCTCAGACGCGTTTGGTAACCTCTCCCCTAATTTTTAGGATGGAATACCACCCACCCTTTGAAAACTTCCCTCAAAATAAAAACAAGGGTGGACCAATTTTTTTTTAAGGAAGATCTCCGTTGGCCCTCCCCTCCCCTCTCCAGCCCTCTTCCTTTCCCCATCGGCAGAAGCTCCTCCTCCTCCCCCTTTGGAGGCCCCCTTGTGCATGTCCACCTCCCACACCGCCGGTGATCCCCCTGACCTAGTCCCCTCCGAAATTGTCCGCGAGCAAAACCGGCGATGGTGCCCTGGCCTCCTCCGAAACCATCCGAGAGGTCCGTGAGCAGCCTCAGGGCGATGGGCCCAGGGTGATGGTGCCTTGGCCGGGTGATCTCCCCGACCCAGTCCACCGTCCCCGACCCAGTCCACCGTCCGCGAGCAATAGCTGCAGGGTGATGGTGCCCTGTGCCCTGGCCGCCGGTGATCCCCCCCGACCCAGTCCACCGTTCACAAGCAGCAGCCGCAGGGCGATAGTGCCCTATGCCCTGGCTGCTGGTGATCTCCCCGACCCAGTCCACCGTCCCCGACCTAGTCCACTGTCTGCGAGCAGCAGCCGCAGGGCGATGGTGCCCTGGCCATCGGTGATCCGGGTTGCCCTCCTCCTCCTCCCAGCTCCTCGTCCTCCTCGGCCGCCTGGCCTCCCCTGTTTTGCCACCTCCCCTGCACTCACCCAATGAACAGCGAAGCCACCACCACCACCACCACCCCGGCCATCAATCTGATCACGATGCCAACGACGACCCCTGAGCTCAGGCGGTTCCTCATCACCACTGCTGCGTCTGCGCCTCCTCCACGCTCAAGGCCTTCAAAATTTCCAGGGTTATCAACTTCCAGGATGTTCAGACTTCTAAGTTATTGTACCAAACAGGTTCACAGAAAATTTAAAAATTATGACATTTTTACCAAACAGATAGTTATCTATTTCTGTCAATTTTAAAAATTAAGTTGAAAATTGACATAACATAATCTTTTAGGTAGAAAGATTTTTTTTTAAATTACTCCCAAACACCCTATTTTTCTTTTGTGATGACTGAAACATTGAGCTATGGGTAGTATATTTCTAATAACAAAACACATGCAATTTGTTGTAACTAATTTATTTGCTAGGATATTGTATCTTTGGAACATAGATCTTTTACACTGAGAGGTGGCAAGTGGTTGGTTATGTATGTCTGTTTACTGTAGGCCATGCAACAATAATCATCAATAAACTTAGCACAAATGTAGAAGTCTTTATTGGGGAAAAGAAAACAAATATAAATTCACCAAATGGAGACCATGTTCCTCATGGAAATGCATGATTTTTTTGAGAAGTGGATGGTACCACTAATGTATTGCAAGAAGAAAGGGATGTACGTGTGTAAGCTCTCAACTCTCAAAAATCCCCTGTACCGAAACCCCCACACCAAGAGGGTGCACCCCAATGAACTTCCCAAAAACAAAAAAAAGGAGAAGTTATGAGCCTCCACTTTACATAAATGTCTTGCCTAAAAGGCTACCTTGTCACAAATAAAAGAAAGAATCCTATCCTCTGATCTCACCTCCGTTTTGAAGATTTTTCTATTCCTTTCGTTTCATAGGGCCCATAGAGTGGTACGAAAGATCAACCACCAAACCACAGAGTCGCCCTTTAGGTTTCACCTCCTATGCCACTCGAGGAAGAGTTGGTGTATCCCCTCGAAATGAACAAGTGGCTGATGGAAAAGTTGACTGATCCTCACCCAAATGTCTTGCGCAAGGGGGCAGCTTGCGAACAAATGATCTATATCCTCCTCCGCATCCCCGCGTAAACAACATAAAGTGGATATATGTTGTAGGAAAGGAGCCACTCTGTCATACGTAGGCAACTGACCATGGGAAATCCTCCAAACCAGTAGCTTGACCTTGAGTGGACTCTTGGGGTCCAAACCTGAGATGCTAAGGAGTGTCACACTCCACCATCTGAAATGAGGCAATAGGCCGATCTCATTGAGACCGCCCTCCCTCTCCCATCTCCACACCCATTTGTCTCCTATATTGGCATCAGGTCTGAAGTGTAGGAGGAAAGCGAAGAGATATTTTGGCTGGCCCATGTTCCCGAGAGTGAGATTCCTCTTAAAAGTAGGTGACCAAATGCCCCCCGCTAGTTGCTCATCAAAGGACTGAGCCACAGAAGCTTCTTGTGCACCCACAATAGGATATAACGACGGAAAGGCCTTTACTATTGTGAAATCTCCACACCACCTGCCCTACTAGAATGAACATCTCTGTCCATGGCTTAGGCTGAACGGAACACTGGCTCTGATGAAATCAACACATTGGAGGATGCCTCTCCAAATGGGGGAGACATTGTACATGTGAGACGGGGTCAAATCCCACACTCTGGATGAACTATAATACCTCTGTCTAATCAGCTGTGTCTATAGTCCTCCATCTTCTGCCCCAGGCTTCCATAGTCACTTACATAATAAGGTCAAGCTGAAGTCTCTAATATTCTTAGTGCCCACACCTCCTGCTTCTTTGCTCTTACATACTCTACCCCAAGGGATGTTATGCCATCCCCTCTCATTGCTTTCACTGTTGTGTCAGAAAAATCTACCTTGAATAGACTCCAATTTCTTGGCCACCGTCTTCAGGATTCTGAAAATAGAGAGGAAGTAGATCAACAAGTTGTCAAGTACAGATTTGCAGAGTACCATGCACTCTCCATATGAGAGAAGCTTAGCCTTCCAGTCTGCAAGCTTGGACTCATACCTCTGTATCATTACTTGTCAATCCCTACAATGGAGTGACTTTAGAGATAAAAGAAGGCCCATATAAGAGAAAGGGCACTCCCTAATCTGACACCGAAAGATGGAAGTTGAACGCCTAAGAGCCGGCTCCTCCATGTTGATCCCCGCAATGTGACTCATGCCATAATTCACTGTGAGCCCACTGATATCTTGAACCATCTCTAGCATCAACCTGGCATTAACCAACTAGTGCTCCTCGTCTACTAGAAAGAGGATAATGTCATCAGCATACTGAAGGTGAGTAATACTACTGCTGGAGTGATCAGCTTGGAACCCTCGAATCGCACTTGCCGCCTCTGCTCTCATCCAGAACCTATTCAAAATTTGAACCACCAGAACAAACAAAAGTGGAGATAAAAGATCCCCCTATCGGAGCCCTCTCCCACGGGGGAAGTAAGCAGAGGGCTCCCCATTAATGAGCACTGCGAAGGAAGTAGAAGAGATTCGCTCTTGTATCTAGGAAATCCAGAAGTGATGGAAGCCCATCTTAGCAAGCATTTGAAGGAAACAATTTCAGTTTACTGTATTATATGCCTTCTCAAAATCTAACTTGAGAATCACTCCCCTCTTTCTCTTGGCCAACACCTTCGTGATGATTTTATAGGTGCTATTCAACAAGCTAATAGGTCTAAAATTAGCCCACTCCTCCGCACCCTTCTTCTTAGGGATTGAGATTAGGAGAGTTTTGTTAATACCCCTCAAATAGGCCCTGTCCTCTTACAATTCTCTAAATGCACCAAGTAGGTCCTCTTTTAACAATGTCTCAACACTGGTGAAAGAAAATCATGGGAAAATCATCTGGCTCAGGAGTTTTGTCACCTACAAAAGAAAATACCGCCTGCCTAACCTCCTCTTCTAGAAAGGGACTCTCTAGAGCCTCACTATCTATTGTAGAGAGATGAGAAAGCAAGTCATCTGCAAAGACAGGTCTATATATTTGCTCCTCTGTGAAGTCTATCATAGAACTCCCTGGCATGTATTCTGATGTCCTCCTCAGTAACAGTAACCTCTCCGACCCTAATGGAAGCAATATGGTTCGTCCTTCATCTTCTTGAAGCAAATATGTGAAAGCACGTCGTGTTCCTATCACCTTTCTTAAGTCATTTTCCCCTTGATCTTTGTTTCCAATATATTTCTTCCCCGATCAAGATCTTATTATACTTTGCTCTCAAGGACTCTCTACTCAGCTTGCCCTCATCATCTAGCAAACATGCCTCCTCCATACTATCCAACGCCTCTATCTACTGTAGAATCCTATCCTTCGCATGTCTACTGGGAAGGCGCTTGCCAACACCTCATCTTCTGAGCACCTGAGCCAACTGGTACACCTTACCAATTAGAGTAGCCATGTGAGAGCCATGCAACCCATGTGTATCCCACGCTCCTCTGACTGTGTCTAAGAAATCATCCTCCCCGAGCCAGAAAATTTTCTCCTCTCTTGATCATAGTTGCTCTTCAAGAGGATGGGCTTATGATCTGAAGACGACTTGGCCAAACAAGAAGCTTGCACTTGACGGAAGTGATCCTCCCAATCCACAGATACAAGGAACCTATCCAGCTTGGAACGCGACGGGGATGTTCTCATATTGGCCTAGGTGAATTGAGCGTTCACCAAGACGATGTCTATGTGGGCAGCCTATTGAATGAAGTCACAAAAGTTCTCTGTCTCACCTGTATGAAGGTGATCACCCGTCCTCTCGAAAATTACCATCACTACGTTGAAGTCGCCACCCACACACCAAGGCCGGGTCGAGGTGAGGTGGTATGCCAGAAGCTCCTACCACAGATCTCTCTTCCCCTCCCTGCTTTGAGGTCCATAAATCCTTGAAAAATTCCAGGAGAATCTGTTCGTCAAGCAGCGAAAGTGAAGAGAGATAGCCCATCGATCAACTTACCTGTCCTCCTCAACCTCCACCTCAAATAGGTTTCACAATACCATAATACTCCTTGCTTTTCCCACAACGGGGGAGGACACCCCCTTGGAAAGCCTACTGCCTCCAATCTCCCTCATGAACTCCTCTCCATTCTCCTCACTCTTAGTCTCTTGAAGACAAAGGATGTCGACCTTACATCTCCTCACAATCTCCCTCACCATCCTCCTCTTCTCCTCTGCTCCCCCCTCACCCCCTTCATTCCATGAAATGATCCTCATAGGGACTGGAAGGTGTGCCCTTCTCTCTCTCTCTCTCTCCCCCCTCTTCTGCCTCTCCCACCCCCTCACACTCCTCAGTCGCCCTCTTTTGTGATTTTTTGCTTTGTCGGCCTCGTCAAAGCCACTAACCACCTCTGTTGGATAAGGAATAGAGACCCCTTGATGCCCTTCTCCACCCTCTCATAGGAGACTCCTAACTTGTCTGCCAGCCCTCTCATATGTTCCTCCTCAACCTCTTCACCACCCCCATCAGCTCTCTCCCTTCTTCCTTGTCAGGAATGCCATCGACCTGCATCCCCTCCTCCCTACCCTAGAAGTAGGATTACTCGGGGGTTTGGTCTCATCTTTAGATGGCTCCAGCAGTGGGCCCGCCATTGCCTCCGGAAGGATATGATCCTCAGCATCAACCTCTGAAAGAGTCGCTCCCAACCTTTGCAGGCCGTCCCCTTCAATCGCTCTCAGATCCAGAGCGGATGGCATCGGCGACTGCACGTGAGGATGCAACACATATGATGGAGGGTCATGACCCTCTGTCTCCCTCCAATGTTTTGTATCTCTTCCCCATGGTTGACTCGCCTGACACTTTTAGTGCCCGACTTCACCATGATGTTGTAGAGTGTCAGAGACGATGACCTGTAGGGCTGCCAGTGCCTTTTTTTTATAGGGGAGGGGAAAGGCGGGGATCGAACCCCGGCCAACCTGCGCCAGTGGCATAAATGGGGTGTCCACTACGCCACTGGTGCGAGACACTACCAGTGCTTCTTGCTGTTGAGGACGTCTTCCAGGCAGTGCAACTTCCCTCCACCACACTAGGGCAAGGAAGGATGCCTTCTCCGGACCAGAAGCACCCTCCACTGTCGGCGCTGAGGACGGCGATGCCACCAATATGCCGTCCGGGTGGCCGAACCTGAGCACCAGACGTCCTTGTGTCGCTGGGAGGTTCGGGTGGGGAAGAAGCCCCTTAGCGGGCCTGGACGAACCTGTATTGCGTAGCCTACCGGACTCGGGCAAGTTTCGGGTCCCGCTAGGCGACCCAGAGCGATTACCCGATGAGGGAGGTGGGCTCGAGCCGCCTGGTCCGCTACTTTGATGTGCGGTCGGCCCAATAGTAGTGGCAAGTCGAATGAGCTTGGCCCTGGCCTGTAGACGTGGCCCAATAGAGCCGGAGCCTTTTGAATTTTGAAAACCCGCCCTCACTTCATCCCTAACTTCCGTCATGCCCCTGCAAAACCATGACCTGGCGGCGGCGGCTCATCGATTGCTCCTCCTTCACCCAGAGACTGAGGGCATGCGACTCCCTTTCAAGCTGAACTGTGACGACTGCTGGGATCGCCGCCGGGCTGGTCACCTGCACCACCACACCGATGGCTGTGCTTGAGCCCAATAGAGAGAAGCCCAGTGTCCCCCTGACCATGCTGCCGAAACTCTAGACCACGAACGAAACTCCTCCATCGCAGAGCAGTAGAGGGACTCCCTCTATAATGATGCGAAACCTCCTTGGCTTGGGACAAGGAATGAAGGGAAAGTGCCCCTTGACTTCATCCATCATTGGAGGCAGAGTGGGGCTCCTCCTGCCACGATGACACCCGACTCTGCCAAATCCGACCACCAGGAAGGTCGTCTGCGTCACCCTTGAGGTCTCCCAGCACCCCCCCTGCGAGTGATTTCCTCTGGCCCAACCGAACCCTCTACCACCGTCACACAGGCTCTGCCGCAGCCATCTTGAACGATTGAGCAGGAGGTCTGCCGGAAATTCCCCTGCATCTACGCAGCGTTTGCCGCCCGGCGCCCAAACCCCTGGTGGATCGTTCCCCTTCACCACCGCCACGAACGACCTACTACGTACGGACCTCCCCCGAGACCTAGCCGGCGAGGGAGTCCCCGCCTTGCAGAAATGCTTGATATGTCCTCTTCTCCCAGAGCTGAAGCAGGTTGGAGCTCGACTGGCTGTTCCCCTCTCGTGGACCACTCCAGCGGGCCATGTCTGGGGTTCTGAGAGCAAGGTGTCAAGGCTAGGTGAATTAGGGAAGCATTCCCAATATGAAGGCCCTAAGTGCCCATGGAAATGCATGATTGCAATATGACACATCTTAAGTTTGTTGCACTATACAAATGTGTATGATGGCTTTGGAGGGAAATGATAATTCAAACACATGTATGTGGCATTGATGCCAACTTTGATCTTTTTGAGCAATCTTTAGGAGAATGAAGAGTCCAATTTTTGAAGAGCCTGGTATTTTATCTGTTACTGAGCTGGTGGCCTGGTTAGAGCGTGATAATCCCCAGCAAGCCAAACCTAATACATCACTTTCTAACGGCTTCAGTCCAGTTACTAAACTGTAAATAATTTTGTGATATTGGACATCTAAGAAGTGTTTATATTTTCCGGAATCCAATAAGGCTGACTTCAAACCCCATCTAATTTATATTTTGCCCATGCCCCATCTAATTTATATTTTGCCCATGCTGTGGTAACTGTCGCCGATTTATGTGCATTATTATGATGGAGTAATTGATGCTGTCGTTAAATCAATTGCAGATTGAATGACCCTTTTTGGGGATATCCAGTGATTATGATTTCTGTTTTCTAAGACCTATAATAAGCTTCTTTTGAAAAATCTGCTTGTGCTTACCTGTCTAAACCATGTTACAATGAGAGCTGATCATGTAAAGTTGACGTATTGCATTCCTTTTGTGCACTCCTTGCTTTTCTACCTTTAGAGAATAAGAAAATACATAAGTATTCTCTGGCAAAGTTTTGAAAATTTTAGTACCAATGAAGCCTTAGCTTCAGATTAGTTGGGGGGGGGGGGAGTGACTGATGGATGGGGAAGACAACATTAATGTTTTTGTTGACCTCTGCATCTAAACTTCAAACTCAATCTGAGGCTGCAGATAAGACATAATATCTGGCTATTAGTGCTTTTGTTGCTGTGGATTAGATGCAATACTTATCTAGTAGTGCTTTTGTTGCTGTGGGTAAGATGCAATATCCATCTAGTAGTGGTTTTGTTTTTGATCCTGTCCTATATTATGGCCTCCATATTTGTCTAAGTATTGTTCTCGTGCCGTCTATGTGGCATTGCATTTTATGGATCTTGTTAGGGATCCATATGTAAGTCTTACATGACTTGCTGTAAACATTAGAAGTTCATTGTCACGTCCCGATTGCGGAACATCGGAGCGCGACAGTTATAACAAGACGATAGGAACCAACACAAAATAGCATCCACGATTTAAATAGACAACTCCAAATTGCACCATGGTCTAAGCCACAACTTTATTGAAAATCAATTCCAAACTGAGTTTATTACATCAAAGATTCAAATACTAATTGAACTCTTAAAGAAGAAACAAGTACAATGACTCTCTCACTCTCTAGACTAGTCTAATAAACTGGAAAAGAAAGATCTTCTAAGATGCCGGTGCACTCGATCACTCTTTTCTCTCTCCATCTGAGTGAATTTCTTCATCAGAATTACCTGAAAAATAATAATAAGCACTGAATGAGCGAAAAGCTCAGTAGGAATTATATTTCATCACTCGACAATCTTTAAGTGATTAGTATGTTGACAATGTAATAGGGGTACTAAATCATGAAACAGGTTCGATTATGTAAAACAAATCAATAGGACGATAATCAGGGTGACATGAGGATATAATCAGTAAAGATGAGGAGAATTTAGAGAACAAGAACAAGATTCCAAATGAAATAGTGCTGGGAATAACTTTGCATGTATTCAATTTTCAAGGAACATGCATCAAGTTTAATATAACAAGAGATTTGCCATATAACGAGTAATAACCAACAAGGGTCAGTGATCATGTACAAGTCAAGCAATCATTCATTCATGTAACGATTGAATTGTGTAGACCAATCAAGCATGCATGTAGTGTGATCATTCAACTCCCATGAGCGCAAGTATTTTCGGGTGCTCCTCTTAGAGTTAGATCGGGCCCTATAATTATCCGACATTGAGGTTGTTAGATCAAAGATCTCATGTAATTTTTAGTCCATCCTATGTTTAATGGCGAAGCAAATTCCAAGGAATTAAGCTTAGTAGTCAGAGCATAGAATCTAGCAAGACTTTATGAAACATGAAGGAGTTCAAGGAAATAAGGATTCGAGTTTGCCAAAATCGAAAATTCTGTTTTCACAGAGGTTATGAGGGTTCTGGTTGCAGTGATGGCAAAAAATTTCATGAGAACCAAGGCAAAAACATAGGTTGAAATGCATCACAGCAGGCGGACGTGTTACGAAGGATTTGGCAGAAACGCGTCAAGACAGTCTATCGCATTTAAAAGAGGTTTAATGGAAATGCGTCATATTGCAACACCATGTTCAAGAGGGATTTAACTAAAATGCGTCTCAGCAGGATGGCACGTTCCAAAGTAGGCCGGTTAAATCACGTCTCCATAGGATGATGTGATTTGAAAGGGTTTCAGAGTTTTTAGGGTACAACCAGCCCAGTGATCGAAAAGAGATTCCTTCGATGTCGGGGACTTCCAGAGGTCTTAGCGAAAGAGATTCCGGCCCGACGAGGGGACTTCTAGATAGAGAGTCTTTCTTTCACTAAGAAATATATTTTCGAATAAAATAGAGATAGAAATACCAAAACATAACGGGTTGAATTGCGTCTTAGCGGTGAGATGTGGTTCACAATATTTTAAAAGAAATCGAGAAAAACACAAGATGATTGAATCGCGTTTCTATGGTGAGACGAGATTCAAATGAATCGTGTCCTGACAGAAGGACGTGATTCAAGAATGTTTCCCAGAAAACATTAAAACTTAACTTCGGAAGCAGATGAATCGCCTCACGGTGGAAGGTCGCGATTTCAGAAATCATGTCTTCCCCATTAGATGCTGCATAAAACGTGAGTCTAAAATGCGTCGCATCTTCTTGACGCCAATCAGGAGAAATAAAACATTTACAAAAAAGAACATAGGCTATAATGTAGGCTTTAAATCAATTTTATATAAAAATTCAAGGATCAATTTTGACAGGGAACTAAAGACAGAATTGCAAACTCATATTATAAGATCTGGGAAGACTAAAATTTTAGTTCGACAGGATTCAATCAAGAGAGAGAAAATCAATCACAGGGTTAAATATAGTTTCCATAATTTTTGAGCATTAGTTTAGATTTAAGCTTGGTAAGAATTTAAAGCCTAAAAATATAGTTTTAAGAAAGTGATTAATAGATTAATACACGATGTTAAAACATGCTTAGAAAGCTTAAATCGCGGCCTTATAGGTCGATGTTAATCCCAGAATCACATCACAGGAAGAAGACGCAAAATTGGGGAATTGCGTCTTCCTCCTAAGATGCTATTCTGCGAAGAAATCAGAATCGCATCATGTCGCCTATTAAAGCGCGTCATCTGGTCATGACGTTATTCAACATTGGAATAAAATACATAACTGTTCAAAACTTGACATGGTAGCATTAAAACACTAAATTAGCAATGAATACCATACTATAAACGACAATCTATGCATGGAATCGAAGCACACATCTAACTCAACATGTGTTCAAGTTTAATTTGGTTTAGCATGTGAGACGACCTACCTATTGGATGACGAAGGAAGAGGAAGAACGCAAAGAACAATAACACGATCTCCTCGAACCCACGATTGATGTCCTCCTCGCCTACACCCAGCAGCCTTCATGTTCCCAACGGTTGATTAGGGCTGGCTGGGGGGTTACTAATCTTATTTATAGACTAACATCTCTATTAGTCCTAATTAAACTAATATTTCTGTTAAGATAACCCTAAATCAATTTTCACGATGGCTCTTTCCAATACCACCGCCGCCGTCCTCTTTTACATATTCATTAACCTAATTAGATTAGGGCGATCTTACGAATTCGACCGACCCTCCTCTTCTTGGCCTAATTAATTTTAGGGTTTAGCCCATTTGGTCCATTAAGGTTTTAGCCTTATAGGAATTGTTTACGTATGTTAATAAAAGGTTATGCATTTAGTTTTAATTGCTTAAAACTAAAATTGAAATTTAAATTGCCCTTTTATTGCGAGTAATTTTATTTATTTAAACAATCAAATATAAATATTTTATTACATATATATCAATATCTATTTAATTTAATTTGGTCTAATAATTAACCGGGCTGCTACATTCATCCCAAGCTCGAATTTGAGATGGGGGTGGAAACAAGCCAAACTGAGATAAGCTTTTCTTGTAGTGATAAATAACGGGCTCAATGCCCCCCAGCACATTTTAAACTGTGGACATAGGCAAGTTTGGCATGACTCAGGCTCTGTGGAGTTTGAGTCCGATCAAGTTTAACGAAGTATTTATACTTTGTATAAAATTTCTAACATATTTTAACGGTGCAAGCTCCCAAGCCAAAGTTGCGCTTCACCATCCTCAAGCTCGACATGTTTAGCCAAGTGATCCTGGCTTTGTTCAAGATTGAGCTTGACTCATTTTGGTAAACAAACAAGCCAAACAATTCCCAACTCAATCAAAATTTAAGTGGCTCACTAACAGCTTGCTTTCTTGCTAGCCCTTCTTCAAGGTCATCTGGGATGTAGAAAGATATCATGCATGTTTGTCTGGTCCCGGCAGTAATAGTTATTCTTGGTGGTTGCATTGCTGCACCTCTTGTTGAGTGAGCTTCGTGGGGAGTAAACCTTCACAATATTTTCATTATTTTTTAAGGTAGTTGCACCGAAACCTCCTTATATATATATGCATATATATATATAATTTATGTATTTGTGTGTGTGTGTTTCATGACCCACCTGAAGTTTATATCACTGGCCTAAATTGCATGATTTTTACATTATCCTTGTAGTTTGCTGTAGTACATCATTTTCCTTCTCAAACAGCTAGTTGATGAGGTATTGACCCCTTCATTACAGATGGCAAGAAAGCCTTTTAGTCAAACTTTTCTAATCATGTAATGAATATAGTTCGTTTTAGGTGGTCGTTGGTATGGTGCTTAGTTGAACATTTGTGTAGGAATTTGCCTGACCTGTCTCAGTAAATTTTACAATTGTTTTTATCTCATCTGGTTTTGTCCAATTGGAACTTTTATCTAGATTGAAATCCCTCTTTGTGGCTGTGCGTTTGCAGCAATTGATTGGTGGTGTTTCTGACTGGTTAAATATTAGCAACAAATTGCCATCATTCTGGCAACAGTTCAGTCATTGTTTTATTATTGTTGTTCTCTGTTTTGTAACATAACTTAAAAGGGTGAAATACACAGATGAAACCTCAAGTTCACTTGTTCTAACATTATGTTTTCGATCATTAGAGACTGAAACGCAATCCCTCTTTACTAAAATCTATTAATAGAGCTACATTCTAAAGCAGCATGACGTAAATTTTTGTTTCTTTTGTAAGGGGCAGATTTTTTTGTCCTGTAGTTGGTATGGATAGTCCAGCAATCTGATCGTCTTTCCAAAATGTAACAGTTTCAGAAGATAAAGGAGGCAATCGCAAAACACAGTACTGCGCGTTGTAGCATTGGCCCTCCAGTGGGTGTTGAAGATCTCAAAGGTCTTCTCGAAGCATCATCTCCGAAGGACAAGCCGGCAGGAGCCAGTTCAAGATAGTAGCATAGCTCACCATCTGCGTCTAAGCAGTTGTACTTTCTTGTAGACTTCTGCTCGCGTGTGTCACGCCGTATGATTTTTGGCGAAATAGCCTGTTCAAATGCTGCAGCATTCCTTGCCGATTAGTTTTTTTCCCAACTGTTCTACATGTATCTGAGCCATCTTTTCTCATTGTTTAGAGTGCTAACAGCATTGAGGAAGCTCCTGAAGATCAGAATGGAAGATCATGGTTTCAAATTCTTCTCAATTAAGGAGGATCAGGTGCTGGATGAGATGTTTCATTCTTGTTAATCTCTGTTCTATGGCCAATTGTAATCTCTGTTCTATCTACGTGTTATTGGCTAGGATCTGATCGAAACTTCTTCAAAATTGGTCAAGTACGTTATGGCCTAGGCTGATAGGGAGCACGTAAGTCTGTGCGCCTGGCATGAGAAGGTTATATATATATATATTTAATGCCTACAGCGGCCGTTTGGTAGCATTTGCCTGTCTATGTTAAAAGCTGCTGTTGTAGCTTTCAAATAACAATCTTCTTCACATCTTTTTCTTGAGATATGTGAGGAAAGAAATGCTAATAACATTGAAATTAAAGTTGCACTCGACCGATCCTTAATTATTTTTTGATGACCAAGGTATCTTCTTTATTTCTTAGTTAAATTCACCATTTCATTTGGCTATTTGTTCTTTAATAAAGGATTAACCAAACGTGATAAAGGATTTCTTGCAGCGTTGTGGTGGTGTCATGTCTGGACATATAATAATTTCTGTGATAATTGTATTTTTTGTTTTGCAAGAGATACACAGAAATATCTTTGTTTTGTGCGTGGAGAAGAGAGCAGGGAGATGGACTCCGACGGTGTTGTATTGGGAACAAAATCAGTTGATTGCACGCGATGGTATTCTTGCTACTTTAGTAGCGCTTGGGTAGCGGGTTTGGTTTAAGCTGGGTTATCTGGGACGGGTTACCTTTTAGTTATCTCATTTTTACTTTCATATGGAGGGGGTTAACTCAACAGAGTTAACTTAATTTTTTAAAAAATTATATAATTTGCCATCGGTTATTGTTCATTGTACAATATTTTTGGGATGTGAGCAGTGTTTTTTTTGCAACATTGTTAATTAATATACGGTGCCTTCTCCTGACTGAGAGAGAGAGAGAGAGAGAGAGAGAGAGAGAGAGAGAGAGAGAGAGAGAGAGAGAGAGAGAGGGACGTGAGCCAGGGGTTGGGCAAGGGAGGGTAAGGAAATTTGTTGCTGGCAGTGAGGTCGTTAGTGGCGGGAGGATGCATCATCGGCGGTGGCATCTTCATTGGAGGCATCGGAGGGGGGGGGGGGGGGTGGCAACTCTTTGTTAGTGGCTCTGCGTCGTCGGGCAAGGCGGGTAGGGCGGGGCGGCATCTACCTGCAGTGACGTCGTCGGCGAGGGGGTGGCATAGTCATCGACATTGGTGGTGGCTGCATCTTCGTCGTCTAACGGTGGTGGGGCAGTTGAGAGCATGGTTCGCCGACTCGGTGATCCGTACCGGATCGGTTCTTCCCTGATCCGGTACGGTACACTTAAAATACACTAGCTTTCTTTGTGACTCGACCCGACTCGGTCGGAGTCGGCACGAGTGGACCTGACTTGTTTCTTCCCTGATCCGATACGGTACGCCCGAGTCGGACGAGTCAAAACCGAGTCGTTGAACCATGGTTGAGAGTAGAAGAAGAGAGAGGGGAGTGCGGGAGTCAAGGGGCATTGAATGCCTAGGTTAACTCTTGGTTTAATCTGACGAAGCTCTAGAGTTGGGTTTCAAAACTCAGAATTAACCCCCTATTATCTCGGAACAACTCAACCTGACTATCAAAGCATTATCAGAGTTAACTCTAGATTAAAATTGGGTTAACTCTCGGATAACTCCCTAGCAAAGCGCTGCTTAGGATACCATCACCAAAACAAAGAAATCCCAAACACTTTGATATCCACCCATTGTAGATTTATTTTTTTGTAATTTAGTCATAAAGACTTGATAAAGTCAGTATTAGATTATGGAGTGAATCAACTTGAACCAAATTAAATCAAGAATATTTATTTAATTTAGTTTAAAAATAAAAAATTTAGAAACCGAATCAAACCCAACAATACGCCTTTAAAAGTTGAATCATATCCAAGGCATCAACGTTGTTACGAAGGTTTGATACTTGAATTGGTCTCTCCTTTGAACGGATGAATCTTAAAAGGCTAGAGTCGTGAAGGGGGATATTCTCCATTAAATGTTCTGCAGAGAAATGTTGTTATATATGGCTTGTGAGAAATGTGGCCTCGAAGGTGCCACTAGGCTGTCATTGTGCGAGATCAATGTCAACCGTCGCCTGGACAGTGTTCAATGAATATTGTTTCACCAAAATGCGACCCCTTAATTTCTTATTCAAATATGCCAGAAAACCTCAAATAATTTTCTGACTAAACCTGCAGTTAGTGCAGAATGATTAGTGGTCAGAATTTGGACTTTGGCCGCTCTCCCTTCTACACGGAACCAGTCCATGTAGATCTTATTTTCTTATATCCAGGAGGAATATAAGGTCAACAGTACCTTATACATTTAAAATCTATGACTTATAAACCATAATCAAACCGAAGAAAATAAGCTCGGGACAATGGGTTAAACCTGGTCATGAACAGTGTCACGATCCACAGAACGTGGTTGGTGGTCCCAAAGCCGTAATCAGAGTAGAAGATCCAGATATGGGTCTTTCATAGAACGCGGTCAGAGGGACAATCACGATCAAATGAACGCGATCTTTGGTCAGGCCGCGATCAAATGAACGCTACTGACAGAACCCGAACAGAATCTCATTCTATGGGTACGAAGGGCGGTCGATCCCTATCCTACATAGTAGGACGAGGATTCCAAATGTTTTCAGAATTTTTATGGTACAACTAGCTCAGTGTCCTTGTGGGAATCCAAGACTCGCGGAGACTTACGGAGGCCTTGATAAAGAAGTTCCAGTCCGACAAAAGGAATTAGACGGAGTGTCCAAACTTCACCAAGAATAGTGTTCCTATCTCACTACCAGAAACAAATAGAAAGCGATAGGTTAATGCCACCGGAGTGACCAAACCCTAAAAACAATATATTCATGATATATCCCAAGATAAAATCATGCATACACAATCAATGGAACTATCATGCAATGAAGCTAAAACATGCTATTATGAGTCTATTTCAGGTTACCAGGAGGTTAACTACTCTTTTAACATGTCATGATCATTAGAGATAAGGTAAGAATATAGAGTCAAAAGGACTAAGAACAAAGCTCATGAACTTAGAGAAATTAGGGTTAAAACGTATCTTCTAATTACATTAGTTGGTTCAGATGACATGTAGACGTAAAAACATCAATTTAGTCTCACTAACACTCACTTATTATGCTAGACAGGGCACTAGGGTTCCTGGAAACCCATGCCAGAACGCTATCATTAGGGGCACCGCGACTATCAAGAACGCGATCAGTCGGGGCATCGCTATCTTAACAGGAATATTAATAGAAAATAAAATTTCAAATATCAGGTCGCAGTGTATCGGCCCACCGCGTTCAGAGACGCGGTTCCTATAGGGGCCGCGACTCCGAACAGAGAACCATTCTGGCAGAAAAACCCTAAAACAGCAATACACAGTACATAGTTCATGAAATTCATGCAATATAGCTCTTCAAAATTGGGGAAAATGATACAGGAAGATAGAGGACATGCAGATGCACTTGTTTGAATCATTAATTGAAGGTTTAGCTCGAGAGATCACCTACCTTTGAGCCGAATTAGGAAGAAGAGGAAGAAGAACAGTGACACCACAAAACTTGAAGAAAATCTCACGAATTCTCCTCCTAGATCGATCCTCCCACGCTTAGAAGATTGCTCCCATGATCTAAGGTCGACTAGGGAGACTATGGGGTCCTATTTATAGGATTTAAGACTCTTAAGAGTCCTAATTAGGTCATGAAAATCTAGATAGGGAAGAACTCCGAAAATCTCGATTTTTATTTATATCTAGGGCCGTCCTACCACATCTAGATCGAATTAGGGTTAGGGTTTAGGCTAAATTCAACCTCCTCTTAGTGGATTAGGGTTTGGTTAAAGTTATTAGCCCATTAGGGTTAGAAAAAAACTAAATTAGCCCAATTTAAAACAAAGGTTTTAGAACTTTCAAAGTTTAGAAATTAATTTAACCCATTAAGCCTTAATTACACATTGAAACCACTAAAAATTCTTTTATGTATCTTCCATTATAATTTCTTTTATCTATTATAATTTATCAAGTTTTTGCCCCTTTTCAAATTTTACACTCATTTAATTAATCCTAGAAAATTCAGGTTGCTACAGACGGCGACAGCGATGACGAGGATCGAGCCTTGAACGAGGGCGTTTTCACGTTTTCGAGGAAAACCGGCCGAGAAAGAGGCGTTTCGGAGTGGATGGCATCCCCTTTACGTGAAATCTTCATGAGAGGTAGGGGGATGGATCCCGAACCCTTGTGCGTTGATTTCCCGCGGTTTCATGCCGATTTGGGTGAGTTGGAGTGGGTTTTCTTCTTGCCGGGGAAAATACATGTTTTGGGGCGAGTGACGTTTCCTACCGATCTGGGTGGTATTTCTTAGCCAATCTTGTGGCTCTGATGGAATGGATGTTGGGGAATGCTTCCCCCTTACTTTCCACATGTTTCCTTGTGATTTGAGGCCAAGGTGAGGCCAAGAGCAGATTTTCATTATGTTTTGGGAAGGTTTGAGCATGATTTGGGGTGAGCAATGGATTCGTCCGATTGTTGTCAGTTTTATGGTTTAGATGTGTCCTCCTGGTGGGTAGGAGGTTGGGGAATGGTTTCCCCTTATTTTTACCCTCATGCGGAGCGAGTAGGGAGTGGAACGAGACCCCATGGTGGGGATCCCACTGCTAAATCGTCAAAATTAGTCGACCGATGGCCTAGGTTGGTCGATCGTTCTGGCCCTTTCGATCAAGACCGTTCTGGGAAAAATGGTCAATTGACCCTAACTGAAGCGGTCGATTGATTTGACCCAATGGTCGACCGATGAGGGCAGTCGGTCAGCTGATGGCCAGGGTAGGTCGACTGACCGGAGGCTCGATCAACCCGTTTGACCCCTAAAATTTGGGTTTTGCCCCTGAATAACTAAATTAATATTATAATCATTCCATTCATTAAAAATTGGGCCATCTTGGGCTCGTTTGGGCGGCGGTCACCCTAAGATTTGGTTCGCCACGAGCGAAGCTTCAGAGTTCTTACATAGGGTTTACCCTCATGGTTGGGTGTTCTTATAAGAACCTAGTGTATCTATGTGAGCCACATGGGGTTAGTGTCCCTTGGTCCTTTGCTAGCCTTGCATGCCGACTCGAGGGACGTGTTGATGGGTGTTGTTCGGGCCAATGTTGGTTGGTTTCTGCCCAACCATGTGTTACGGCTTAGGGCCGTATTCTACTCAGGTTTTGAGTACGGGCGTGGACACTCTGACAGTTTCCATGAGGCTACAGGTTTACTATTTTACAGTAGCACTATCTTGGGGCCATATCGAGGTAGGACCAGGCAAGACTTCCTAGTGAGTACAGTGCTCATAGCAGAGGTGAGACCGCCTGAGCGCAAGTACCTTGGCTTAGGCAAGTGTACATGGCTGTTGGGTGTAGGGGCGCGTACCCCGTGTCAGGTTGCAGGACACGGTTGTGATGTTGGTTGTAGAGGCATGGACCCTAGCCATAGGGAGAGGTGTGCACGCATGTCTCTTTGCCCTCCCAAGACCGGGTGTAGGCTGCACATGAGACTTGAGAGTCGGCTGGCTGAGGTAGAGTTACTGACAACGTTGTCGCGGCCCTACTGATAGTTGAGGTAGAGCTTACACGATGATGAGGTCATGGCTCCCTTCTTGGTTGGAGATTGAGGTTTCTCTGGCATGGAGGCCGTAGTCCTTCCGAGGGTGGAGATTGTGCCCTTGATCGTGTAGTCTTAGCTGTGGCTTCCGTCAGTGAGGACGGTCCTTCACGACAGAGGTGTCGTGGGTTTTTCCAGTAGCGTAGTCGTGGTTTGTCGTTGGTTCAGCAGTTCCAACCGTGAGATCAGGATTTTCCTCGTTGAGAGTGGGAGTAGCTTAGAGAGCCATGATTCCTCCAACTACTGTCGTTACTATTATTACTCCTATTGTTATTATTATTATTGTTGTTGTTTCACCGTCATTGTTGTGGTGGGGATCCGCAGGACCCCTATTGAGCCAATGAGATGAGACTTTCCCCTTCCTTTTCAGGTGTGACATTTCCACTAGGAGTTTGGTGGTCCAGTGCGGCGTCCGGAGGGTTTAGTTGCCAACGTGCTTGAGTCGGGGTATGTCCCAAGATTATGTACTTTCCTTTCTTTTAGACTATACTTTTTGGACATTGTACTCTGGACTATAAACTATTTGAACTATATTAAATGTAATTTAATTTTTACACTTTAAATTCTATATTTATTTTAGATTCTGATGCATCTCCATAATGTTAATTTAACCCTTTCGAGTCCTATGACTCATGGGTAGCGGGCTAGGATTTGAGTCACACTGATTCCTTTCCGGTACTCGAATCCTGGGTTGTGACAGAGAAGCTAGTGAATCAGCTAGGATGTTTTGACCTCTAAGGGTATGCACCTGTAATATCCCGGACCTTTCGGATCCTCCTTCATGGGTCCCGGATCTAGTTTTCGGAGTGTCCGGCTCCGTTGTGTCCGAAATTTCGTTTCGGACATCTTTCGTGTTCGGATCGGCGCGATCCGGAGTCGTTTCGGAGGCCCGGAGGCGTTCCGCGGCTTTTTCCGCGTGTGTTTTCCGATTCCCGGTGTGTGTTTCGGCTTTTCTCTTCGGACGCTCGTTGCGGGTGAACCGGGCTGTTCACACGGACACGAGTGGTACCGTTGCGATCGGTGCGTTCCGAGGATCGCGGGGGTGTGATTTCCTAATTTTTGGAATTTTACGGATTTTCCGGGTTTTTCTATAAAACCCTTTTTCTTTTCTCCCCCCCCACCATCTTCTTCTTCCTCTCTTCTTCTTCCTCCTTCCTCCTCCACCGTGTCTCCCTCCCTCTCCCTCTCTTCCTCCCGGCTGGCCACGGCGAGCTCCCCTCCGGCTGCAGACGGCGGCGGGGCGACGGCGCGGTGACGTGGGCGGCGGCGAGGCGGTCGTGGGGGCGTGCGGCGAGCGTGGGAAGCTTAAGGAAGAACGAGGGTTTTCAAGCGTTCTTCGCGATTCGTGGACGATCCGGCGGAGCATTCGCTCCATTGAGGTAGGGTGACGTTCCCTAGCTCTTCGCCGTTCTTTTCCGTGGTTTGTAGGCCGCGGGGAGGCCGAGAGGGGCATGTTTGGGTGTTTTTGGGGTTTTTCCATGTTTTGGGGTGAGCCGCCCGATCTATGGTTTTAGCCCATGATTCTATGTTTTGGTGGCTTAGATGCATGCTAGGGGTCCCCAGGGGTCTTCCCCCTTGTTTTCCCCCTCTCCGGTGGAGGTACGGGGGCGTGGTTGGTGTTTTTGGGGTTTTCCCGCCGTAGCGTGCTCTGGGGCAAGCGACGGTCACTCCAGTGACCGTCACATGCTTGTAACGCCCCTAGAGGGGTGCGTTACTTCCCTGGGTGTTGGCCTTTGGGGTCGAGGACTGTAGCGGTCCTGCGACTGGCCGCCGTTTGCTAGTGACGCCCCTGGGCTGGGCCGTCACATGCGTTTCGACCGTTGGTTTTGACCGTTGGGGGTCAGGCCATGTAACGCACCGAGATAGGCGCGTTACATGCGTGTAACGCACTGAGGCAGGAGCGTTACTTCCTGTTGTCCCCCATGTGGATGGGCCAAGCGACGCACTGGGCCCAGCGCGTTACTTACAAGCGACGCGCTGGGGCAGGCGCGTCACTTCCCTTTCCATCCCGAGCGTGAAGGCCATGCGACGCGCTGGTCTAGGCGCGTCACATGCGAGTAACGCACTGAGCCCGACGCGTTGCTTGCAAGCGACGCGCCAGGGTAAGCGCGTTACTTTCCCTGTGGTTTTGGAGGGTGTGGGGCGCCGTGTGACGGCCTGTCTCAGGCGCGTTACTTTCAAGCGACGCACTTGAGCAGGCGCGTCACTTCCCCTACCCTTCTGGCCGTGTGACGGTCTGCCTTAGACCGCCATTTGTAAGTGACGGCCCTAGAGTGGACCGCCATTTGTCTGTGACGGTCCAGGGTCGGACCGCCACTTCCTGTGTTGCCCCATGAGGGTGGCAACCTCGCTTTTCTCCGACCGTGGTCTCCGTGCGACGGGACTAGTGCGTGGGGTGGTTCCCACATGTTGTCGGGCTTGGGCGTTGTTTTTCGTAACTTGAGAGTCTACTCCTTCAGTGACCCTCCACTAGTCGTAGCCTACTAGTACGCGTGTGCTAGTCGCACCAGGGAGTGGTGTACGGGCTGACCTTTAGAGACGGTTTGTGGACCGGTTACCGTTGGGCCCCACGTCTTGCAGCCAGAGTCCGGCTGAGGGGAAAACCGGTCAGAGGGCCAGACCAGGGACGCGCGGTCTGTGTGTGCACACGTGGTTGGGGGCGGTTGGACCCACGTCGACGGGCGTGACCCCAGCTAGTCACTTGTTGTAGTTACTTGTACGGTGTTTGCGCCTCGGGTAGGACCTACCATGTCAGGCGGTTCACCTGCGGTGCGGTGTAAGACGTCAGGGGACGCTACCGGCTGTGCTTCTAGTGGGTGGTACTCCTGTCGAGTACGGAGTGTCAGACTGTCAGTCGTGTGTTTCCGACCTTCGGGTTTTAACGGTTCGACCGTTGAGTTTCGGTCTTCTCGTACCGTGGCACGTGTGTCGGTTTGCGTGCCGTTAGGGTCTAGTTCTGTAGAGTACAGGGCTTTCCTTTCCGAGGTACCTTCCTACCGCTAGGGTAGTGGTTTCTCGTTTTGCGAGGTAGGGTTCGAGTGATCCCTACTGAGTCTTGTTCCGAGACTCATTCCCTGCGTGTTTTCACCGTGTTTCAGGTGAGGCGCCACCTTCGGGGAGCGTGTCTGGAGCGCAGCGGAAGCGTGGTGCGGGTGCCCAGAGGTAGTGCCAGAGGTCAGAGCCGGGGGATGCCCCGTGTAGCTGTACTTTTCTTTCTTGTCACTGTACTAGTCGTGGACTACTGTTGCTGTTGTTGTCATTTTATTGTGGACCATGTAAATTGTTAATTCATTTCCTGCTTAATATCATAACTGTTTAATTTCTGCAATTATTTGTGATGCTTGTGTAGTTTCCACACCATCCTTTTAACCCTTCCGAGTCTTCGGGCTCGTGGGTGGCGGTGCGAGTCTCGGGTTATCGGGCCTTCCCGGTAATCGGATTCTCGGGTCGTTACAGCTGGTATCAGAGCGCGGTTGTGGAATTACATGAGAATCATAGGTAATTGTATTGGTCCACTAGTCCATGACGATGATGTACATGTGACGCTGGCATTGGGCACCGCGTGTTTTATTCTGACCTTCCGTTTCTGTGTTTTCTGTCTTGTGCTTAAGGAGCGAGGATGGCGCCGAGGAGGAGTTCTCGCTCTCAGCAGGGGCAGTCGGCTGGAGGTCAGGAGATCCAGCAGGGGGTCCAGAGGGACCAGGAGGAGCATAGCAGAGTTCCGGGAGCTACCGAGGCCGCGGATGCTGCGAGGGCTCCGGGGGCCGAGGGTTTTCTCCGTGGCATGTACCATCTCATGGCTCAGCAGTTCGGCGGAGAGGCCGGTGAGGGCTCGTCAGTCAGGGGTGGGCCAGGCCGAGCAGTGAGGGATTTCATGCAGTTTCATCCACCTTACTTTAGCGGCCAGGCAGACCCTGATGCGGCTCGTGATTGGCTTGATGAGATGGAGCGGGTGTTCAGTTCTGCGAAGAGTGCTGTCGAGGACAGAGTGGTGTTGGCCTACAACCAGTTGCAGGGTACGGCTCGGAGGTGGTGGTCTTCCGAGTGGAAGACATCCTTTCAGCTTCGTCCGCTTGAGCAGATTGAGTGGGATGACTTTGTCAGTGCTTTCGAGCGTACGTACTGTCCAGATGTTGTTGCTACGCAGCGGATGCGGGAGTTTCTGGAGCTGGTGCAGGGTGACATGTCCGTGTTGCAGTACAGGGCCCGATTTGTCGAGCTGGGTCGGTACGCACCTCATATCATGGAGCATGAGAGGGTGAGGACGACGCAGTTTGTGCAGGGCTTGAGGCTGGAGCTGAGGCACCATCTGATCGCGAATGGGGCCACTGATCTCGAGACGGCGTCTCGCGTTGCGATTTCCTTGGAGATGGATATGCAGAGGACTCGAGGACCGATCAGCCAGGGGCAGTCTGTGTCAGGTCGCAGCCAGCAGTCGGCGACTCAGCAGCAGGGTTTCTTTCAGTCTGCGTCGGGTGGTTCAGGAGTACCGGCATCGGCAGCTTCGGTGACAGGATCTGCGTCCTTTGGCACGAAGGTCAAGAAGTTCTTCAAGAAGGGGTTCGGCAAGAAGAAGTCCAAGGATCAGGGGCAGGCTTCATCGGGCAGTGTGCAGCAGCCGTTTCCTTTGCAGCGACAGGGATCGGTGGGTGGATCGCGAGGACCTTGTCCACGGTGTAGTGGGACCCACCCAGGCAGGCAGTGCACGGCGCCGATCATCTGTTTTCGGTGTGACCAGCCAGGGCACATGGCGCGCGACTGTCCTCAGAGGCCGCCGCAGCAGCAAGTTTCCCAGCAGCAGCAGCAGCAGGGACAGTATCCGCCGCTACCCAGGTCAGCTAGTGTGGGAGGCAGGCAGAGAGCTCGTGGCCAGATCACGCACTTGACCAGGGCAGAGGCAGTAGCGTCGCAGCTCGTGGAAGGTACCGTTCAGATTTTGGGTTGTGCGGCTCGGGTTTTATTTGATTCTGGCGCGTCTCATTCGTTTATTTCGGAGGATTTCGCGTCGAGCGTCGAGGAGCCGGTGACCCAGTTGTCCTGTGATTTGGCTGTGGAGTTGCCTTCGGGTGACTTTATGGTCACTCCGTATTGCTTCGACCAGGTTCCGGTGTGGATCGATGGGCGGAGTATGCCAGGCAGGTTGTATGCGTTACAGCTTCGGGATTACGACGTGATTCTAGGCATGGATTGGCTCGAGACTCATGGAGCGGTGGTGGATTGTGGGATGAAGAGGGTCTACTTCCAACATCCGAGCAAGAGGACCTTCTATTTCCAAGGTATCCGTTCCGCCCCTTCTCGATTTCTTATCTCTGCTATTCGAGCCCGTCGATTGCTTGATTCAGGTTGTCAGGGTTTTCTCGCGTCTGTGGTTGTGTCTGACCGGATGGAGCCGAATGTCGAGGACATTGCGGTGGTGTGCGAGTTTCCCGATGTTTTTCCTGAGGAGTTGCCTGGATTACCTCCCCAGCGGGAGATCGATTTCGTGATCGAGGTTGTACCTGGTACGGGACCTTTGGCGAAGGCTCCCTACCGTATGGCCCCCGCTGAGTTGAGGGAGTTGAGGGCGCAGTTGCAGGAACTGTTGGCCAAGGGGTACATTCGTCCGAGCTTTTCCCCTTGGGGTGCGCCCGTGTTGTTCGTGAAGAAGAAGGACGGTAGTCTGCGGTTGTGTATTGACTATCGGCAGCTGAATGAAGTGACCGTTAAGAACAAGTATCCATTGCCGCGGATTGATGATTTGTTCGACCAGCTGCAGTCTGCGCGAGTGTTCTCGCGGGTTGATTTGCGGTCCGGTTACTATCAGCTGAGAATTCGCGAGTCCGATGTGGAGAAGACTGCGTTCAGTACGAGGTACGGGCATTATGAGTTTCTGGTGATGCCGTTTGGGCTCACCAATGCCCCAGCAGCCTTCATGGACTTGATGCAGAGGGTGTTTCATCCGTATTTGGACCAGTTCGTGGTCATTTTCGTGGATGACATCCTTGTTTATTCGCGGTCTGCTGAGGAGCATGCGTACCATTTGGGTGTGGTGCTGCAGACGTTGCGAGATCACCAGTTGTTTGCGAAGCTCAGCAAGTGCGAGTTTTGGCTCAGCGAGGTGCACTTTCTGGGGCACGTGATCTCTGGTGATGGCATTTCCGTGGATCCCGCCAAGGTCGAGGCTGTGATGCAATGGCCGAGGCCGAGGTCGGTGACGGAGATCCGGAGTTTCTTGGGGCTTGCAGGTTATTATCGCCGGTTTATCCAGGATTTTTCCCGCATTGCGACCCCGATGACGAGGCTCACGCGGAAGGATGTGCCTTTCGTCTGGTCCGAGGAGTGTGAGCAGAGCTTTAGGGAACTGAAGAGATTGCTCACCTCGGCTCCGGTGTTGGTTTTGCCTTCTGGATCGGGAGGTTTTGTGGTGTGTACAGATGCTTCCGGCGTCGGATTGGGTGCTGTTCTGATGCAGCATGGTAGAGTGGTGGCTTATGCATCTCGGCAGCTAAAGCCCCATGAGGAGAACTACCCTACCCATGACCTTGAGTTGGCGGCAGTGATCTTCGCGCTGAAGATCTGGAGGCATTATCTGTACGGTGAGAAGTTCGAGGTGTTCACTGACCATCAGAGTTTGAGGTATGTGTTCTCGCAGAGAGATCTGAACCTCAGACAGAGGCGTTGGATGGAGTTCATGAAGGACTATGACTTCACCCTGTCTTATCAGCCGGGCAGGATGAATGTCGTCGCCGATGCCTTGAGTAGGAAGGTCGTGATCAGTACCTTGATGCTGAGGAAGTGGAGGCTCTGGGAACAGGTGCCCGAAGTATCTTTCAGGCTCAAGATTCCCCAGGAGCCAGGGTTGGCAGTGCTTGCGAGTCTGACTGTCACTCCTGCTATTCGTCGTCAGGTGACAGAGGCTCAGCATGCGGACCCTGAGCTGCCCCGGATTCTTGCGATGGCTGATGTGGAGCTCGGCGAGGACGGTGCTGCGAGGTTTCGTGGCAGGCTGTACGTCCCAGCGGAGGAGCAGGTTCGTCGTGCGGTGTTACGCGAGGCTCATGGGAGCAGGTACACTGTGCACCCGGGTGCGACGAAGATGTATCGGAGCTTGCGGAGGCAGTTCTGGTGGCCTGGCATGAAGAGAGATGTGGCCGAGTTTGTGGCCAGGTGCCTGATCTGTCAGCAAGTGAAGGCGGAGCATCAGCGACCAGGCGGTACTCTCCAGCCCTTGGATGTTCCTGCTTGGAAGTGGGACCATGTGACCACAGATTTTGTGGTGGGGTTGCCCAGAACCCCGACTGGGCAGGACAGTATTTGGTTGCTGGTGGATCGGCTGACGAAGGTGACGCGGTTGTTACCGGTCAAGGTCAGCTGGAGCGTGCCTAAGTTGGCTCGTCTTTATGTAGAGCGGATCGTGCCGTTGCATGGGGTTCCCATTTCGATCGTGTCGGATCGGGATCCGCGCTTCACTTCTGGATTCTGGAGGAGTTTCCAGCGAGCTCTTGGCACGGAATTGGCATTTAGCTCGGCGTATCATCCACAGTCAGATGGTCAGTCTGAGAGGACCATTCAGACCTTGGAGGACATGCTGAGATCCTGCTGCCTGGAGTGGCAGGGGAGTTGGATTCATCACCTACCGTTAGTGGAGTTTGCCTATAACAACAGCTTTCATTCGAGCATCGGCATGGCTCCTTATGAGGCATTGTATGGGCGTCCTTGTCGGACTCCACTTGATTGGTTTGAGGTGGGTGAGCGTGTTTTGACGGGACCGGAATTGGTGCAGCAATGTGTGGATGTTGTGCACCTGGTTCGTCAGAACATGTTGGCGGCCCAGAGTCGGCAGAAGAGCTATGCTGACCGTAGGCGGCAGCCCCTCGAGTTCGCCGTGGGCGATCATGTGTTCTTGAGAGTTTCTCCGATGAAGGGGGTGATGCGGTTTGGACGGCGTGGGAAGCTGAGTCCCCGCTATATTGGTCCTTTCGCGATTGTGGAGCGCATCGGTGAGGTTGCTTACCGGTTGCAGTTACCCTCTGAGTTGGCGTCGGTGCATGACGTGTTCCACGTCTCTATGTTGCGGAAGTATATGCCCGATGACTCTCATGTGCTCGAGTTTTCCGTTTGGCCTGAGGTGACTCCAGATCTTTCTCTCCCAGAGTTTCCGATCCGCGTGGAGGATAGGCGAGAGCAGCGCCTGCGGAACAAGGTCATTCCCTTGGTAAAGGTCGTGTGGCAACGACACTCTGGTGGTGAGGCTTCGTGGGAACGTGAGGACGAGATGCGTCAGCAGTTCCCGTACTTGTTTGAGTGAGTCTTCCTCTTCTTTCCCCTTGGGTTGTTCTCAATTTCGAGGACGAAATTCCTTAAGGGGGGAGGGCTGTAATATCCCGGACCTTTCGGATCCTCCTTCATGGGTCCCGGATCTAGTTTTCGGAGTGTCCGGCTCCGTTGTGTCCGAAATTTCGTTTCGGACATCTTTCGTGTTCGGATCGGCGCGATCCGGAGTCGTTTCGGAGGCCCGGAGGCGTTCCGCGGCTTTTTCCGCGTGTGTTTTCCGATTCCCGGTGTGTGTTTCGGCTTTTCTCTTCGGACGCTCGTTGCGGGTGAACCGGGCTGTTCACACGGACACGAGTGGTACCGTTGCGATCGGTGCGTTCCGAGGATCGCGGGGGTGTGATTTCCTAATTTTTGGAATTTTACGGATTTTCCGGGTTTTTCTATAAAACCCTTTTTCTTTTCTCCCCCCCCACCATCTTCTTCTTCCTCTCTTCTTCTTCCTCCTTCCTCCTCCACCGTGTCTCCCTCCCTCTCCCTCTCTTCCTCCCGGCTGGCCACGGCGAGCTCCCCTCCGGCTGCAGACGGCGGCGGGGCGACGGCGCGGTGACGTGGGCGGCGGCGAGGCGGTCGTGGGGGCGTGCGGCGAGCGTGGGAAGCTTAAGGAAGAACGAGGGTTTTCAAGCGTTCTTCGCGATTCGTGGACGATCCGGCGGAGCATTCGCTCCATTGAGGTAGGGTGACGTTCCCTAGCTCTTCGCCGTTCTTTTCCGTGGTTTGTAGGCCGCGGGGAGGCCGAGAGGGGCATGTTTGGGTGTTTTTGGGGTTTTTCCATGTTTTGGGGTGAGCCGCCCGATCTATGGTTTTAGCCCATGATTCTATGTTTTGGTGGCTTAGATGCATGCTAGGGGTCCCCAGGGGTCTTCCCCCTTGTTTTCCCCCTCTCCGGTGGAGGTACGGGGGCGTGGTTGGTGTTTTTGGGGTTTTCCCGCCGTAGCGTGCTCTGGGGCAAGCGACGGTCACTCCAGTGACCGTCACATGCTTGTAACGCCCCTAGAGGGGTGCGTTACTTCCCTGGGTGTTGGCCTTTGGGGTCGAGGACTGTAGCGGTCCTGCGACTGGCCGCCGTTTGCTAGTGACGCCCCTGGGCTGGGCCGTCACATGCGTTTCGACCGTTGGTTTTGACCGTTGGGGGTCAGGCCATGTAACGCACCGAGATAGGCGCGTTACATGCGTGTAACGCACTGAGGCAGGAGCGTTACTTCCTGTTGTCCCCCATGTGGATGGGCCAAGCGACGCACTGGGCCCAGCGCGTTACTTACAAGCGACGCGCTGGGGCAGGCGCGTCACTTCCCTTTCCATCCCGAGCGTGAAGGCCATGCGACGCGCTGGTCTAGGCGCGTCACATGCGAGTAACGCACTGAGCCCGACGCGTTGCTTGCAAGCGACGCGCCAGGGTAAGCGCGTTACTTTCCCTGTGGTTTTGGAGGGTGTGGGGCGCCGTGTGACGGCCTGTCTCAGGCGCGTTACTTTCAAGCGACGCACTTGAGCAGGCGCGTCACTTCCCCTACCCTTCTGGCCGTGTGACGGTCTGCCTTAGACCGCCATTTGTAAGTGACGGCCCTAGAGTGGACCGCCATTTGTCTGTGACGGTCCAGGGTCGGACCGCCACTTCCTGTGTTGCCCCATGAGGGTGGCAACCTCGCTTTTCTCCGACCGTGGTCTCCGTGCGACGGGACTAGTGCGTGGGGTGGTTCCCACATGTTGTCGGGCTTGGGCGTTGTTTTTCGTAACTTGAGAGTCTACTCCTTCAGTGACCCTCCACTAGTCGTAGCCTACTAGTACGCGTGTGCTAGTCGCACCAGGGAGTGGTGTACGGGCTGACCTTTAGAGACGGTTTGTGGACCGGTTACCGTTGGGCCCCACGTCTTGCAGCCAGAGTCCGGCTGAGGGGAAAACCGGTCAGAGGGCCAGACCAGGGACGCGCGGTCTGTGTGTGCACACGTGGTTGGGGGCGGTTGGACCCACGTCGACGGGCGTGACCCCAGCTAGTCACTTGTTGTAGTTACTTGTACGGTGTTTGCGCCTCGGGTAGGACCTACCATGTCAGGCGGTTCACCTGCGGTGCGGTGTAAGACGTCAGGGGACGCTACCGGCTGTGCTTCTAGTGGGTGGTACTCCTGTCGAGTACGGAGTGTCAGACTGTCAGTCGTGTGTTTCCGACCTTCGGGTTTTAACGGTTCGACCGTTGAGTTTCGGTCTTCTCGTACCGTGGCACGTGTGTCGGTTTGCGTGCCGTTAGGGTCTAGTTCTGTAGAGTACAGGGCTTTCCTTTCCGAGGTACCTTCCTACCGCTAGGGTAGTGGTTTCTCGTTTTGCGAGGTAGGGTTCGAGTGATCCCTACTGAGTCTTGTTCCGAGACTCATTCCCTGCGTGTTTTCACCGTGTTTCAGGTGAGGCGCCACCTTCGGGGAGCGTGTCTGGAGCGCAGCGGAAGCGTGGTGCGGGTGCCCAGAGGTAGTGCCAGAGGTCAGAGCCGGGGGATGCCCCGTGTAGCTGTACTTTTCTTTCTTGTCACTGTACTAGTCGTGGACTACTGTTGCTATTGTTGTCATTTTATTGTGGACCATGTAAATTGTTAATTCATTTCCTGCTTAATATCATAACTGTTTAATTTCTGCAATTATTTGTGATGCTTGTGTAGTTTCCACACCATCCTTTTAACCCTTCCGAGTCTTCGGGCTCGTGGGTGGCGGTGCGAGTCTCGGGTTATCGGGCCTTCCCGGTAATCGGATTCTCGGGTCGTTACAGCACCAATGTGAGCTTCCTAAACCACCTGACTACCTTGCTGACCAGATCTTGGTATGGCTTCAGCTTTAGATCCTGGGTTTGGTACTTGCTCAGGGACTATCGGAGTATCAGTTGAGAATCACCTATTATTGTTAATTCCTTGACTCCGAGGACTAATGCCATCTTTAGACTTGTGAGGAACGCCTCGTACATGACCATATTGTTCGTGGCTGGGAAGGATAGCTGGTAAGCGTGGGGAATGAGTACCCCTTCCGGGGGGAGGAGGGCGGCTCTGATGCCACAACTTTGGAGTTAAGTGCATCCTCAAAATAGAGAATCCATGAAGGTTCACCATTGATGATGGCTCCTAACTCTTCATTTGAGAAGTCCTCATTGACGGGAGAGTGTGTAGGGAGTGGATGGTGAGTGAGATGCTCAACGATGGCATGCCCCTTGATAGTCTTTTGACTTATGTAAGTGATATAAAATTGGTTAAGGAAGCTTTTCCATCCCATCAGACAGTCAGCCAAAACCAACTTTTCAGGAAAGTACTTAATTGGGTCCATAAGGGCCAGAAGTTCAACTTCATGAGTTAAAAAATAGTGCTTCAATTTCTGAGCCACCCAGATGACAGCCACACAAGTTCTTGCCATGATAGTGTACTTCTTTTCAACATCATTAACAACTTGGATAGGTAGTAGACTGCTTGTTCTCTCTTCTCATCATTGTATTGAGCCAAACCTGCTCCGACAAATTTCTCCGTGGTGAACACATAGAGCAGTAGAGGCTGACCTAGGACTGGGGGTGCTAGCACAAGAGGATTAAGGAGATAGATCCTCAGATCATCAAAGGCCTTTTAGCATTTCTCATTCCATTCGAATTTTGCCTCTCCTTCAAGCATGCCATGGAAGGTCTTGCATCTTTGAGAGTGATGAGAAATGAATCTTCTAATAAATTGCAAACGCCCAATTAGACCTCGAACTTCTCTGATGTTCTTAGGAAGAGGCATTTCGACGATGGCCTTGGTCTTGTTGGGATCTATTTCAATCCCTCTCTTATTCATGAGCATACCCCATGTTAATTATCCCTCACTTGTTTTATAATTCTACAATAATAGGTATGTCAAGGGTCAAGAAGAATTTGCGGTTGTCAAGGACATGTTAATACCCTTATCCCAGGAACTATTATCATGTGATTTAAATGTTCCTATGAATGGCACAATAAACACCTTAGCCATTCCCATGAAGGCGGTTTAAGACATGATGACTTTAGCTAAGGATGCTCCATTCACTCCTAGTCAAAAGTTGAGTGCTGATACCTTTCCTTCCTTACAACGTGTACTTCACTACATTCATGTCACCAATATTTATCCCAAGGGAGAAAATTTGAATGAGGTTACTGATGTGCATCGGTTCCTACTTTACGATATGATGGAAGAAATATTGGTCAATTTTCCACAGTTGATGCTTCATTTGATCATCAAGTGTAGAACTAGACTCTCTAGAGGATTTTCCTATGCAAAAATTCTCACTTGTGTGTTTGAATATGTCGGTTTGCCATGAAAATAAACCATTTGAAGTCATACCAAGGTCAAATGTCTTTAATAAGTACTCTGCTTGCATTATCATGGAATATAAATTAGCTTAGCATAGTATTCGTCGCATAAAGAGAGAACCTGGTGGAAAGGAAGAAGATGATGAACTCTCTCACAAATTTGACAAAATTGGTGAGCACAAGTATGCCATCTTCTCCTCATCTTCCTCCTCCTTGGAATAAGTTGGATCATAGCATCATAACATCTAATTAGGTTTCATCTAGTCTTGCATTATTTTTGGCTTTTTAGATTTCACCTCCCTTTATTGATGATGTCAAAAAGGGGGGTCATAAGGTGTTTTGTAAAGTCCTTAGTGGAACCTAGGAGTCGAGTCCATGCTAGTATAGTCTAGGTGATGCTTTGCATTTCAGTTTGTATTGAGCCTAATGCATTAGTTATCTCCCTCCCTTGGATGGAAATTTTTATATTGAAGATATAGAATATTTTTTATGTAATGGACAATATTATTGGTGATCTTTATTGAAGAGCTTATGGTTTCATGTATTGTGCAAATTTGAATGGAAGAATGTTGTATGATTGTTTTTTACAAGTATTGTATGAACTTGAAAGAATGATCTTGAATTGATTGATATTAGAATGATTTACATACACTTTATTGTGAACTTCACTTGTTAGTTTTGTCATCATCGAAAAGTGGGGATTGTTATAAAAATTTCTTAATTGATTTTGATGATAACAAAACAAATATTATGGAAGACTAGTGGGTTGTGTAGATATTGTTAGAAAGTGCCCCTGTTTGACTTAGATCGGAAGCCAAAAATTGACGATCGAAACCAAATTCAAGTTCAAAATGGCAAAGGATGGGAAGCCCAATTAAAATTGTTGGGGCAGTAGACCGCCTAGCAAGAAATGGCCAACCTCATTTCACAATGCACAGATTGCTCAGAAAACTATCGGGACAATCGACCACTTTTTTTGGAAAAGATCGACCTCTTTTTCTAGTGCGCAAGCATGTTCAGAAGAAGCATCGGGGCGGTCAGCTACTTGGCCAAGACGGTCCACCGCTTATGACAATGGAAACTTTTTAGAACTTTTCTGGTATTAAGATTTTGAATTCTATCTTTTATCTAACACATCCAAGGTTGATATTCCATCTCTTGCTCTATCAATAGGAAAAGATGGGGTCCCTAAACCCTAACCATAAGAGAAGAAAGGAAAAGGAGGCTAATTTATGTGAAGAAATTTGTGTGTGCTTCAACGAGCTACTCTTCTTCATCCTCCAAGTGCTTCTACGGTGTTCTACTATAAGAGGAGGATCCAAGGGAATGTCTACAACTTAAGGAACTTCTTCCCCATGTTCTAGATCTACTTCCACTAAGAGGGAGTGTCACGTCCCGAACCGATAGCAGCGGAACGTGTTGTTCGGAACATGGCAGTGATACAGTCGTGAATAATCAGAGCAAACATAAGACACAAATTACCAAGGCCAGACAATATGAACAAACATAATCTTTATTGTTACTCAAATATTTAGATTACATAGCTTGACTCAACTTACATAAGTAAAGAAAAGACTCACTATTATACTTAATAAAAGAAAAGACTCAAGTGATAGGACAAGACTCAATAAAAATAAAAGACACTGACTCGATGCTCATCACTCTTGCCCTTCCCCGTCTGATTGATTATCTTCGATCTTATTATCTAAAAAATGTTAAAATAGGCTGGATGAGCAAAACGCTCAGTAAGAATTACATATCTCATCAAGCAGAATATAAGTGATTAGTAGATTTTATCATATTCATGATGATGCAATGCATGAAATGATATAACTTGAAAATCATGATAATCGATCTAGCAGAAAGGATGAATAACAAAGTCAAAGGAAGATATAAGCTCAAGAGAACAGAAATAATTTCCATGCCGAATCAAGGATGGGATATCAGTATAAAATAAGGACATATGCTCCAGATGAACATAACTTTTAGAATTGGCCATAACATAGCAGAATTTTAATAATAATAAGCAGAAATAATCAGTCTAGCAGAATATGTAATTTATCATAATAACAAAATAACAGAATATCAGAATTTCCAGAATATATAACAGAATTTACAGAATAACAGAATAACAGAATAACAGAATATCAGAATGACAGAATAACAGACTTAATTTGGTGCAATGCCACACCCAAAATTCCCATGGATTATAGAATTGGACTTCCGTCCTACCTAACATTGATAGTCGCGGACCCACACCCCTTAATGTTTTAGAATCAAATATGGCCAATACAGGGTCAAAGGGTTATGTTCTCAAGTTATTGATAAGAAAATTCCCAAAGGGATTGAGTGTCATAGTATAATAGAGAAGTCAACCATGAAAATGCATGATATATCTAACTCGAGATAAATCCGAGATAAACTGGGTAAGGGAATAACGATGCTTCATGTGGTCGCTTGTTCTTGCACATGATAAGGTAGAAAGAATTAGTGTCTTCATAAAGGCACACAATTCAAGATGAATAGCAATGGTATGGTTTCCCATTCCATTAGCTCCAGAATTATTCTCACTGTAGAAATCCGATAATCAAAAATGAGAAATAAAATTTTCAATTTCATTATGTAATTAAAATTTTCATGAAATAATCAAATTTCATTTTTACTATATGAAATAAGCTAGTTTATTGAATTTACTTGAATCAACTAGAAGTAAATAGAGATTAAATACTTTGCACCTTAGATAAATCAATAGTAAGCCCAATAAAAGTCTATGTAAAGGACTAGGATCACAATTGGCCCATTAGATAATCCAAAATGGGCTGAATTAATGGATTAAAGGATTTGTTAAAGGATAAACTGACCTAAATTCGTAACATGTGTTTAATATGCAATTTTAGGGATTTTAATAATCCCATTTCTAGAAGATTTGACTCAAAAATGGACCCTTACCTACCAGCCACCTTGGACCAGCCGTTTTTACACTGAATTCACACTTAAGATGGTCTAAATTAAGAGGAGAAATTGTATTTTTCTTCTAAAACGAGTTCATGGGGTTGGTGGATTTAGGTAAGAAAATTTTGACCCATTTTGCCAAGTTTTGGTTATAATAGAACCCCATTTGACCCTCAAACCATCCTTGGAAGTTAAGTTTATGCTGCTGCGAAGATTCGTGGAGATTTGAAGGAGGATTTGGAAGATCAAGGGTTTTCTTTATATATTTGGGGATAATCTTAGATCCGTCAAAAGGTAGGTGTCTCTCAGGCTAAACTCAAATCAATGTATACTATCTTGTTCGTTTTTCTGTCCTCTTTCTATTGATAGCTTATTTGTTAAATTCCATTGAGAAATGAGAAAGTTATGATCATTTTACCCCTTGATATTTCAGTTCCGTTTTCGGAATCTTAAGGCGCTATACATCAGTAGCGCGTCCTTAACGCGCTGGCCCGATATAGCGCGTTCATAACGTGTTCATACAGACCCTGCCCCTTTGACCAAACTTTCAAATATAATCGTATAATGCGCTACGGATGTATAGCGCGATCATAGTTTAAAAATAAACTCTTTGTTCGTATAACCGAGGGTCAAATTTTAGTATTTCTAAAATGGATATATTATACCTAGAGTATGTATATATATATCAGGAATGCATATCTATCATGGTTTACCCAGAACCCATCTCTTTAACCTAGTTTTCAAAATTCTTAAATATACCCCTCTGTTCCTGAACGCGCCATCCACATATAGCGCTTTCTTGAGGAACGCGCTCGCTACCTATAGCGCGTTCATAAAATTTTTTTCAGAAAGATTTCTGTCAATCAAATATTATATTTTGAATATGTATATATGCTGTTCTGAACGCGACCCTGTGCTATGCACGTTCACAGACAGAAACATGAAAACCAACAGCGACCGCGGCTCGGCACGGCACGGCGCGGCACGGCACAAACAAATAAATATATATGTTGGTGAGTTCTCCAACATATAAAGCCATGCAAGTTTTTTGTAACTTCCAATATGGGACAAAACTTAAGCCACTATCCAACATGAACTATATCACTTATTAATATAATCACCAAAAGTAAAAAATGGTAATATTAGCATATTTTGATTATTATGACATGTTAAAAATTTATTTTGTAAAATAAAATTATTATTATTTTTTGCATGTAAAAATATTTTTCAACATGTTAAGATTATTTTCAGCAAGTTAGAGTTATTTTTGAGATACACTTTTATTTTCTTATCATAAGGTTAATTAATGTATGAATAAATACTCATATCTAAACTCGTGATTGAAATTCATAAAACACATATAGTTCCATAGCTAAAAATTGATATTTTACGATTCTAAAATTAAGATAAGATAGTTAAAAATAATTCTAATAACATTATTATCTTAAAATTTCTTCCTACTTACCGTTCATTTTTGAACTCCATGACTTAATGTCGTTAAACATTATGCCTTAAATTATTATCTACTTTTCTTGCAACTTCTGTAAATTTTATCAATTCTGTGCTTATTACAAACATCATTTTCTTGAAATTCTTGGCCATATACATTAAGTGGATGTCTAAACGTACTTGGGATCTTCGGATCCATATGACTCAATGCCTGGCATTAATGGGGCCCGGTCTGGTCCTGGGGGGAGCGCCCGAAAGTACTTGTGCCCATGGGAGTTGATTGACCAACGGTGTGGCATTGCACCGAAGTGCATGATAGATTTACTTGATACGGCATTCCACTATTCGTACTTGTTTACTTGTTACTTGTTTACTTGAAAAATTACATGAATTACTTGACTTGTGTGAAAATGGCCAATTTCATGAAATTCTTTACTTGTTCAAAGTCATTACTTGAAAATTCATCTTGATATCATATCATCTCAATTACTTGGAATTCCATTCATGTTTATACACTTCCCGATACAATTTAGGAAATTATTTAAATTGTTAATACTTAAAGATTGCCTGGTTCATAGAGATATAAAATCCTACTGAGCTTTTAACTCACCCTACGTTTTGGTTAATTGTTGCAGGAAATGACATTGAACAAGGGAATGGACAAGAGTGAGAGAGTGGTTTTCCTTTTTACCTAGGTTTATGTAGATCATTAGTGTTTTACAAGAATGATGTACTTTGGGATTGGAAGTTTGTAATTACCTTTATGGCTTATGAATTAGTGATGTAACTTCATTTTGATGGAATAAAAGTATCATTTTCTCGTTCATTTCTGACTTTAGAAATAAAATTGTACATGCTATGATCGACACGCGTGTTTACGACTCGTCGCGCCGTCGATATTCCGCATCGGGACGTGACAGTCTTTGTGGTATCAGGGCCTAGATTACATAAAATCCTAGGTTTCACAAGTATAGGTTCATTCTTAAACTTTGGTTAGGTTTAAGATCAATATCTAGAAATTGGATAGGTCTCAAAACCTTCCCGGTAAGATTGGGTAGAAACACGGGTTAAGTTTTAAGAAAAAGGGAATTATCAGGAAATAAATACCAAAACAAAAATAATAAACCTTGGAATTATGGTTTCAGGCTAATTCTCGCAAATTGCCGCGGAGAGAGCTCAATGGCGCGAGCTGCAGCGGACTGTTCAAGGCTTAACACAAGCCCTCCAACATGTTGCACAAGGAGGAGCAAACCGAGGAGCCGGAGACTTGCATAGAAATTTCCGGAGCATGAACCCTCCCAAGTTCGCTGGATCTATGGATCCGGATGAAGCCGAACACTGGATTAAGGAGATCGAGAGGATATTCCGAGTCATGCAATGCACCGACGAGGAAAAGGTCCTACTCGCTACTTTCCAACTGGAAAGGGATGCACGTGCCTGGTGGGAATCAGTCGAAGCTACTTTATCGCACGACCAAATTCTATGGGAAGAGTTCGTGGAACACTTCAATAACAAATACTTCTCCGATCGAGTACAAGAAAGGAAGGCCGTCGAGTTTGCCGCTTTGAAACAAAGGGGTTTATCAGTTGCGGAATATGAAGCACAATTTTCGAGGTTATCTCGGTACGCTCCACATCTCGTGGGTACTAAAAAAATGAAGGCACATAGATTTCTTAATGGCCTTAAGCCTCAATATATTACTCAACTGGCCCCGATAGATATCCAAATTTATTCTGATGTGGTACGGAGAGCACAACTCCTAGAAGATGTAACGGAGTTATCGGATCGCATCCGAGGAAGGGAAGCCAAGAGAGAGCAAGTTACTGGGTCCGGAAGTTTCAAACCTTCCTTCGGGAAGAAAAGGCCCAATGACGGGCGTAATATCATCAAGGATGGGCGAAATTTCAACAAAGGTGGACGTAACTTTCACGGGGACAAGAAACCGAGGACATTCGATAAGCAAATTGTCCCTATATCGGCAACATCAAAGGAATTATGCAAATACTGCGAGAAGCCCGGACATAAAGCCGAGGAATGTTGGAGAAAGCTCGGTGCATGTCTTCGATGGGGGAGTCAGGAGCATAGGATCCCGAATTGCACTCTTCTCAACGAGCAAGCTCCATCACCGGCAAAGCTTCCTATTATTGCCAAGAAGCCAGGAAGACTTCAAGCCCTTATGGGTAAGGAACCTACCGAGGAAGGAGGCATCGTGGAAGGTACTCTTTTCATATACTCCAAGCCTGCCTTTGTCTTATTTGACACCAGAGCTACGCATTCATTTATATCTAGAAGATTTGATGGTCTTTTACCTATGAAGCTGTTCCGTTAGATTCTACACTCACTATCACTACCCCTATTGGAATGGGAACGGAGATTAAACACTTCTATCCTGATAGTGAAATTCTAATTAGTGGTTATAACCTACCCGCTGATTTGGTATGCATGGAGATGGAATGATATGATGTTATTTTGGGTGCCGATTGGCTATCTACACATGGTGCTAGTGTCAATTGCAAGTTGGGTACGGTAACTTTCATGGGTTACCCCGACCTTCTATTTTCGGGTATCAGGCATTCCAAGCACATACCTCTAATTTCGGCCCTCAAGGCCGAGAAATTCTTAAGGAAGGGTTGTGTCGGTTTCTTAGTTTCTATCACTATGACCGAGCACACAGAACCCATTCTAAAAGACATTCCTATCGTTCGGGATTATTCTGACATGTTTCTGGACGAGTTGCCTGGTATTCCACCTAAGAGAGAAGTGGTTTTCTCTATTGATTTAATTTCAGGAGCGGCACAAGTTTCTAAAGCTCCATATCGGATGTCTACCGTGGAAATGAAAGAATTAAAGGATCAATTATTGGAATTACTGGAGAAGGGGTTTATCCGACCAAGTACTTCACCTTGGGGAGCCCCGGTCTTATTTGTCAAGAAGAAGGATGGTTCTATGAGGTTATGTGTTGATTATCGGCAACTGAATCAACTCACCATCAAGAATAAATATCCATTGCCGAGAATTGAAGAATTATTCGACCAGATTTCTGGAGCTCAATATTTTTCAAAGATCGACCTTCGATCTGGTTATCATCAATTGAAGATCAAGGAAAGTGATATTCACAAGACTGCATTTCGGAGTAGGTATGGACATTACGAGTTCACCATTATGCCTTTTGGCTTAACAAATGCGCCTGCCGCATTTATGCAAATGATGAACATCGTATTCAGGCCGTACCTCGATCAATTTGTGGTTGTATTCATCGACGACATTTTGATCTACTCCAAGTCTAAGGAAGAACATGAGGAACATCTCAAGAAGGCCCTTCAATTATTAAGAGATCACAAGCTTTATGCCAAATTAAGCAAGTGTGATTTCTGGTTGGAGGAAGTTTCTTTTCTCGGTCACATAATTTCCCGGAATGGTATCGCCGTCGATCCTTCAAAGGTTGAGGCCGTAAAGAATTGGGAAAGACCTACTAGTGTGACGGAAATATGAAGTTTCTTGGGATTGGCTGGATATTATCGAAGATTTATCAAAGATTTCTCAAAGATCGCAGTATCTTTAACAAGATTGACAAGGAAGGAGAATCCTTTTATATGGTCCGAGGAATGCGAGAAAAGCTTTCAAACTTTAAAGGATTGTCTCACGACTGCTCCTATTCTCACATTACCTACGGAAGGAGGAGGATTCGAAGTGTATGCTGATGCATCTGGAATTGGCCTAGGTTGCGTATTAATGCAACATGGCAAGGTCATAACTTATTCCTCTCGGCAATTGAAGAAGCACGAGGAAAATTATCCCGTACATGACCTAGAACTGGCAGCTGTGGTCTTTGCTTTGAAGATCTGGCGACATTACCTCTATGGCGAAGCCTTTACGGTGTATTCTGATCACAAGAGTCTCAAATATGTATTCTCTCAAAAGGAGCTCAATATGAGACAAAGACGGTGGTTGGAATATTTAAAATATTTTGACTTCTCTATACAATATCACCCTGGGAAAGGCAATGCCGTAGCTGATGCACTTAGCCGAAAACCAATGGCTTTACTATCAAGCATGATGGTTAAAGAATGTCATCTACTTGAAGAAATGGCCAACTTAAACCTCAATATGAAGGAGAAGGAAGGCGGAGTCTTTGTTGCAAATATTCGACTCCAACCTGAATTACTCTCGGAAATCAAGGGACGGAAAGTTAATGATCCATTGATCGTTGAAATCAAAGAGAAACTAGATCAACGACTGGATTTCCTTCTGGCTGATGATGGAAGGCTCTTATTCAAAGGAAGAACTTGTGTACCGGACTGTTCTAACCTCAAGGGTAAAATCCATGTACAGGTGAAATGGCGCCCTTGATCATGTCTTTATTTCTTATTTAATGACTTTGTATTGAGTCGTGATATCCTTGCCTTTATTTTACACTTATTCACAGAACGTTTTTCTGGCACTTTCATATACAAGTTGAATAGCGCCCTGGGTCATGCCATGTTTCAGAAAGTAACGCCCATCTCATTGGCGCCCTATTCAAATAGGGTGGCAGGTGGTCAGATGTGTATTCAAACCGGTGAAAGTGTGTGTGAGTAGTGCCACTTTCTCAAATGAAATAATTTTACAGGAACGAGTATATGGATAGGAAGAGAAAATTAGCAGGAATCTAATCGTACAATCATGCATTAGATTAGGTGTCAGGATTCATAGTTTTTAATTTTAAACATGGATGAATTATTAAGTAACGGAAACTCACGACTATTTAAACTGTCGTATGGAGGTGAAATAGCGCCCTAGTAGAGGGGCGCACTAGTCAAAGGCTTCACAAAAGTAAATTTAAAACCGATGAAATCAATCCTGAAGACACTCTATGCATGCTCATGCTCCAAATTTAAGAACACCTACGTAAAATTAACAATAACATGATCATGCCAATTTCATTATTAACTATTTTTACTTGAGAGAGGTTGATTTGGGTGAAGAACGACGAAGAAAAAATAAGACCACTGATACTTTGTAACGACAAAAGCAAAAGAAGAGGTGCACTGCAACTTCAAGGGTTTTTGGGAAGGAATTAGGAAGCCCTTCCTCACGTATAGACTAAGAAGAAGGTGCAGTAGCAGCAACTTCTTTGAACGGGTAGAAGAAGAAACAAACTCCTTCTTTACTCTAACTCTGTCTGCAACAGAACAGAGGAAGAAGACTTCTCCTCTCTCAGCCTCAGCAAGAAGAAGTAGAGGAGGCAGTGGTTCTTCAATACACAGCCACAGGAGGAAGAGTTGCAGAGAATCCTCTCCCTCACGTACCACCACAGGAAGTAGTATAGATACTGACGTTGAAGCAGAGAAACAGAGGTATGGTTCTTCAATACACAGCCACAGGAGGAAGAGTAACAGAGAATTCTCTCCCTCATGTACCACCACAGGAAGTAGTACAGATACTGACGTCGAAGCAGAGAAACAGAGGTAGTAACCTCTGTAGGGTCTCGAAGGGTTTTATTTATAAGGAATAAAGATCCTACGGGTTTAGAGTTTGATTGGGAACAATATTTCTCACGTAATAAAATTCTATTAGATGTAATATTTCCCTGGATCCATCCTACTTTAATATGTACCTTTCCGAACTACAACGGGTTTCCATTTTTCATCCTGTCGGGAAATAGCGCCCAGATGAGGGGCGCATTTCATGAAATGACACTTGGGGCGCTCCTCACTAATGTATTTATTTTTATTTGTTAACAACGGTTACAAAAATTTTATATCCAATGAACCATGTTAATAGAAATAGTAAATTATATATTTTTATGATCTCTAGATTTTTCTGATAATTTTTATAATTTTATTTTATTAAAAATATGATAGAATAAAATTTAACTCGATTATTCGGTTAAAACTCCGCTTTTAATTTTAAAGATTTTTATCTTTAAAAATTGATGAAATCTATTTATGAAATTTTATGATTAAGATTCTTACATTTTCTCTTATTTTTTTATATATTTTATTCCATAAAATTTTTTAAATAAAAATTGATACTATTCACTTATAAAGAAATAAGGACACGATGCATGTCGTTGTATTCTTGAATAGCGACCATTGAAATGGTCGTTCTCACTTCTCAATTGTTTTGGGTTTTTTTCACCCACCCTATAATAGCTAAAATTATTTATATGTCCTATCTCACTTCCTCAATTATCTTAATTCTTTAAAATCTTATCTATATATTCATATTGCTTCAAATAAAAATAAAGTGTAATAAAAATGTAATATTAAAAATTTTAAATTATTAAAAAATATAAATTGACATCTTCTCAAGTGATTTTATTTATTTAACATTATAAACTTATTTGTAGGAATATATAATTATCATTATGTATAGATTTTTTTTCTTCTTTTCAAAATCTAAATATATTTATTCATATTTCAAAATTATCAGTCGTTACATGGAGCCTTATACACAACTCTAATTCCTTATCTTCTCCATTTGATATTTATGCTTTCTTGCATTATGAGAAGAGAAGAAGAACAAATGTATGGATCATGGGTGTGCGATCTGTGTGCGTGTGGTTGTTGTGTATGTCCGTGAGTGTGGTTGGTGCTCATAGCACCGTGTTGGGTGTTCATTCACTCATGTCTGTGTGGTTTTAACTTTTGATATTGAGTGGATAAGCCTCACCCGTGGTGAGAGAGTGAACGTAGGTTTCACTTGAGATGAAACCGAAAGTGTTCATTGTTGTAATTGTTCATTCTTTCCTTCCACTTTCTACACGATTTTTACATGTGCACAATCTACTACAAGCAGCTAAAATATTTATAATATCATTGATCTTGTAATAGGGTGAATTGATCTTATCTAAACTACTAGATCTACTTCTACGCATGTTTTCTATGAAAATCAGACATATTTGTAAGTAAACCTAATTCATCTCCCTTCTTGGTTTGTCATATCTTACGTTTAACTTCTTAATCTAATGATCAATAGATAATGTTGTTAGGCTACGTTTGAAAATAATGGTGGGGAGGGATATTGAGGATTCCAATTATCGAAATATCACTCCCTCACAATCCTTTCCAAAGGTGCACTTGTTCCATCAACTTTTACCTCGGAGACATTTTTGGGGCTAGAGAGAGATATGGAGAAAAATTGGGCACTTTTAAAATTCTCAAAAGCTGCCGCAGGTTTGCTTCTTCTCTCTTCAAGGATATTGAAAAAAATCCCCTTCCCTCTAATTGTTACCAAATGCAGCCGTAATCATGTCGGTAGAAATTTTTCTTTTTTTGGTCATGATGTTGGTGGGAGTTGCAAAACAAAAGGAAATGAAACTACCATAAAACATGTGTGGTTGAGATTTGAATTCTATGTCTAATGACGGTTGTTAGTTGTTAGCTATGGATAGATGAAATATGTTTGGCATTATATATATATATATATATATATATATATAAAGGAGAGATCCGTTATCACCGGTGACAACATAAGAACAATGCCACAAGTTTCAAATTCAATCCACACCGTTAAATCTTTTCCACTATTAGTAAACTATTTGAAAATTAAAAATCATTCCAACATTTATTTCTTATGCTTGATATGAACCTAAAATGAACGAATTAGATAACATAATTTTTGGTATCATATAACATTTAGGTTTTTGATATCATATTTGAATGATTTTTCATATGTAATTAAATTTATGATATTGAAGAGGATTTAATGGTATAGATTAAAAAAATTGAGCTTGAATCATGTGATTATATATATATATATATATATATATATATATATATATAGAGAGAGAGAGAGAGAGAGAGAGAGAGAGAGAGAGAGAGAGAGTAGTGCTATGTGGAGAGGGAGATTTCCGCAGCCCACCACAAAGGTAGCCCAACGAGACCCACAGGGTCCAACTACGCAGGCCCACCCGAGTGATAGCCCACAGGGCCCGCTCGGGGTAAAAAAGCCCAATCAAAAGATTCGAGGAACTAACTCTCCCCGGTGGCCTCCTAGGCTCGGAGGGCCCGAGACAACGGTCAGGTCCCAAGGAAGGTCCGGCCTAAAGCCCTCTCCCCGTCCGAGAGAGATAGGCTCCAGCCGACCTATCCGACCCCACCTTCGCCGGGCCATGCCTATCGCTCGGACATGAGCTAGCATCCCCGAGGCTCGGTAAGGCCGGTTGATTATCCGCAGATGCAGCCGTTCAGAGTCCTCCGCCAGCGGGAGAGTCAGGGGAGCCACCGGACACGGAGGGGATAACATTCCCACGATCAGGCAATGAAAGCCCCTGTTAAAGACGTAACTCTCGCCGGAAACCCCTCAGCTTACAGGACTCCTGAAGGCGGCGCACTATTTAAGACAAGGGATACCCTCCGGAAGATGGTAAGATGAACTAAGCATTCACACACCCTAAGCTCCTGAGCACGATTCGCTTCACCCTTTGGTGGAGAGGATTCTCGCGCATCAGCTCTCTCCTCCCCCCATTATCGCTTCCACCATAGCTCTACTGACTTAGCCATCGGAGGGTTTTCCCCCAGGGAGATCCCCTGGGCCCTCTGATACGTTTCCCTCTCTTGCAGATTCATCTTCTGGTGATCCACAGCCCGCTCAGGATCCAGCGCGAGATTCCGCCTCTTCATATGGCGCCGTCTGTGGGAAATGCGCGAAGAGCCAAGATGGTGAGAAGAAGTACGGGGAGGAGATCCGCCGGCGAGAAGGGTAAGGCCGCGGCGGCGGCGGAAGGCGCCCCCTCTAGGGCCTCACGGAGCCCACCCTCCAACGCCAGCATCCCCGCTAACGAGCCACCACCCCCCCCGGCGGAAATAGGGGCCCCCCTCAATGGTGGGGCCGACGCCTTCCAGGCCCTCAATGAAAAGATGGACGTCCTCGTGGAGTTCATGAGGGCCCAGACGGCCAGGGACGCAAGGTCCCGCGCCCCGTCAGGAAGCCCCCCTCGGAGGAGTGCAACGCAGCACACCGCCGGAGGCCGCTTCACCCTCCGCGGCCGACAGCTCCTCCGCAACGACGTCGGAGGACCCTCGCATGCTCCGCTTGCGGAGCAAGAGGCTTCCTCCACGCCGAGGAGAGGAAAGCAGGGAGCGAGGGCACCGCGCTCAGGCACTAGTTCCCCGGAAGACCGCCGCGACGCCCCCCCCCCCCCCCCCCCCCCAGCCCCACGGCGCGACTGCAGCCAGAGCTGTCCCTCCGGCTGCGAGATTTCGAGAGACGGTTCGCAGAGCAAGAGCGCACCCTCCGCGCCCTGCAGAAGACCTCTCTCCCGAATGACGAGGAGAAATCCCCTTTCTCCGAGTACATCTTGAAGGCAGAGGTCTCTCCTAGAGCCTCCATTCCAACCTTCAAGCTCTACGATGGCCAGGGCGACCCAGCCGACCACTATGACAGCTTCGACGCCCTGATAACCTTGCATGGGACGCCGGACCCCATCAAATGCCGAGCCTTCGCGGCCACCCTGGTCCAAGGTGCTCAGGCATGGTTCCGGGCCCTCGCCCCTGGGTCCATCCGAGACTTCAAGTAATTCGGGCGAATCTTCAAGGAGAGTTTCGCCGGTAGCGCCCCCCCAAGGTCAGTAGCGGGGCTCCTGGCCCTCAAACAGGCGCAAGGGGAGAGGCTTCGGGCTTACGTCTACCGATTTAAATCGGAAGCCCTTAGGATCCCCCGCCTGGATGTGGCCTCAGCCACAACCGCACTGATCGGGGGCACCCGGGACGAGAATCTCCGCCGCAAGCTTGTCCTCCACCCTCCCTCGACCCTTGCCGAGCTAGTGACTCTGGCATTGCGCCACTCCGAGTGCGAAGAAGTACTCAGCGCCTTCCGAGACGCAACCGGCTCGGGTCGGGAGGGGGACAAGAAGCGGGTCTCCGAGCCAAGTCCCAGCTCGGGTAAGAAGCGCGATCGAGAAGGAGAGCGCAAGAGAAAGTACGAGCGGTACACCCCCCTGACCGCGCCAGTGTACGAGATCTATGAAGACATCAAAGACTCGGGACTCCTCCGCCAGCCCGAGCCAATGAGGTCGAAGAACCGCAAGCGAGACAGGCATTGCCTGTTCCACGGCGACCACGGGCACCACACCGAAGACTGCCACCAGCTCCAGGACGAGATCGAGCGCCTCATCCGTCTGGGGCACCTAGCCCGGTTCACGACCGGGCACAAAGAAGACCGAGACGCTGCAGAGGAGATCGACAATGCCCCCCGAGGGGTCCACATCAACGTCATCTCCGGAGGAGCGACATCGGGCAACGACACCAGCCGAGGAAGGAAACGTCATGCCGAGCGGGCCAGCCGAGCCTTAGAGCCCCCCAGAGGCCCGCCGATGGTGCCCCAGGTCATAGTCTTCTCTGACCAAGACCTGGAAGGGCTGAGCACCCCGCATGACGATGCCCTCGTTATCTCGGCCACAATGAACCACTGTAATGTAGACATGATTTTGGTTGATAATGGGAGCGCTCCCGATGTGTTATCCTACGATTATTTCCTCAAGATGGGGGAAGAACCATCCAAGCTCCGCCCGATCCGAACACCCCTCTGCGGGTTTAATGGCCTGGCCACCTACCCCGAGGGAGCCCTAAGCCTGTCGGTCACCATCGGCACCCCACCCAAAACCGTTACGGTCATAGTGGACTTCATAGTGATTAAAGGTATGATAGCGTACAACGCCATTTTCGGCCGAAAATTTCTCGGCCGAATAAAGGCCGTACCATCTACCTATCACCAAAAAATGAAGTTTCCCACCAAAAACGGGTTGGGGGAAGTCCGAGGTAACCAGGCCACGGCTAGAAGGTGCTACAACATCTCGGTGGAAGCCTCAAGGCCGGACGGGAAGGATAAGGGCCCCAGGGGAGTCGAAGGAAAAGTCGTGACCACCGAGCCCGGTGGCGAAGTTGCCCTAGGAGTAAGGATCGGCGCCGACCTACCACCAGAGGAACATCAGCAATACAAGGAGTTTCTTTCTGAGTATGTTCGGGTCTTCGCTTGGTCCGATGATCAACTCCCTGGTATACCAGAGGAAACTGTGATGCACAAACTCAACCTCGATACCACCGTGAGACCCGTACAGTAGCGGAGAAGGAAGCATGCGCCCGAGAAACAGGCGATCATCAAGGTGCAGGTCACCAAGGGACAAGAAACTGGTCTTTTCAGACTGGTCTTGTACCCAACGTGGCTAGCCAACGTCGTCCTGGTGCCGAAGACCACAGGCAAGTGGCGAATGTGCGTAGACTTCACCGATCTGAACAAGGCCACCCCCAAGGACTACTATCCGCTACCGAGCATCGACCAATTAGTTGACTCAACCTCGGGTAACGAGATACTCAGTTTCCTGGATGCCTATTCGTGTTATCATCAGATCCGAATGAGCCCTGAAGATGTCGAGAGGACCGCCTTCATCACCGACTACGGCGTGTACTGCTACACCCGGATGCCCTTCGGATTGAAGAATGCTAGAGCCACCTACCAACGACTGGTCAACCATATGTTCGAGGGACAATTAGGTCGGAACATCGAGGCCTACATCGACGACATGCTCGTCAAGACTCCGAGGGCCCAAGACCACTTCACCGACCTCGCCGAGACTTTCGGCACCCTCCTGAAGTACAGCATGAAGCTCAACCCCGCCAAGTGCGCCTTTGGAGTAAGATCCGGGAAGTTCCTGGGTTTCTTGGTCACTCAGCGAGGGATCGAAGCCAACCCCGACAAGGTCCAGGCCATCCTGGACATGCGCCCGCCCACGTGTATTAAAGACGTCCAGCGTCTGACGGGGCGTGTCGCTGCTCTCAGTCGTTTCCTGTCCCGTGCGGCCGAACGATGCTTGCCCTTCTTCAAGCTGATGAGGGGGCCCAAGGTAGCATCTGCTACGTTCGCATGGGACGAGGAATGCCAGACAGCGTTCGCCGAGCTCAAAGAGTTCCTGGCTTCGCCCCCGGTGCTTTCCAAGCCCGTCCCGGGCGAGGTCTTGTTGCTCTATCTCTCGGCAAGGCCATCAACGGTCAGCTCGGTCCTAGTCAGAAATGACTCGGGAATCGAGAGGCCGGTCTACTACACCAGCAAGGTGCTCGGCGAGGCCGAGCGGAGGTACCCCGCAACCGAGAAACTCGTGCTAGCGTTGGTTACCTCCGCGAAGAGCCTCCGACCCTACTTCCAGGGGCACCCCATCACCGTGCTAACCGGCGAACCACTAAAGAAGATTCTGGCCCACCCCGAAGCCTCGGGGTGACTCATTAAATGGGCCATCATGCTCGGGGCCTACAACATCTCGTATCGGCCGCGATCAGCTATCAAAGGACAAGCACTCGCCGACTTCATCGCCGAGAGCACCGTTCCGGTCGAGGACAGGCCTCCGACGGCGACCGGGCCAACCTGGGAGCTGTTCGTCGATGGATCGTCCAACTCGGTCGGTAGCGGCGCGGGGATCCTCCTAAAGTCCCCCGAAGGAATAGAGTTGCAATACGCCCTAAAGTTCAACTTTCTGGCGTCCAACAATGCTTCCGAGTACGAGGCCCTTATCTCGGGAGCCCGCATGGCCCGACGGTTGGGGGCCGAGCGAGTCAGGATCCACACCGACTCCCAGCTAGTTGCAAGCCAGGTCAGTGGCGAGTACGAAGCTCGGGAGGCACCTATGATCAAATACCTCCAGTTGGTCCGGAGCCTGGCCCAGCAGTTCGAGGAGTTCGAGGTAGTCCGAATAGCTCGAGAGCAAAACTCTCGGGCGGACGCTCTCTCCCGACTGGCCTCCTCCCTAGACCCGGAAGGTACACGATCGGTCCTCCTAGAAGAGCTCGAGCGCCCGAGCATAGACTTGGAGCTCCTCGCCATTGACTCGGCCACTCCCGGCGACTGGCGCTCCCCCTACCTGTCCTGGCTACGGGACTCCCAGGAGCCCTCCGACCCTCGGGAAGCCCGCCGAATGAAGTACCAAGCTCGGCGCTTCGTCATCCTCGACAACGCTCTCTACCAAAGATCGTTCTCCGGGCCCCTTCTGAAGTGTCTCCGTCCCGACGAAGCAAGCCAAGCGGTTGAAGAGATTCATCAAGGCCTGTGCGGAGCACATTCAGGAGGTCGGTCGCTGGCCAAAATCCTGCTAAGGTAAGGGTACTGGTGGCCGACCCTGCAGCGCGACTGCACGGCTTACGTACAACATTGCGACCGTTGCCAGCGGTTCGACCATTTGGTCCATCAGCCGGCCACGGAGCTTATCGCCCTGACCGAGCCCTACCCTTTCGCTCGATGGGGGATCGACATCCTCGGGCCATTCCCAACGGTTCAATCCCAGAAGAAGATTATTATCGTCGCCATCGACTACTTCACCAAGTGGATCGAGGCTGAAGCTACAGCAAGGATCACCGAGACAGTCGTCTGGGGCTTCGTGTGGAAATCGATCATCTGTCGCTTTGGCATCCCCCGAGTGATAGTGAGCGATAACGGGCGGCAATTCAACTCTCGGTACTTTCGAGATAGATGCGCCGACCTAAATATCCGCAACCACTTCACTTCGGTCGCCCACCCTCAGGCCAACGGGCTGGTTGAAAATGCCAACAAGACCATCTTGAAGGGCATAAAAACCAGACTCGGCAAGGCTAAGGGTAGCTGGCTCGAGGAACTGCCTAGCATACTATGGTCGCACCGAACGACCCCCAGGACGGCAACCGATGAGACCCCTTTTCAGCTGGTATATGGCACCGAAGCCGTCGTTCCGTTAGAGATCGCCAATCCGTCTCTCCGAGTGATCAGCTTTTCGCCCGAGGCAAACGAGCAGAAGTTGCTCGAGAACCTCGACCTGGCAGACGAACTCCGAGAGATCGCGAACGTCCGAGCTACGGAATACCAGCGCCGCCTCACTCGGTACTACAACGCCAAGGTCCGAAGCAGAAAATTCCAACCAGGGGACTTCGTCCTCAGGAAGACCGAAGCCTCTCGACCACTGGAGGCGGCGGGCAAGCTATCCCCCAATTGGGAAGGCCCCTACCGAGTGATCGAGACGCTCGGGAAAGGTGCGTACATGTTAGCCACAATGGAAGGGGAACCCGTTCCCCGGACATGGAACGCAACCACACTACGCAGATTTTATTTCTGAAAACTGTATCGACAAATCGGGTAAAACAAACCCCCCTTTTTTGCATTCATTCAAGATAACTATTGGTACATCAGAAAGGCAACTGCCAGTACATTACATAGTGAAAGGTAAAAATCCATCTAGCACCGCGGCAAACGGCCATCGCCCGGCCGACCCGGTCTTGACCTTCTCGCATCCAGCCACTGACTCTGCCTCGCGTAGAAATTGGCTCGGACAAGAGATGGTCGATCCAGTTGGCTCGGGTGGACCGTGACAAAGGTGACAGAGGGACAGCAAGGAGAAGGACACCTTTCACGCGAGGAAGGCTACCTTCCAAGTTGGCAACAACCTGGAAAAAGGAGCGCCGTGAAGGTCTCCTCTCCCCCAAACTACCAACTCTTTGGAGGCGAACAGAAAGCAAGCAGCCCCCGAAGAGTGAAAGAAATGAAGAACAAAAGAGAGAGAAAGAGGCTGCGGACAGGGGTAAGGAAGGGACTGGAGCCGCCTTCTCCCCTCCCGCGGAGGGGAATGGCGGCCGGCATCCCAAACTCCCCCATCCACCCCCCATCTCGGCGTCCCTCCGGAAGCCTCGCCAGAGCCAAGAGGAGGCAAACGGCGTGCCCCCACACGTCGAAGCCCTCTCTAGATCTGCGCGGCGACCGTCGGACCCGTCTCATGCACGCGCGGCGACCGTGGGACCCGACTGATATTCCAGGACAACTGGAACCGGCCGCTCCCCGTCGTCTACAGCGTCATCTTCTGAAGGGTCCTCCATGCTCCGATCGCGGCGGCGTAACGCAGAGCGAAGACGAGGGAATAAGAGCAGACCACCGGCGAGAGTCCTAAGTGTTAAGAGGGAAGGAGCACCCTTTGGTCCCTTTTTATAGGCCAAGGGAGGCCACGCGCCTTAAATGACCCCCCCTCGAAAACACGCTACAGGACCTCCCCTGGAAGGTCACCTCCAATTCCTCGGCCCCCACCCAAACGGGATTCGCGAAGCGCCTCGACTTTCAAAGCATGGTGGAATGAAAGGACGCCCCGCCAGAAGTCTCCCGAATCGGCATGCGAAAACGGTGCAAAAAATATCGGCACCTTCCAACTGCCCCCGATACGCCAGCCAAATCACGGCAAAGATAACGACCAAACGAAGTAAGTCCTTTATTGCCTCCCATAAAGAAATCCTCTTACAGAAGAAAAAACGGACAAAAAGGGGAAGGGGCAAAATAAAGCAAAATACATCAGGCCTCAGGCCCACTTTGAAGCTCGGGAACAGCAGTAGGGGACGCGTCACCCCTGGTACCTTCGGTGACGGCCGGCCCGGACACTGACCTCGCCTGTGCAATAATTGTCCCGGTCGTGAGCCCTCCTGGAGCCTCCGAAGTTGGTGACCCCGCTGGAGGTGACTCCTCCGGTTCTTCCCCGGCCGAGGATGAGGAGCTGGAACCTGACTCATCCGAGTCATAGCTCTGGCCGTAAGGAAAATCTCCCCCGGCAAGGTGCTCATTGGCATAGTTCATCGCCCGGCGATAGCCCTGCCTGAATCCCTTTCGGGCACCCCGGTGGAGCGCTACCTCGTAATAGGGTAGGGCGGCTTCAATCAAGTCGGCCGAGTAAGCTTCCGAGCCTCTGTAGCGCTCGATCGCCTCCGCCTCGACCTGCCCGTCCCGAGCCCGCTCCGCCTCGGCCGCACGCTCTTCCGCCCTCGCCAGACGCTCCTCTAGCTCGGTCATCCTCCGCTCGGCTTCGATCGTCCGGCCCTCTGCCCGGACTCGGTCCGCCTCGGCCTCAGCGCGAAGGTGCTCCGCGTCCTCCGCCCGATCCTGCAGCTCGGCACGCTCACGCTCCCAGAGGCCATCCAGCTCAATGTGACGTTGACGCTCATCATCTAGACGTTTGCTCTTCCTCTCGAGCGATTCTTGGGCCCTTGCTAGCTACTCGGCCAGCGCCTCGGCTTCCCGTCGGCTCGACCGCGTCAACTCCCTGAATGCGAGGAACTCCCGCCGGAGCCCCTCATGCTCCCCCTCGATCCGGGCTAGCTTTGCCTCGCACCCACCAAGGGTCCAGGCAAGCCTTGACCGTTCAGTCTCCGTCTGGGCATGCGCCTCCGCCATTACGGCCGCTGTCCGAGCTATGACTAGGCCGCCCTCCATCAGGATATCAAGGACCCCGGCGGGAGTGATGCACCTTTCTCCCCCCCCTCGTCCTCTCGGCGATCGACCGGCAGAGCTGGTACAAGTCGCCCGAGATACCGAGCCTGACCAGAGGTTCCGGCAAAGGGGACTGCTCCACCCTGGGCACCCCGCCAGAAGACCCTGTTCGGGCAGCGAAGTTGACCGCCCCGCGCGCCACGGTCGGTTGGGGTTGCAACGCCTCCCCGGGCGAACCCCCACCCTCGACCGGCGCCGCGGGATCAACCGCACCAGAAGCTGCCGGCACTTGGGGTTGCGACGCCCTCGCTGGCGAACCCCCATCCGTGCCGACCGATCCCTCGATCCCAGCACCAACCATGCCGGCATCGGCCCCCTCTTCCCCCGCGGAGGAGAGAACCGACCCATCGCCGCCCTCTGAGGGGCCCCTGGTCTCCTCGGCCCCCTCTCGCCCTGCGGATGGGGGAGCTAGCCCGGAAGGGTCGGCCCCATCCTGCCCCCATGGGGGGAGCGCCGCCGAGCCAGAGTCGCCCCCAACGGTGGTAGAAAGGCCGGCCTTCTTGGCCTTTTTCCTGGCCTTCGCGGCCTCCCGCAGTTTCCCCACCAGAGGATCCTTGTGCTTCAGGCCGGTTGATCGAGAAGACCTCTCGGGGGCCACCCCCTTGCCCTTATCTCGGGCCTGGGCGCGACCCGCCGGGACGTCAGGATCGTCGGCCACCGAGTCATCTCCCAAATCGATGACCTCAGCCGCCTCTTCCAGAGGCTCCCGCCTCACGTCTACAACAAGAAGAAGCCCCGGTCAGGAGAAGGAAAAGTGCTCCCACCCCGGAAGAAGAGCCTCAAGAACCGTACCTGTCGACGTCAACCGTGAGAGAAGACACCGTTCAATGTTCTCCGGCGTGACCATCTCCTCGGTCGATCGACGGTCCTCCAATAGACGGGCCACCTGCTGCTCCACATGGGGAGGGAATTCCTCCTGGCGAGGGGGCAGATTCGGATGAAAGTTGGGCGAGATCCGGCACCTCCAGATCTCGTCCGTTGCCACCGCCTTCACCCAGAAGAAGTGGGTCTTCCACCCTTTGTGCGAGGAGTCCTTCGACGCAAGCGAGATACAGCTCCTATTCCTCCGCGCCTGGATGAAATAGAATCCCTTCCCCGCCGACTGGTGCGCTTTCAACTCAAAAAAGAAGTGGAAGAGGTCCAAGGAAGGAAAAATGTCGTGCTGACGACAAAGAATCCGGAAGGCCGAGAGCAGAAGATATGAGTTGGCCACCAGCTGGATAGGCGCCAACCGGAAAAAATTAAGAAGCTGCAGCACGAAAGGATCGAAAGGGAGCCGAAATCCACTCTTCCAAGCCAGAAGAAAAGTGTAAATGTGCTCATCACGATCATCCAGAGCCGTCTCATGCGGAGTGGCGGCAGCAAAGCTGTATCTGAGAGGCAGGCAGAAACGATGCTCCAGCCTCCGCACCTCCGCTTCTCCCAACTCGCTACAGTTGGGGACGGGATCACGCCTCACCGGCGCAAGCTCCGGACTCTGATCCGCCATCGGATCGGGAGAAGATCCCTCGTACGAGCTTGAAGACTCCGGAGGAGAAGGAAGTTGCCGGACCGCCTCCGCGGTTATCCTCGCCAACTCCTCGAACGCCGCCGCAAGGCTCCGCGTCTCCGCTGTGTTTTCACGGCGCATCAAGAAGCAAGGAAAGCCTAAAACCCTGGAAGCCTAGAACGATGAACAGCGCCCCCTAAATACCCCTGAGCGTGGTGGCGCGCCGTTCCGTGCTCCGAGAAAAAGGGTGGACCCTTTCGTTTCAAATCTGTCAGGATCATCATTACGGGCCTCGGCAACCACTATAAGCGGCTCCATAACGCCAACGGAATTCCACCCACCTGAGCCACGCCGGTCCAAAGCCTCGAAAAATTACTCATCCGAGCCTCTATGGCTCGGGAGTAGGAGGGGGACAAGTGGAGAGGGGGATTTCCGCAGCCCACCACAAAGGCAGCCCAACGAGACCCACAGGGTCCAACTAGACAGGCCCACCCGAGTGATAGCCCACAGGGCCCGCTCGGGGCAAAAAAGTCCAATCAAAAGACTCGAGGAACTAACTCTCCCCGGCGGCCTCCTAGGCTCGGAGGGCCCGGGACAACGGTCAGGTCCCAAGGAAGGTCCGGCCTAAAGCCCTCTCCCCGTCCGAGAGAGATAGGCTCCAGTCGACCTATCCGACCCCACCTTCGCCGGGCCATGCCTATCGCTCGGACATGAGCTAGCATCCCCGAGGCTCGGTAAGGCCGGTTGATTATCCGCAGATGCAGCCGTTCAGAGTCCTCCGCCAGCGGGAGAGTCAGGGGATCCGCCGGACACGGAGGGGATAACGTTCCCACGATCAGGCCATGAAAGCCCCCGTTAAAGACGTAACTCCTGCCGGAAACCCCTCAGCTTACAGGACTCCTGAAGGCGGCGCACTATTTAAGGCAAGGGATACCCTCCGGACGGCGGTAAGATGAACTAAGCATTCACACACCCTATGCTCCTGAGCACGATTCGCTTCACCCTTTGGTGGAGAGGATTCTCGCGCATCAGCTCTCTCCTCCCCCCATTATCGCTTCCACCATAGCTCTACTGACTTAGCCATCGGAGGATTTTTCCCCAGGGAGATCCCCTGGGCCCTCTGATACGTTTCCCTCTCTTGCAGATTCATCTTCTGGTGATTCACAGCCCGCTCAGGATCCAGCGCGAGATTCCGCCTCTTCACTATGATATGGCCATAAGGAGTTCACATGGTTTGGTGATATCTGAGCATTTCACCATTAGATCTTGATCCAACAAATTAAGGAAAGAACAGGATGGATCAATATTCAGCGAGACAAAAGAGGAGAGGAAAAAACATGAGAAAATATAGGAGTCATAGCCTGGCATCTCTCTCTCTCTCTCTCTCTCTCTCGGTTCATCTTGTGAGGACAGAATCATGAGAGGAAAAAACCACCGTATGCGCGCTACTTTGCAGTCATCAACCACCGACGGTCTATATTTTAGAAGATCAATTTGTCCATAGGGCCGTGACAGGTTATCTACCACCTTATCCCCGTTCCCTCTTGCCAACACAATTTCTACTCTGATGGCCTAATGCAATTGTTTTACCAGCACAAGACAAATCTATGTCATTGCTATCCATATTATGGTCCTCTATGCCCCTCTTCGATAGAGAGAGAGATAACATCAGGATTGTCTCTCTTCAATTAATTTGTCCTAAAATTTTATCCTATGTAATTTGATAGATAATGGATTATCTTTTAAGGACAAATGAGGGTTAATTCTTTTAAGTAGGGAGAATACTATATCCGAGTTAAATGAGAGTTATCTTTTAATCTTAGTCAATTAACCTTTTTGATCTATCAAACTAAAAAAAGAACTACATTGAGAATTATCTCCTGGACAAATGAGGGATAACCTCTGATCAATGTCATTGCTATCCATATCATGGTCCTCTGAGTCCCTTTATAGAGAGAATTACAAAATGAGGATTATCTCTCTTAAATTAGTTTATCTTAACAGTTAGTTTACATAATTCGGTAAGCAATGAGTTATCTTTTTAGGACAAACGAGGGTTAACTTTTTTACGTAGGGAGAATAATATATTCGGGTTAAATGAGAGTTATCCCTCAATCTGACTTGATTAACTTTTTCGATCTATCAAAATTTAAAAAAATAAATTAAAAATTATCTCCAAGATAAATGAGGGATAACCTTCGATCAAAATGGGACTAAAGCGTGTTCCTACTCATAACATGTAAGTCACCGATGGAAACCATAGTTTCGTGCATGAGAATCAGGGTAAAAATGGAACTACGAATCTAACACGTACATGCATATTCATAAAAGGATTTTAAGGGCGCCTTTGCTAATCGGGTGTGGTTAGCGCGATTAGGTGTGAGGAGAGAGCGGGGCCCACCGCATTCTCTCTCATCCGCGAAGTTAGGGCTGACAGGATGTCAAAGTGACCATAATTGATCTTCAATTACTTGTACAAATCTTCTTAAGAAGTCTTAAATTATTAATACATTAACTTGGACTCAAAAAGTCTAACAACGTCATCGAACTTATGTAAATCTAACTACATCGGCGAACCATGATGGAAATAACCCTACACTCTTCCCACATCTGTTTGCATTCTCCTAGTATGCGGTTTGAGCCTATCTTAATTAAGACTTCGTTCGAAAAGATTCTGGGAGAGATCATGATGTTGGAATCCTCACCTCCCATAAAATCTTTTTAAATGTAACTCAATCCCATCAGATTCTAGACAATAGAGATTTTAATGGATAGTGAAAGATAGGAAGAAAAATTCTCACCTTTTATTCTCCCTATCTATTGGGGGATTTTGGGTTCTCAAAAGTTACTCAAAAAGCGATTCTTCTCTTTCTAAGAGATTTTGAAAAAAAAATTCCACATCCAACAATCCATTCCAAATGCCCCTTTTAAGATCAGTCCAAAATAGTTGAATGCTTGATACGCCATTCGTCAAATTTGTAATCACCGACAAAATTCTTTCCCTTTTATAAAATCCGATATGAATGTAGACCCTTCTTTAACAACAATGAAGTGTCACACGGAGGGATATCTAGACTTAACTTGAGAGAATAGCATGTCCAAAGTAGACATGTAAACGGATCGGACATGGATCGGATAGTGTGTTATTCGAATTCATATCTGATTAATAATCGAATTATCCGATTAGTAATCGAATTATTCGTCGGATACTTGATTCGGATAATGATCGGATAAATACGAATTCGAATTCGGTTCGAATTTTAAACGGATTATTATTACACCTACTTAGGGGTGAGTTGTGTTAGCCACGTGAGAGTATCATATATTATTTTTTTTTAAAAAGAGTAAAAGTTATTTTTATTTTGAGAGATATTATCAAAAGATTAGACTCCATCCTAAAAAATAGGAGATAACTTACCAAGTGGGTGTAAGTGAATTTCTTATTTTTAAATTATATTTTGAGACAAGAAAGATAAAAAGAGTAATCAAATAATATATTAAGATTTAAATTAATTATATATAGAATATGTGTATCATTAGATTTTTATCTAAGGGTTCATATTTGGTCGGATAATATCCGACACGGATATCTCAATATCCGAATTCGTATCCGATTAATAATCGGATAGCTGATATCCGATTAAATTATCCGTCGGATATTTTATTCGGATAATTATCCGATTAAACGAATACGAATTCGATTCGAATTTTAAACGAATAATTACCCGACTTAGTGCAAAGTTTAGACAACATTTGATAACACTCAGATGGAGGTAAGACAACTTAGAAGTTTCTCCCCCGCAATATTAGCAACATTCATAATTTTTTAACAAAAATTATATTATTTTTGTGAAATATTTATTTTATATAATCTATTAAAAATAATAAAAAATAAGGTAAAAAAAATAATGCTGGCATGTGTGGTGTCTGTGATTCATTCGATCTATTTAAATCATATGGATCATTGAAAATATAAAAGAGGGTTTTAACTAACTTTTTTACGAGTTATTTTTATGTTAATTATAATAATTAAAAATAAAGGCAAACTCTATCTACCTCTCTCCAACCTCGTAAACCCACCTCGCACGATACCCAATGCCACTGTGGTAGAGTAAATACTAGCTGCATTGCAGGGTGCAGCTCAAGATAAAAATTAATAAAATAATAATATTTTTTTAAAATAGTTTGGGGCCCAAACAACCCGATGTTAAAAAGAACAGATGATACCGACGGTATAATTTTGGTCACCCCATTTTTTTTGAGAGAAAACATACTATCCGTTCTTTTTTCTAGATTTTTTTTTTCAACTATCCCATCTCAGTATAGAAAGGTTGCTTAAACTTAAACTATCTAAAAAAGTAAAATTTCTAATAGATAAATCAGTATTAGAATTAATTTTATAAAAATCATTATTAAAAATATATTAACAAACCTACTATTACTTAAAATTAAATAGTGCATAAATTTCATATAAGACTGTTTAGGCATGATTTTTTTTAATAAAATTTTATGAAAATAAATGATATACCTGTAAATAAAAAATATATTTATATTATTTGATTTTATATAGTGATATGTCAGTTAATACGTTTTAAAAAATAAAATTTCTATAAATTTATTTACAATAATAATTTATTTATAAAAATCTCAAAAACTATTTTTTTATTTAGACTACGAGATCCTACAAGTGACTCCAGGGACTTGATGTTTCAGAGACATATATTCATGGAATTTCCTTCAGAAATGCCAAGACTCAAGGATCGTTTGATCTTACCCAAAACATTATAAATTATCATAAAATATCATATTGTGTGTTAGTTAGTGTTACACAAAATAGTATTGTAAGGTGTCTTATAGTATTTTACGAACCTTAGAATTCTACACCCTACCAGCATTGTCAAATAACGGCACTGAAGAACCTCTGAATTTAGGGGGCCAGGTTGATAGATCTGTTGAGTAAAATTTTGTGCGTCGAATTCGATATACAAAGTTATGTTAAGATATAACTTTTGTTCTCGTTGATCTCAAAAAAAGTGAAAAGATCATTTTTACGTCAAAAAAAATGTCTCGCATCGGAATCGTTTGTCCGATTTTTTACACATTAAAGACGAAATGTATTCGATGAAAAAATATATGACTAAAATATTTTATACGATTAACCTATTTTATATATGAATGAAATAGTTTATTATAATAATAAAATATTTTATACAAATAAAATATTTTATTATAGGAACTAAATATTTGTTATAAGATTAAAAAAATACATAAATAAAATATTTTGTTATAAGAATAAAATCTAAAAAAATATTTTACTTTTATATTAAATATTTCATTCATATAACAAAATAACTCATTCTTTTACAAAATATTTCATTCTTATATTTTCTCGTCGAATACGTTGTGTTTAATACGTAAAAATATGCGCTGTATGGATTTGACGCGATATGTGTTTTTTTACATTGATTAATCTTTTCACTTTTTTTAAGTTAACGAGAATATAAATTACAAGTTGACGTAACTTTATGTGCCTGAATCAGTGCACAAAATATTACTCAAATTTATTTTTTTCTACACAAACAAAGAGTTTCTTTAATTTCATGCAACCAATTATTCCAGCATAGCTCTGTAGTTTATCATCAACGGATCGAATACCTTGACATTCGGAAGCAATTATCCTCCCAGAGCGTTTAAAATCGTATGCCGGAGTTGGAAATAGTCTAGTACCAAGAATATCTGACTAAAACATGAATAGATGAACATTTTCACCTGAGAAGCGTATGAGATTGAATAAAGTAATTGAGACAGATCACTATCTCACCAACTAGGTCTCTTATCGGTCCCAATTAAAAAGAAAGAGATTTTTACATAAAAATTATTATTAGACTTGAATTTATAAAAAATTATTCTTGAAATTATATTAATAGATATATTATTGTGTTAATTCAAATATTACATAAATGTCATTTAAGTATGATTTTTTATAATTTTTTTACAAAAAGAAATGATATGTCTACAAATAAAAATAGAATTTTTACACAATTCCGATTTACACAATGATATGTCTCATAATATATTTTATTAAATATTATTTTTTATAAATTCTCATTTAATAATAATTTTTATGAAAAAAACCCAAAGAGAAATTACAGTCCTGCTATCAATGGTAGCATCAGCTTAATTTAAATACAAGTTGGGGCTAATAGGTACACCAATTGGATCTACTTATCATGCCCCCTTCCATTTGGCTAGAACTCAAATGCCAGAAAGCCGATGGTCAGGAAGCCAATCATTACTACTAGGGAGACAGGAGTATCACAGTCTGAAATCTCATCAGCGACTGCATGCCACGAACAAGAGACACAGAACTTTCATGGCGCAAACAACCAGATGCTAACGAGGAATGAGCAAATGTGTTAGCCCCGACGACTGATGAGGAAGAAGCTCCCAAGGGAAAGGGAAAGGCACCATCCAACAGTTTTTATCATCTCCGTTGGTTAATGCAACCGAGCAGGGAAGAGATTATTAGGAAGTGACTGATGTAACATGTGGCCCCACCAAAACCCAATCAAATGATCTATTTAAAGGGAGTTAGAGACAATGACAGCCACTATCATCCACCTTTAATTTTTTGAATTTTTTTGAGTCACTTTGACAGTAAGTTAAGATAATTCAATTGAGGTGGAGGTGGACCCGAGATCAAATATTATTTAAATTTTATATTTTTAATTTTGATATCTATTTTACTCAAAGTCGTGTAAAATATTCATTCAAAAAAGTTAAAATGAGTTAACTCCGAATTAAATATCTTCAACTGTATCAAGACTCTGATTGATATATTTCGACTCTCAAATTTTAATAACTCACTTATCCACAAATAAAACATCCTAATCCCACCTTATTCCATTAGTCCCTCAGGGCGTCATTGATACCCGAGTAGGCGGGTGTCTTAATCGACCTCAAAAGGTCGATTGAGATACTCGACCCCGGTTACCGGGTTTATGTGAGGGGGAGGGAGAGCGGAGGTGGGGCCCCTCAGTTAGCCGGTGTCGGCTAACCGAGGGACCAAGCCGTTGTCAAAGACGGCCTCAAGGAATCAATTACCCTGAGGACCACGAGAAAGTGACATAAAATCTGATGATCTGGGGGAAGAGATGGAGGGTGGGGTTGGTGTTTTCATTGTTGTTGGTATCACCTTTTAAAAGTCCTTGAGGTGATGGGCACTGGGCACATGCTTGTGTGATATTGTAATGGGAATCCACAACAGCAGTCTGCAGATGACATGAGTGTGGCACATCCTTAGCATCTGCAGAAGTGATGACTTGGATGATATATCATGAGAAAACTTGGTTGCATCGCTTGAGAAATTCCATGCATCTCTCTCAGGTCCCCCTTTATAACTACAGGCCATGTGGGCCTGTGGCATGTCTGCCAGTTCAAATGTGAACAAGAACCAGACATCATGCTTTGCCAAATCACAAGGAGAAGCAGCCAAATGCCAGCCAACCCCCCTCCCATGTGCAGAGGGCATGGAAGAGGGGAAAAAATGGGCTTCACCTGTCAATAGAGAACAAAACCCAAGACAGGAGAATGCCAGGACAAGATCAGTTCAAAGGTAGAAGAATCTCATCCCCACAGAATTGAGAACAACAGTAGCCATCAAACTGGGGCATTGTTTAGTTTATTTCCTACCAAGGATGAGTCTCATTTCTCCAAAAACCCCTCTCTCCAAGAACTCAGTGAGGATGCAGATGATTACAATTTCTCAATCACCATGAATCCAAGAAAAGGAAAGAAGAAGGGGAGAAAAAAGAAAGAGACCAGAACAGACCCAGATCTTAGAGTTTTAAGCATACAAAACTACATGAAGCAGCCATGACAGCTCTCACAGAACTCTGATACAAAAAAGGTTTAAAATAGGGGATCCTACTGTTAAATCACTACCATTATAGCCAAGACACCAAAATTTTTCTTAACAAATTAGGCAGCTACTAAATAAAGGGACCAGACAAAGGGAGGTATTCAGGGGAGTGCCCAGCTGCAGATCTTCTTGTCATTCAAGAAACCCAGTCCTGGTGAGAACAGCATTCCTCACCTTGCTGAGGTCCCTCCCCTTGAGCGTCCTCCCCGCCCCCTCACACATGGAGAAGGACGAGATCTGGCTCCTAGCCAGCTTCCTGGCGATCCATTCGTGGGGGGGAACCATGCCGTCTTCGTCCTCCCCGTCGTTGTCGAGGCCGAAGCCGCCGGCAGCTTCGGGGTCTTCATGGCCGTAGGTCAAACCGGCGCCACCCCCGTACCCACGGCCCTCCGAAGGACCCTTCTTCATGTATTTCTCGGACCAGTGGGGGATGTTTATGGGTGCGGACTGCTGGAGCACCCTTTCACCGCCGCCATTTCCATCCCCAGGAGCGCCGCCACAGCGGGGGATCATCCTGGCGGCGGCGGAGAAGCGCCAGGGCGCCGCCGGGGACACCAGATCCCTGGACCTCCTGGCCCTGGGGCTGCTCTCCCTCCTCTCCCTCATCACCGCCCACACGTCCTCCTCTTCAAAGTCCTCATAACCGTCCCCCATGGCAGCTCCCCAACAAAAAAGCACACGTAGGGGGGGGGAAAAAAAGAAAAAAAAAGCAGCAGTCTACAAGAACAACCCCCCCCCCCTTCAGCTTTCAGCCTTCAAACTCCACCGGTACCAAAACCAGCCCTCTCTCCGTCTCTCTGCTTACCACCTCTCTGTCTGCCTCTTCACAGTCTACCTACTGGGAAGAAACAAATAGGGGTATAAGCAGTCTACCAAGAGACCCAGAAACTGGCGAGCTCTAGGAAGGAAGGAACCCATGAAGAGGAGGGTGTTCCCCCCTACCCTCCCAGTGGCAGTGCGCCTTCTCTTCCCTCTATGTGTCTGTCTCGTTCGTCCTCTGGACAGAAGAGTCGAGACCCACCATGGAAGGGGACAGGGAGAAGACAACCCAAGCACAGTAATAGACACCGGGGGGGGGGGGGCGGGGGAATAAGGAGGGGTGGGGGGCCGACCCCCAGAAAGGAGCCACCTAAGCCTCCAGGAAAGACCACCCCCGAGGTGGCAGCCGCAGCAGCGGCCAGCAGCCATCTAGCAGAGCGGCGGACAGGAAAGGAGGCGGAAGAAGGGGAAGGCAGAGCAGGTGGCGAAAGGGGAGAGGTGATTTTTTTTTATCTTGCTTCGCCTGCGTACTGTAAACATTTGGCCGTGGGGGAGCGGCGTTCAAGGCAACGGGTGTCGTCTGGTAGGTGATTGGGCGGAGGCCAGCACGGGGTTCCTCAAACCTCCTCTTGCTGCTGCTGCTGCTGCTGCAGCACCTGCAGTGGCAGTAACTAGGTTTGTGTCAGAGGCTTTTCCGAGGGGGGACGGTGGGAGGAAGCGGAGACAGGGCAGCCAGCGGTCACCCCTCCCCTCCGTCTTCGTCTCACGCCTCCGCATGAAGTTATTCCGATGGAGTTGCCGTGGCGGTATCTTATTGGTTAAACGTACTGTTCCGGCACGCATGTGTGATGTCTCCCGCCCGGCGCGTAAGGGGCACCGCTGGTTTCGGGATGCCGTGGGGACGTGGCGGTGGGTTTAGGGCGTGGGGGAGGGGGGCCCTGGGTAACTTATTAAGGCCACGGCAATGAAGGCCGGCCATGGATTAAGGCCGCGTTTCATCGTAAAGGGGCCCGAGGGATTTTTCAAAAATCCCGTTCTATAATGTGGCCGGCAATTCGGGTTTGTTTGTTTTTTTTTTTTTTTGGGGGGGGGGGGGGGGGGGGGGGGTTGCGATGAACAGTATCTAGGATTTCAATACACTTATGTCCTTAAATTTTTGTGAAATTATTTTTATACGGTTAGTTTTATCATATTTATCATAATACTCTTAAAATTTTTAAGAAAAATTCTTTTAAAATAAAAAATTATCTCTATATCTCTACGAACATGTACAATGACTATTTTATTAAAAGATTTAAAAATATTATAATAAATATGATAAATATAAAGATATAATTTTAAATAATTTTAGAAAAATAAAGAACTTTTCATATCTAAAGTTCCAGACATGTCAAGATACACGTGCAAGTTGTTTCAACCAGGGTTTGTCGACTCGGTGCGAGTCGCCCTGACCCGCACGACCCAACCCGACCCGATTCAGGCTGTGGGCGAGACGCCCGGGTCGTGGGTCATCACTGGATCGTCTCATTAATTTAATATTATATTATATTATATTATATATATAAAGTGTCTTTTTCTATTTTATTTTATTATTTTATATACATTATATATCCATAACTTTTTTTATTTTAACATGGAACGAGACGGACCAGTCGAGACCGATCGACCAGTCCCAGCCCGTGATCAGGACGGGCGGGTCGATCGAGACGGCAAACATTGGTTTCGACAATAGTTCGCCCTATTTGCAAGTTTGATCCGCTAGTAATTACTTCTAAGGTTTGTCAAATCGATTCGATACGGGACGTATCTTTCATACCGGACCGTACTAGTCACAGATCGGTATGACCGATCTATGATACATAATTGGTACATAACTTATATTTTTTAATATTATATATGTTATTTTTTATCAAATGTGATTACATAGATAGTTTGGAAATAATTTTTTTTGGAAGGCTAAGACTTAGGTTCAAAACACTATAGTAACATTATTTTCTTACTTTTTTCATTACTATTTAAGAAAAATAAATCAAAAAACACGTTACATTTGTGAGGTTTTAACTCTTTACCTCACACACAACTAACACATCTATTAACTATCAAGTCACACGTAATATTTTATAATAATATATATTTATTAAATAATTTTTTAATCTTAACATCTTCCAATATAATATCATATCGTATCGTATCGATAAAAAATCGATATAATCAATACGATCGAACCGATCAACCTTAACTATTTCACTGAAAATTGCGTGCCAACTCTAACCTTCCATACTTTTAAAGATTGATCTAAAATTGACAGCTTCCCATCGCGCAAATATGAATAACCTCAGAAATCCCGATCTTTCGTATGATTTCAACATTAGTTAAAAACAATAAACTCATAGATGCATGTTTCCACACGTACAACGTAAGAGATATAAATGATAAAATACAACTAGTTTCTCATATAACCCGTACACCAATCAACCTATTAATTGACTTCACAAGATCTAAGCTCATGCATACAAACATCCTCTTAATTAACGAGTTTTTTCTCATCGGCCTCGTCACGAATCCTTCCAGAATATTCCAGCATTGTCACATTTGGCCGAGTCAACAATGGCATGCATGCAATAGATCATGAGATCACGACCAAAATACGAGGATGAAGAGGGAAACATCACCTTACCTCAAACCCCAAATTAATCTTCTCGTACACCCGATGTTTATGATCAGATGGAAATGATCCCCGAATGAAGCCTAGCTACCTCCCCTTTCGAGTGAGTGAGATATCCTCCAGTGATTTTGGATTGTATGTTATCCTTTGAGCATCTCAAGGTTCCACATGTAGGTCCGATAATTATTTGTTTACGATCACTTTGATAACGGGATGAATTAGGGGCGGGTAAGTCACCTCGAGTGACTCACCCGATGACTTATTTTATCTTTTTAGTTGGAGTGAAAAAATTCAAACTTATCTCTAATGGACTGCTGTTAAGACAAAAAGAGACAAACCAATATTAAGTCATCTCACCATAGGTAACCCACCCTAACCCGACTTACCCTTTTATCAAAGTGGCCCTTAAATTTGAATCGAATTCGAATGTATATTTATTTGATCAAATAATTATTTAAATAAAATATTTGACGGATAAATTTAATCAGATATCTAATAATCTGATTATTAATCAAATACAAATTCAGATATTAAGATATCCGTGTTAGATATTATCTAACCGAATATAAACTATTAGATGAATATCTAAAGATACACATATTCTATATGTAATTAATTGAAATCTTAATATGTTATTTCAGTGTTCTTTTTTACTTCTTTTTTGTCTCAAACTATAATTTAAAAATAAGAACTCCACTTACACTTATTTGGTAAGTCCTATCCTATATTTTTTAAGATGAAGTTTAATCTTTTGATAATATCTCTCAAAATAAAAATAACTTTCACTATTTTCTTTTTTTTTGAGAAAACAACCTACGATGTTCCTGCACGGCTCACACGACTAATATCTAAGTAGGTACGATAATTATCTATTTAAAATTTGAACCTAATTCGAATTCATATTAATCAGTTAATTATCTAAATAAAATATCTGACAGATAGTTCAATCAAATATCGAATAATTCGATTATTAATCGAATATGAATTCGGATATCACATTACCCGCTCTATATCTGCTACATTTACGGGTCTATCCACATGGTGATAAGTTAACTTTTCATGCAGAATAGGGGGGGAAATGATAAAACTTGAGGGTGAAACTAATGGTATAAAGGTTTCTGTAATAGCAATTCATGGAACTCTTAGCAATTCATAGAACTCTAAGTGTCAATTTTAAAAAACGATCATAATGTGTTTATGATAACCATGCACGAAGTTATGATTGTTTTACGGAAGAGTAGTGCACAGCTAGTTTGAGGGTGCATTTGCATGGCAAAAAAGCCACGCCCTTCTTAAATTTTTGTTTCCCAAGAGACATGTCTTGTTAATACTGATGTGGTCCGGTAAAGATACCACATATAGGGGCGTATTTTGATGGAAACATCTTCTTGGTTCGGAGAAGAATGTAGCCGTTGTCTCTAACCCATTTCTTTCTTGAGTTGTAGTTTTGAATCTTATATTTTGTAGGACTTGACATTTTTGTGACATATAACTTTTCCACGCATAGTATATCTGTCAACGCGAACACAATTCATCGTGGGTGAGATTACCTTATTGTAGACCCATTACTTGTGAGTGAACCTCCTAGATGCTGTTACTTGTGTCAAGGGCCAACTTGAAAATGGGGTGGGGTGTCTTACTCGCGTCCCACCGCCCGAGTAAGTCACCGGACCCCGGTTAGAGAGGGTTGGGTGTGAGGAGAGAACGAGTAGGGCCTGCCGCTCTCTCTCATTGGGTTGGATAACCTAAGCGGTTATCAAACCTGCCCTAAAATATTTTCATGAGTTTGACAAGATTTTTTATAGACTATATCTCTCTACGTAGTTAAGTCTTAAAGCTAAACAAGTGTTAGACCAGTACATTAGGCTCATTCATTGTTAAGTATAAAATGCAGATTTTGTAAGACAGGCATTTGAAAGCACACTCTACATTCATTGCATTTGAAATGTTAAGATTTAAAATTATTTTAATCTTTTTGCCAAGAATGATGATCACTGAAAAAGCACATTTGCATTATTGCATATAATGAAAATAAAATGAAGCAAATTCAACTGCATGATGTCTCATAGAAACTAAATGAATGTGAATCAATAGAATTCATAGATAAAGTGCAATTGAGAGAAAGATACATGATTGTACATGACAGCTCTCATTTAGAATATGCGAAACGTATCGATGACGAGAAGCATAAAGAATGATTCAATTAAAATATGGAATGAAATAATCGGTTGTATCATTTAAAGAATGAGTCAAGGAATGAGTAGTTGAATGCATCATGTAAACCATGTTTATCTCATTCATATGATAGAGTATGCCTAAATAAGATGCAGACATTTCATGAGATATAGTAGGACAATGTTTGACAGTTTTCACCGTGACAATGAATCAATGGATATATAGTTGAATTTAAAATAGTGTTAGCTAGTTTTAATAGAACGGTAATTCAAGATTTTTTCATAAGAGTTTTATCACCTTTGAATACAAATGTGTAAAGTTTCGGCTAGGGATAGAATCAATAAAAATACAACTGAACTTGAACAAGTAATGTATTAAGATACGAGTCAATTGAATGATTTTAAGACAAGGCACTAATCACTTTCAGTTGAAATTATGTCATATGTGATAGAAATGTATGCCCTCCAAATCAATTACATGATTTATAACAGTGTCATTTTTTATAATATCTCATTCTTATTTATAATAATAATGGCATTTCTTTATTACATTTAATGTGTATTTATGACCTGAATGTAATAAAGTCCCTGAACAGATCATAATGAGATTAGTCATCTAGATGTCCATATTTTAAATGTTCCTAGTCATAAGATCTTCAAGAAGGGACATTGAAGATCCAGATAGATTGTCGCATATGATATTTATTCATATGATGGGTGTGACTACTCTCATAGTCGTCAGTGTGGTGACACTGAAAGACGTGTATAGGTGCTCATTAGCGGAATAAGTACACTGAATTAACTCGACCTAGAATCCGTGAATGGTAATCATACTAACTATCAATCTGAATATTCTATTATCTCAGTAGCACAGTTGGATCTTAGACCTGAGTCACTAAAGATGTCTTGCTTGAAGACTATTAGGTATTTGAATACTAACTTATGGACTTCAGCTCTGTGGTCTTATATAGCTAATTATTCAGACTAAGTAGAATTTTTGCGAAAGTAATTAGTTGGACAACAAGGGATTCTTCACTCTCACTATGATATAAGAGAGAGAATGTCATACGGATCTGTACTCAGAAATCCCTGGTGAGGATATAGGAGTTCACTAAGAAAAGGGAGTTTTCTAGTGAACATTTCAGTACAAAGTTCAGTTGAATTAGGACATAATAGGGCTTCGCAATAATACCATACCCTAGTCCCTGTAGGGACATTATATAAATAAAGGTTTATAACTGTGTAGAATTTGTAGACATAGAGGTTTTAAGTGAGTTCCTTATCCGCAGTGTCATTTGGGATCATGAGGTGTTGCTTGATATCTTTCGTGATTAGAAAGCCTTCCATTACTGGAAAATGGATTGTGTTTATTAAGTTATAAAAAGTTCTAAACTTAATGGGCTAGAAAACCAAACAGATATTTAGGCCTAGAAGGTCACAATAGAATTCTGGACAGACCACTATGGATGGACATTATATAATTACTAGATTTTTATAAAAAAATGTTAAGAGTCTATAAATATACACTTAAGGGCTGAACCCTAGACCTAGCTCCTCTGCTTAGCCCTGGCCGCCCCCTCTCCTCCTTTCTCTCACCTGAGGGTGTCCCCTTCTCTCTCTCTCCTCTTCCTTATGGATGGTGAAATTGAGATCTGATCGACGTCTAGGGATGGCAAAGGAGATCATGTCTACGTTTGGTGCTCGTGTTGATACATCTAGAGGCCGTACACCTAAATAGCTCGCGACTCTAAGATCCATTACTCGTTCCCCTCCGCTCTTTTGGGAGTTTCTCGACCCTACAAAGGTAAAGAATTGTTCTTCTTATTGTGATATTTTTCATTAATTGTTCAATTTTGAACACCAACAACGAGGTTCACGTGAGGTTTTGTGGTCTTTCACTACATCTCTAATCGAAACCTTATAGTGGTATGAGAGATAGGTTACTAGTGTTTCTCAAAATCGGCATCGTTATGTCGTAGTTCTTTGTGTTCCTTTCGTTCACGTTTTTGCATGGGGAGCTACTTTTATGGCTTGGCCAAGTCACTCATGGGATGAGCAATGGACAATTGATGCTAGGGAATTGCTCCCGGTGTCAAGAGGATCAAAACACATCCTTTGGTGCATTGATTGAGCCACAGGTGAGCCCAATTGGTCACCTTAACGCCGACGGGGTCGTCGTTTATGGTTTGGGGATAAGGTTGTTTTAGGCCATGAATCCTTGATTATCGGTGCCCTAGAGGGCTGGCAGTGGTCCAGAAGGGTCCTCAATGGTAAGCGACGACGTACGGTGGTGGGGTTGGCCAGTGGAGATGTCGTGGAAGCGTTCTCTAATGCAAGTGGGCGAACGAGGTTTTTTCTCCTTCTGTGAGCCACCGGCGATGGTGATGGTGTCGGCAGCAAGGATGGTTGGTGGCGGTGGGGCGGCAAACTGGAGGGGGATCTCCTCCCCTCACCCGCATCGCGGTGGCGACATGGGTTTTGCCTTAGCTGCCCCACAAACAGGTAGGGAAGGTGATGCGAGACGAATGAGACTCGAGACCAATTTGATGCGGGACAAGACTCGAACGGGGCTAAGACCTACGACCGACTCAGAGTGCGGCCAACACTTGCACGCTTAGGAAAGACGGGCGGCTGACCACCGTGATGTTCTCCGAGTGGAGGTAGCTCTCAACAAGAAACTTTATATAGCCCGACGATCGTCCCAGCGAGGGAAGTGCGGGAATGCAGCGATTAAGGAACCACTGTCGCCTAGGGTATGCAATTCAAGCTCGGTGCTCGATTGGGGCTACGGAACGGGCACTCACAACTCACAACCGCGGCGATTTGTAATTTGCCTACGACCCTAATCTCACAAACGTAGCATATGAGAAAATATACTAAATAAGCAAATGCTGGGATAGGAACGTCGCGCGTACCTCAACGACTAGCGCGTGGGGAAGAAACGTCGGCCGAATCCGACAACCCCGATACACAACAAATGAATATTATTACAATTTCACAAACATGGCCCACTCCTCACAGGGAGATAACAGGCTACAAGCACGAATTTTGGGGCTGCTGGAGCTCGAGTTGATGGGCCGCACTCGTAGGAGACGAGGGAGGCGAGTCGGGGCCGATCGGATGAGCGATTGATCATCGAGCGGTTCTGCCCGCGTTGGTCACCCGGCGCAGCAAACTTGCGGAAGTTGGTACGGCTGGATCCGACGTCCGATCAGGGTGCCGTTCATGGGAGCACATCGGCGACTGGATGAAGAACACCTTGGCGAAATGACGTGATCTGACCTGATCAGATCTGGGCGTGACAGTGCCTACACCAAGGTTCTGGTTCTACTGGCACAGAACTACATAGGAAAACTAAAAATTATAGGAAATATAGCTTCGGTGTCGGAACGGATAACTGCTTGCTGGAGAGCGTCGGCAACATCTGGAGGAAGATCCAGACCGAAGGATCCGGTCAGATCTGAGACGAGGAAGGCGGCACAGCTTCTGCAAGTTGCTGTTGGTACTGGGTCGGATCTGCACAGATCAGCCTGCCCAGTCCCACGAAAATATTCGCCACGCTCAGCACGGATCTCAGAACAATGCGAGATCACCGGAGGTGCAAAGAAGACTGAAAGAGGTACGAACCCTCCAAATCTCAGGCCCATGGACTTAGATAGTAGATCTGGAGGATTTTCGTATCAGAGAAGAGTGGATCTGGCTTGCTGGGACAGGTGGCGATGCGCAGCTTCACAGTCGGAATTGTTGCTGGAGATCTAGAACTCCGATCGATGCAAAACCAGCGTTGGATCCTTTCTGACAGGCAGATATACCTATGGTAAAATTCCCATAACCAGATCGGCTCATAAAATGGCTTTGGGCGATTCGTACTCCAGAGGTGAGATCTGGATGAACCGAATCAGAATTAGAACACGAACGTGACGATAACGGTTGCCTCGGCGTCGCACCTCGGCTTGGGGAGTTGCACCCCTGCTAGATCCCGTCCCAAGAACTAGATCTTGAGCATCACACCCAAGAGAATATCAGAGAATCGCTCTTTAACACTTTTCTCTCACAAAAACTTCTTCTTGCAATTTTTATTCAAAATTTCATTAGCTTTTGCAAATGACACTACACATATGCTTATATAGAGAATGGCATGGGGAGAGGGGCTCGGGAAATAGCATGGGGAGAGAGGGGAGAGAGGGGGTGGTGGCCACGTATGAGAGGGGGGGCTGGTCTTGGTCTTCCAAAGAGAGGTGGGAAGGTGGCTTTCCTCCTCCTTGGTCAAGGAAGGGGGCAGCCACCTCCTTGGACCAAGAAAGGGGGCACCCCTTCCACATGTTCAAAAGAAAAAAAACCACCCTTTCACACTTGTTAACCCATTCACATTCATTCACACTAGATCACTCTTGACCCATTGGCCCATTCAAAAGCCCAAAGCCCAATAACTCTAGACCACTATTCTAGCCCATTAACTCTAATCTAGCCTATTAGCTCTTACACAATAGTACAACCAACTAATTGTCCACAAGGACTAAATAGGGCCCAACAAGGCTAAAAAATGTGAAACAAAGATGATAGCTTGATCGACGCGTCCATGTCCTCCTCGAGCCGAAGAGACTCCGGCGTGTCCTCGTTCCCGGCGTGTGCTGCGGCGCGTGTCCTCATCAGAAGGAGAACCCTTCGCAAGTCTCCTCGTAGTTCAGATCTAGCCTATGTTGGATCTGATCTCGCCCCCATGCCCAGAATAATTAAACCTGCCCGTTAACATAATTATGGGGTTTTAAGGGTTTTTAAATTAGTTTAAAATTTGTATAAAATCCTTAAAATTCTTAAAAAGTTGAAAAATTATTTTGATAAGTTCTAAAATTGTTTTATTGACTTATTGATATATTTATCATTATTTGGCCCCTGGTTAATTAGTTAAAAGGGGATTTTAAAATTATTTTTATTTTCCATCTTATCTAATTGAGTAAAGTTAATAAAGAATATGATTCTTGTGAGATTAATTAATGATGATTATTTGTGGGCCCATGCAGTAAATGTGAATGATGTTAGTCTAAATTTGTTTAGACTAGTTTTTAGTTTAATTAAATTTTTTAGTTAAATGCTTGTCTCAACCTTTTTCAAAAGTAATTATTATATATTTAAAATTAGCAATATCATCTGTAGTAATTATATGATAATCATTATTAGATACATGTGATGTGTCTTGTGTGTGACTGGATGATCATGGACTTTGTTATCATGTGATGATGGTGAATGGCATTTTATGTGATGTGTTTTATGGGGCCAACATGTCTCCCTCTCTCTCTTATTAATCTAGGTTATACATTCTATCTCTTTCTTGTGTTATACTTCTCTTGACTGATTTAAGGTTTCTTATTTTTATCTGATGTATATTTGTGGGCCTACGTGTCTAATTATAAGTATTACTTACAATAGCAAGAAGCAGACACAGAAGAAGGAGACATCCTGATGGGGCCCTTGGGAGATGATTCACATCTAGTGGGAGCATCTGATGATCAAGGTTTTATGTGTTTGCCATAATTGTATGCATTACCAACTAGCTTTGTAATGTTTTTTAGGTGAAAAAGTCCACGATCATCCATCGCTATTATTACATATACATGATATATGTGGAATGTGCTATTAGGTACATATATTTAGAATATTTATGATACTCCAAAATTCTTATATGTATGTAGCACTTCTATTGATGAGACTAAACTTAATTTAAAATTCCTCCTCGATTAAATATTAGGTTGTTCAATGTGAGACATTAAGAGTGACTCGATAGCCTTCCGTTGTTATAGTTTAAGTGAGCTATTTTTAGACTATGTGGGGTTGTTGTGTTGCCACTAGGCCATCATAGCAATGGGGTAGTAACTTAAGCTTTGACTTAGGCTGAACCTTGGGATGGTGCATGACATGACTTTGTTGTATTACCATAAGAGTTGTGTCATGAGCACATGCTCTCATAATGTAACAGACAAGTTTAACCTAATTAGACTTTGTGATTTGTTCTGCTACTACAAGGTCAGAAGTGTTCCGGAGGCTAAATACGATGGGCAATTATAAAGAGTTGCAATTAGAAAAGGTTGGCTACCCATTAAGTATGGAGTGATTTGTTGTGTTGCCACAAGACTACTACCATAGGGTTAATGGGATTCTGGTCTCCACTTAGATATACCTGGAGTATCCCATCTTTGCATAATGGGGGTTATGCAAATTTTCCAAAAATTAGTGAGAGCTTTGAAATTAGGATTAAAGACCATATCTTATTTTGTTTTTATGAATATTTGCCATGTTATCTCATTAAGCATATTGTCTCTTGTAGACCTCAATGCCAAACCACCGGTTGAGAGACATACTTGATGCCAACAAGCTTACTGGTCCTAACTATAGTGATTGGCTCAGGAACTTGAGAATAGTTCTTATTACTGAGAAAATAGCCTATGTTTGTGAATAGCCTATATATCCTTCTCTTGTTGATGATGCTGATGAGGGAGAAATCATTCTTTATGAAAAATATAAGGAAGATGTCACCATTATCCCAATGTTATATACTAGCCTCTATGAGTAATGAGCTATAGAGGCAACATGAGAAAATGGAAGCAAGAACTATCTAATTTCACATTTAGGAGCTCTTAGGAGCTCAAAGTTAAACAAAAAGACATGAGATATTTAAAAGTCCGTTCGAGGCAAGAATGTATGAGAGAATATATATGCAAACACATGTTCTCAAGATGATTGAGTGGATTGAGAGATTGGCAAAATTGAGATTTGATATGAAAAATGAGCTTTGTATTGATCTAGTTTTGTAATCTCTTCCTACTTCATTTTTTCGGTTCATTATGAACTTCAAAATAAACAAAATAGAATACAATTTGGTAGAGCTTCTAAACATGTTGAAGACTACTGAGAGCACTATGAACAATGGAAAGTTTCCTATGATGCTTATTGGTAAGAACAATAAGAAGAGGAGAATTTAGTAGGCTTTTAAGAAAGGTAAAGTAAAGAGGAAGGCTAAACATGCAAAGACTGCCAAGATGGAAGAGACTAAGAAGGACAATGGCCTATGTTTCCACTGCCATAAATATAGACATTGAAAAAAGAAAGTTGTACCTCACAGAGAAAGCAAAGCAGAAGCTTGGAGAAGCTTCAGGTGCATTCATGATTAACTTTAACCTATCATATAGATCCTCATCATGGATATTAGATATTGGATGCGCATCTTACATCTATAATTATTTGCAAGTTCTGACAAGCAATAGGTGATAAGTGTGTATTTTCATATGCTTATTCATGTCACACTTATCGTCTTCTTGGCTAAAACATGGGTAATGATGCACACTTTGGAACTAATTTAAGTTATACTTGAAATTCCAACACTTTGAGAAAATTAACCAAAATATGTGAGATAATGGAGATAATGTACAAAACACTTTCTTGTGGATGAATGTTTAATTGGGTTACATGCATTCTATTCAGTAAAAGTTAACACCCTTTGTGATGTGTGTGCTTCATGCATTTTCTGCATAGATTTCTGAAGATCATAATGTGTCACAATACTTACTGAATTCACTTGACCTTTTTGTGTTTTGCAGGCATTTTGGTCAAACAAATCAATGGAACAACCAACCAAAATAGTCAGAACTGGCCAGAAGAAAAAGATTCACAATTCGGTCGACCGACCAAGAAGACTCCGGTCGACTGATTTGTCAGCGTCAGGCAGAATAAAAAAGTTCAGAGTTCAGTCAACCGACCAAGAGACTTTAGTCGATCGATTTTGCCAGCGTCAGGTAGAATGATCAGGCCAACAGTTCGGTCGACCGACTTCTAGTTTCGGTCGACCGATTACGATGCACGTGGTTGATAGGCCAGAAGGCCAAGAGGCCAGAAGGCCAAGGGGCAGAAGCCTAAGAGGCGAGCTGCAGATCTGATTGGGCAGGGATGTGAAGCATTGAAGGAGGCTCCGGGCTCCAGGCTCCAGGCTCCAAGCTCCATGATCTAGGTGGATGGAAAGAGGAGAATATACAAGAACATGAGAGGAGTTTTGAGGGTGGGACACATTATTTTTCTTGCTTTTGAAGCTTGGGGAGTGAGGACATTTTTCCCAGCTTTTGCTCCTACTTTGAAATAGCTTAGAGTAGTCTTCTTCGTCTTCTTCTAAGTGAGGTGAGCTCAAAGGTCCTGCAAGAGGAAGGCGATGGCATCATCTTCTGGATTTGTGTTTTAGGGCTTTCTGCAGTTTCCAGCTTTTTTTCCTTTCTTGTTCTTATATCAGCAAACATTGTAAGCTCAACTTTGGAAGAATAGATTTCTTTTGCTGTATTTGATTCTTACTTTCATCCAACCTCCTTCCATCATTCTCCTCTTTACCGTCTTACATTCCTTAGATAGGTTTAATCCACTGCAAGTGTTTTCAAATCTTTATCTAAGTATCAAACAAGCACTCAACTCAACATCTTGCACCATCTCTCACACACAAGCATCCAACTTATGCAATCAGAAATCTTCCTCCTTGTGGGATCGACCCGGGCTCACCACTTTACTTGTAATCCAAACTTTGGTTAAGAGTGAGTGCGGTTATAAATTTTAAAGTTGAGCGCGCGAGCGGTGTTTTAACGACCACAGTCCGTGAGCTATCAATAGGCTACTGAACAAAGGAGATATTAACTTGTGACTAAGAAATGGAGCAAAAGTTGTTGCACTCACTATCGGAAGCGTAAACCTCAAGTTATTATCAAGAGTCGTCTTAGAGTTGACAAATTATTATTACATTTCATCTATAATTAAGAATATTATTTCCATTTCATACTTAAAAAAATGGAGATTTATTTGAGCAATGAGAATAATAATTATTCTTTTTTTAATGGTAAATCATTTGCCAGTAGGAGCTTGATAAATGATTTGTTTATATTAGATGTGGATACTCTTGTTATGTATGTGGACGATCCTCTTAAGAGAAAGAGGAATGATGTGAATCAAGCTTACCTTTGGCATTGTAAGCTTGCTCGTATTAGTGAGGAAAGATTAAAAAAATTATGTAAATTTGGATACATTGATCCGTTTGGTTCTGAATCTTTCACAACTTGTGAATTTTCTCTCATGGAAAAAATGACTAACTCTCCATTTATTGGACATGGAGAGAGAGTTGAAGAGCTGCTAGAACTCGTACATTCTGATGTATGTGAACCTATATCCATTCAAGCCAAAGAGTGTTACTCATACTTCATTACTTTTAACGATGATTTCTCTAGGTACGGATATAAGTAATTAATGAAGTACAAATTTAAAGCCTTTGAGAAATTCGTGGAGTTTAAGAATGCTGTAGAGAAACAAAATGGAAATAGTATTAAAACTCTTCGATCAAATCGAGGAAGGAGAGTACTTGAGTACAAAGTTCACATAATATCTGAAGTATAATAGAATATTATCCTAGTGGACTCCTCATTATACACCTAAGCTTAATGGTATAGCTAAAAGGAGGAATCATATCTTATTAGATATAGTGGGATCAATGATGTAATTTACTGGATTACCCTTATCGCTCTAGAGCTATGCCCTAGACATCGATGCTCACCTGTTGAATAAAGTTCTATCTAAGTCAATGCCTTCTACTCTATATGAGATATGAAAAGAAAAGAAACTTGATCTTAAGCGTGTTAAAGTTTGGGGTTGCTCTGCTCATGTTAAAAGGCACAATCCTGACAAACTGACATCTAAGACTGAAAAGTGTAGATTTGTGAGATATAGTAAGAAAACTTATGTATATTATATCTACTAGTCTAGGGATCAAAGGGTGTTTGTAACTAAGCATGTTGTGTTCCTAAAGGAGGAGTATATCCTTGAAGGAAATGGTGAGAGCATGGTAGAACTTAAAGAAGTTATGGAATCACAAACTAGCACTATATCATCTCAGGAGTCAGTTTAAATTGACACATAGTCTTTTCATAGGTATGGTCGTGTACCTGTTCAATCGGATAGATAGGTGAACATATCTCTTGTAATATTTGCGGGTATTGGATCATGTCATCACGGGTATCAGACTGTGTTCCCGCTCTTACCCAGATTTTATTTAATAATGGATCTTCGAATCCCCAAATAATAAATATTAAATTATTTTAAAGACATGTTGATGTAACGAGCAAGTTACATGTTTCTCGAGATCGTGTGAGAAAAATAAGCTAATTATATAATATCCTAAATAAAAATTGTAAACCTATATAAATCCTTACCCCTCTCTATAGTAACCCATTAAAAATATAAAGTTATAAATATGAAATTGTTCTCTAATTTTTCTCACAATAAAATAAATATAATTATATAAGTGCTTAAATAAATCAACTAGCATAAATGTAAAATTGGAATAAATTAAAAAGGGAATAATTGGGCTTGAATTGGCATTTTTGGGTAATAATGGGTCAATAACACCCTAAAATTCAGACTAATTGTGTATACCCAAATTCTTAGAAGAATGGTGGCTGAAACCTATCCCATTGGGCCCAAAACCGTGGGGAAACCCTAGCCCACATAGAGGAGAAGTTTAACCCTTGGATTTGTTGACCTAATTAGGGTTTGGGAAGGCCTTTGGTGGTGCTAGAATGGGTAAGGTCAAGTTTTTAGGAGTAGGACTTCTATCCCTTAATCGAATAGGATTTGGGAGACCAAACCCCTATATAATGGACCCAATAGACCCCTGGACGACCCCTAGTTCGTGCTGAGGCGTGGAGGCAGAAGATAGGACCGGATTCAGGAGGAGAAGGTGAGGATTTTTGGGGCGATCGTAGTAGAGCGGTGTTCATCATCCTCTTCCCTTAGAACGAGTAAAAGGTAGGTTTCCTCTAAGGCACAAAGAGATTAAAGTTCTGAATCATGTAAATTCGCATGTATAGAAGTTCTAGAGTGCATTTTGCCTAATTTTTATAAACCCTATTGCATGTATTTGACAATTGAACCATGATACATTGTTTCACATCGGAAATGGACTTTCTATTCATGATTGCGGCCCTAACAGAGACCACGTTCCTGAACGCGGCCTCACGACAGACCGCGATCTTAAGTATTTATTTAAATCGGTAATTTCTATCTATATAGTTTTTATTATAAAATTATTAATTTTTTCATGAACGCGGCTCCCATGTATACTGTGATCCTAAGTGTTATTTTATTAGAAATCATGATTCTCTCTCTACAAATTCTCTTATATAATTATTAATTTTACTAGAATGCGGCCTTCAATAAGACCGCAATCTGATCGCGTCCACCGTCATGACCATGTTCTTTCTAGGGTTTTTCAAAAGCCCTAGTTCATATCGGCATGTCCTGTTTACATAGTTAAGGTACTGGATACATGCTTTTCATGTCAGCATGTCATATGAACCAATTAATGTAACTAGGGTGTATAATTAAACCATAAAATCTTAAGTTTTTATGATCATCGTGTTGGATCGACAGGACGGTCAAGCTAGAGGGGGAGGGGGTGAATAGGTTGACCTTATAAAAATTATAGTAGAGCAATTTGCATCAGAAGCACCACACCTAGATGATTAATTGAAACACTGAACCAAGCCAATCAGAGAGCGTGCCTATCATGCATCTAGCGAGGAACAAATTGCGAAGATTAAACCAAGCCACACAAGAGACCACAATTTTAAGGTGGTTCGGTCACCCAATGGAGACCTACGTCCACCTCCCCACTCAACTAGTGAGGAACCCTGCTGAGCTTCACAACTTTGCTAAACCGAGGAAGTAATTCCTCTATACTATTGACTACCCCAATAGAAGACAACGAGGAACAAATCCTCAGATCCGCTGTCAAACAGCTTGAAGGCAAACAGCCTTGACACCCCTGATCTCAGCACAGCCCGCTGAATCAGAATCACCCTCTCTTCACTAAATCCAGTGAAGGAGAGGAATACAATGTTCAAAAATAATAGGAAAACTAAAAGATAAGAAATCAAACTTCAGCACTTGGACGCAGCGGAATTTAGATCACCAACAGAGAGATCCATGTCCATACGCATGAGCTTCGATCCTTGAATCTCCTCCGTCTGGAATGTAGAAGAGACTTGGTGGCGCGATGATCTTCTGATCTGATTTTTCAGCAGCCTTCATCCAGTTCTGCTCTCAGCCTTTCTCGTTCTGCTGTTCGCCTCACTCCTTCTACTCTTTTTCCTCTCAGCTTCACTTTTCTTCTCGGGTGAACCTATTTTATGGTCTTCCCGCGCACAAAATAGTTCACGTGAGGCAGGTGGGCCACCACCCTGATTTTCTGGTTATCCTCATGATTGCTCACGTGGGGAACCTTCTGGAGTGGTAGAAGCTACGAAACCTTATCCGCTTGTGGCTGATGTGGCAGATAATGACTGAAGGTGGGATCCACTTATCGTGCTCTGCAACTTGAATTAGATGGCGTCGACCCTCTTGCCCCAAGGAGTTAACGCACCCTTCTTCTAGCTTCAGGTTTCATGCTGAGTGCGTTGACGCAGAATGCAACTGCGTCCACTCATTAGTTGCGCTTTAGACAGTTGTGGCAATCCATCGTACTGCAGCGTCGACCCATCGAACTGCAGCGTCGACGCTGCCAAGGTACTCCAGAGGATACAACAAGGAATGCTTGAACTGCTGCGTTCACGCTACTTGATCAAAGCGTTGACGCATCAGAGTATTCCAGTAAGCCATTGGCTCTCCCTTTGTAACTGCTGCGTCGACGCCGCTCTATCTTGGCGTTGACGCAGTGGAACAACTTGTGAAGATATTGGTGAAGGCTTCTTCAACTGATGCGTGGACGCTGTAAGCTCCCAGCATCGACCCTGTTCCTTTCTAGCACAAGAATGAAATCAAGTGAAAGTATTATTGAATCAAACTTTAATTCATCATTGAATTGAATACATCATTCATATCTCATGGTTGTCATCATCAAAACCAGGGGCACAACAATCTCCCCCTTTTTGATGATGGCAACTATGAGGTGAATGCCATTCATAACATTGCATCTAAACAATCCAGGTTATTCATATCAAGCAAGAAACTTCAGATTAACAGGAAATCAAATCAGTGACTAAATCAAACTATAATTTTGTCATTCATTCAAGTTCAAGATTTTACATTATAGAACCAGACAAAAAGAAAACATTCATTCAAGTTAGTCAATATGATTGATGCAGATGCAATGAACTTTGGTCAAGTTTCCAGCTTGACTTTTTGATTGATGCATTTAACATTCTCCCCCTTTGACTTCATCAGGAAGGGGAGGAAACGTGGAAGAGCTATCTCAAGAGTGGAAGAAGCGATTGTATCTTCTGGCAGAAGGAGGTTGTTGTTGCTGACGAGAGGATTGCCCTTGAGTAGACTGAGATCCTTGAGGTGGCTGGCGAGGCTGCTGCTGTCCTGAGGCAGATGGATCTCTGGCCAGTAAATCTCGGATATCCTGAGAGAGTTCACCCAGCTGATGACTTAGAGTGGAGCGTACACTGTCAATGGCAGAAGGAAGATCAGCTGTGATAGAGTCCTTGTTTTGAAACTTGTCCCCAATTGACTGAATTGCTGCAGTCACTTTGTCAATCTTTTCTAACATTGCTTTGAGACATTGAGGAACTGCATTGACAGGACCTTTGATGGTTTCAACGGCTATCCTCACATCAAAGCATAAATCAGTAATCTTGGCAAGGGATTGAAAAAATGAAGCTTGATTGCTGTGCATATCATTCACCAGTGTAGATAACTTGTCAAGAAGAGATGATATGTTCTGCAAGACTTTCCTTGTAGCTTGGTCAGATAACATCTTTGTGAGTAAGAATTTTTGCCACTCGGATAAGACAGAGACTTCAAATTGGATAATCGAGAAGTCAGTTTGTTGAGATGGTAATTTGTAAACTCCATTAACTTGTCCATTTTTGCATCCTGACGTTGCAGCATCATAGACATGTGTGCGAACATCTCTTCAACAGTGGCTGGAGGTGGAGCTTCATCAGAAGTTGGAAAAGGTCTTCTATAAATTCCAATGGCTCCAGTCATAAGGGGTTCCAATGTAGGTGCAGTGCCACTGGGTTGCCCAGTTTCCAGCTGAGGGCTTGATGATCGAGCAAATGGTTCCTCAAACTCATGCTCTCCTCTTGCTGAACTACCCTCTTGTCTTTCTTCTCTCACCACAGGAGGAATTGGTACCTCTATCCTGTTTACGTGACTAGCATCCACAGTGCCTGTTCTTGATGCCTAACCTGTTTCTAATGGAGCTGTTTGCTGACTAGGAAGAATTCGAACTGGCTTACCATCAATGACTTTAAAACCCATAAATTTCTGAATATAAGAAAGTGTGTAAACATTCCTGTGAGAGATGATTATTTTCTTCTCAGAACCGAAGTCTACTCCAACTTTTCAAAAAATAGCAGTCAAGGGAGCAGCATATGGAAGTGTTCTGGATTGTGTCAAGCATGACCCCATAGTTTGAATAACTACATCAGGCAGGAAAATATGTATTCTCTTCAGCATACAGTAAAGTAGAAATCTCTGCATCTCAGTCACCCTTTCCCTACCACTGCTCTGTGGTGTGATCATTGATGTGCAAATGTGGTGGAGCAGTCTATTCAATGGAGGGAATTGATTTGCTTTGAGACTGGATAAATAAGTTTCCCTGACATCGGAAGGATCACTCGGTTTATCAGTCAGGAGAGCATAAGCTTCATGCTCATCATACTCAAAGCTATGTAGTTGAACTCCATTCTTGGGGATTTTCCAGGCTCTGGCAAACAATTTATTTGATAATTCAAAACTAACATTCCGGACAGTTGATGTGAGTTTTGGAACGTGAGGTTCATACTTCAAATTTTTGTAGAACTCTCTGACCAGGGTGGGGTAATATACCTTGTGGGTTGTAACAAAAGACCACCATCCCTGATAGTCCAAGGTAGGAAACAGTTCCGGAAAAACATCAAGCATGTTATGGTCGGTAGCAGCAATATACCGGGAAATAAGAACCTTCAGAGGTTCGTCCACGGTGACGGTAAGAGAGCTGTCCGCACCTTTTTGTCCTGTTGCAGCACTTGCAGATGAACCCTTCTTGTCTGACCTGACATCAGATTCCCTTCTCTTTTTGGTTGGCGGGCTCGGAGCGCGTGGACGCATCTCTTTCCTCTTCCCTTTATCGTGAGCAGCTTTGGAGCGGGGCTCCAGATTGTCTTCGGCCGATGCTGAGCTTCTTGGATGATCCTCTGCCTTCTTCTTCCCTTTGGGAGTAGATGTCGGAGGAGCCATGGCAGCGGGATGAGGAAGAATGAAACAGGAAAGGGGTTTGGAGAGCTCGGAAGATAGAACGACAAAGGCTTTCAAAAGAGATGAAGACGAACGGCGGTCACGTTCCGCTTTTAAAGGAGCTTCGAAACCCTTTTCAGTGAGCGGTTCAGCCGGGTCAAGTCCGCGAACCGGAAAAAGTAGAAAGTGGGCGGTTCAGCCGGACAATCGTTGCGTTGACGCCAAGGGATACAGCGTCGACGCAGTGAAGCAGAAACAAACGAATATATGCAGGAAGAGTAGCAAGAAGGTCATATGTACAAGGAATTTTCTTAAGATACTGAGATATGGAGTAGAGATGCTCATAGTCAAGGATTTTTAAGTATTGCAGATCGAGTTCCCATGAGAGAGATGTGTAAATAGGCTCCAATTCAATTAATGATAAAGAGAAGAAATGATCTTAAAGCATTGAATTAAAAAACATGAACCACCAAAGGCACCTGCCTGGAGAAAAAGAGGAACTCTTTTCACACTAGAACCATTTTCATTTCTGTTCCTTATATCTGTCAATTTCAAGTTGCCTTTTGGAGAGAGAGAAATTTAACTGGCATTGATAACAGACTAAGTTGAATAACGAGCTTCAGATCAATCACACTCACATGTTTTCATTATTTCTCACATTTGCAGCATTTTTAACTTATTTTTACGTTTTCATTTGCAGTCAAGTATGGCTAGCCTTTTGACACGGGTACACATGTTTATTAGACACCCGAGTCCCCGGTTACTCAGCATAGCAAACTATTTTGCATAGACGGACCAGAGTTGGCAACTTACGTCATGACATGCCTATCAGCACTTCATAGATGCTTGAAGGTAGTTTCTCAGTTAATAGTTACCATTGCTCTGAAATGATTTATTTTTCACTTGAAGACAGAGATAGTGGCGCACCTCATGACTTGCTCTTTAGCACTTCTTTGGTGCATAGGGCTAGTTTCTCAGTGAATAGCCACCATTGCTCTGCATTTTATAACATGTGTAAGAGATTGTTTCTTCAGCGTTTATACTCAATATCTGGGTTTATTACCAATACAAATATTAAATTCCTCTACACACAGTGGTTTCTTTACTGTTGAACAATATAAGGTTTGAGAGATGATAAGGTCCTGGTTTTATTAAATTGTTCAGCTTTTACTCCATACATAGTGCATTATTGGGTTCAAAAGTTCTTGAATTCAAACACCATAAGAATTATAGATCTCCTATCATTAGCTTTTCATAGAGCTGTTCAGAACATATCTCATACTCAATAGGAATTTTCACTGTAACTCCCCCTGAATTTAAGACATCGTCTACATATCTCAGTGCTCTAGAGTTTTTCCCTCATACAAGAATGTCAAGGAGGCTTTATTGAGAGATAAGAACGGAAGGGACGAGATAAATGAACAGAGCAAGTTGATTTGAGATGGGGAAGTCTCCAAAAGAAGAGTATATAACACTGCTGCGTTGACCCAGCCTTATAACTTCGTCAACTCATCCATCAAGGCCGCTCATAGAATGGTTCTGTTTCCGAAAACAACTGCTCACAGCGTCAACTCAGTCTCATTGCTGCGTCAACTCATTCAACCAGCCAGAGACACTTCACACCAGGTTCTCAAAGAATAAGCTGTCTGGTGCGTTAACCCTATTTCCACACTGCGTTAACTCAAACAACCAACCAGCAATAACAACTCTGCACTTTGTTCATCATTTTGACACCAAGAAGGTAATCTGAAGCTAACTCCCCCTCAGACCATGCATGAATGAAACTATAACAGCCAATAAAATGAGTATCATGCTGAGACGATATTCATTATGAATTTATTGATGGAAAGATAGACATACCAAGCACAGAAGACTAAGCTCCCCCTGAGTTTATGACAGATACACTTCAAACCAAGACAAGTTTAATCATACATATTCTAGAAGATAAGTCAGGCACACAAATCAGGCATCCATATTATAATTGCACAGACCAAGCTCTCTTCTAAGATAAGAGAATCTATCATTGTTCAGAGGCTTGGTAAAAATATCGGCCAATTGAGATTGTGATTCAACAAATATGAGTTTAAAATTTCCTTTTATCACTTCATCTCTTAAGAAATGGTGTCTAATTTCTATGTGTTTGGTCCTAGAGTGCTGGATAGGATTTTTGGCCAGGTTTATGGCACTTGTGTTATCACACAATATGGGGACACACCCAAGATCAGTTTGATAATCTCAGAGTTGGTGTTTGATCCACAACACTTGAGTACCACAACTCCCTGCAGCGACATATTCTGCCTCTGCAGTGGATAGTGCCACTGAGTGTTGTTTCTTGGAAGCCCAAGAAATCAAACATCCTCCCAAAAATTGGCAATAGCCACTCGTGCTTTTCCTGTCCAGTTTGCATCCAGCATAGTCTGCATCTGAATAGGATACAAGATCAAAAGAACAAGATGCAGGGTACCAAATCCCTAAATCTCGAGTTCCAGCAAGGTATCGAAAGATACGCTTGACAGAACTTAAGTGGGATTCTCTAGGATCAGATTGAAAACGAGCACACATGCATACACAAAATTGAATGTCTGGTCTAGATGCAGTAAGATAGAGGAGTGATCCAATCATACCTCGATATGTTTTTGCATCAACCTGTTTACCTGTCAAATCTGCATCCAAGTTTGTAGTGGTGCTCATAGGTGTGCTGATTGCTTTCAGATTTTCCATTTTGTATTTCTTAAGCAACTCAGAGATGTACTTTGCCTGGTTGATGAAACATCCTTCCTTGCTCTGAGTGATTTGCAGACCTAGAAAGAATTTAAGCTCACCCATTAGACTCATTTCAAATTCAGTGGTCATTAAGCTGGCAAACTCCTCACACATGCTGGTTTTAGTGGAACCAAAAACTATATCATCAACATAAATTTGAACCAGAATAATATCTGAATTTCTTACCTTGGTGAACAGAGTTTGGTCCACTTTACCTCTAGAGTAGCCTTTCTCTGTGAGGTACGAGCTGAGTCTATCATACCACGCTCGAGGTGCCTGTTTGAGTCCATAAAGAGCTTTGTCCAATCTGTACACATGGTTAGGATTTTCTGTGCATTCAAAACCAGGGGGTTGTTCAACATAAACTTCTTCCTTTATTGACCCATTTAGAAAAGCACTCTTCACATCCATTTGATGTAACATTATTCCATGACAGCAAGCATAAGCAAGTAATAATCTAATGGCTTCTAATCTAGCTACTGGAGCAAAGGATTCCTCAAAGTCAATGTCAAATTCTTGATTATAACCCTGTGCTACCAGCCTAGCTTTATTCCTAACTACCATTCCATTTTCATTTTGTTTATTTCTGAAGACCCATTTAGTTCCAATTACAGAAAGCTCTTTGGGTCTTGGCACAAGATACCACACCTTTTTTCTTTTGAATTGATGTAATTCTTCATGCATTGCGTTTATCCAATTACTATCTTTCAATGCTTCAGCAACATTTTTTGGTTCAATTTGAGAGACAAGGGCTAGATTATCCATTTTTTCAACACCTCTAAAATGAAATCTAGTTCTAACAGGTTCATGCAAGTTACCAATGACATTGGATAAAGGATGATCCCTTAGCATACTGACATCGGTTAGAGAGTTACCTTCATTTATACCTGAATCACCATGGTGGGTTGATTTTGCATGATCATCATTTGGCCTTGTCTCTTCATCTTGGAGATTCTGTTCTTCCTTTTCTTTAAGGAAATTTCCTTCATCTTCATCCCTACATAATTCCTCAATCTTAGAATTTTCATTCATTTCATCAAACACAATATGGGGTGATTCTTCAACAGCATGTGTTTTTAGATTTAGGACTCTGTAGGCCCTAGAGTGACTAGAATATCCTAGAAGGATGGCAGGTTCACTTTTAGGTTCAAATTTATCCAACGTCCGTTTGTCATTATTTTGAACAAAGCATTTTGATCCAAAGGCTCTAAAATAAGCAATAGAAGGTTTCTTACCCTTCATTAATTCATATGGAGTCTTTTTGGACTGAGGTCTTACCATTGCCCTGTTCACAATATAGCAAGCTGTATTTACCGCCTCTGCCCAGAACTTCCTTGGGACTTGTCCTTCAATCAGCATAGTTCTTGCCATCTCCACAAGGGTTCTATTTCTTCTTTCCACAATCCCATTTTGTTCAGGAGTTCTTGGAGATGAGAACTTGTGTGAAATTCCTGTGACTCTGCAAAAATCATCAAATTCAGAATTGTCAAATTCTCCTCCATGATCTGACAAGATAGATGAAATGGCAAACTTGCCATCCTGTTGCACATTCTTGAAGAATGCTTGAAATTCTTCAAATGCATCATTCTTGTGAGTTAGAAAGAACACCCAAGTAAACCTAGAGAAATCATCCACTAGAACAAATCCATATTTATTTCCACTCACACTAGCTGTTCTAGTTAGTCCAAACAAATCCATATGAATGAGTTCAAAAGGTTTAGATGATTGAGTTTCAAGTCTGGACTTAAATGATTTTCTGGTGTGTTTACCTTGAGTGCATGCGCTACAAACTTTGTCATTTCGTTTAAATGATACATCTGGCAGACCTTTCACCATGTTAAACTTTGCTAACTTATGCAAGACACTATAGCTAGCATGCCCTAGTCTGCGGTGCCACAGCCAAGCAAGTTCACTTTTATTCACAGCAAGACACAGATTGTTATGTGCAGGGTCATCTAAATCTACCACGTACATGTTGTTTATTTTTTTTCCAATGAATTTAACTTTATCAGAACTCATCTCTAAAATGGTGCAAGTGTGATCATCAAACACAACTTTATTTCCTTTATCGCACAGCTGGCTTATGCTAAGTAGATTATATTCTAAGCCATCAACAAGTAACACATCATCAATGAAATTTGAAGGATTTTTACCTACCTTACCTTTTCCAATAATTTTCCCTTTATTTTTTCCACCAAATATAACATGACCCCCGTCTTTCTCCATCAAGACACAAAATTTTGCTTTATCCCCCGTCATGTGCCTTGAGCAACCGCTGTCGAGATACCACCTATTATGTACAGCTGCAAGACACTCCTGCAAAACACATTAAACAAGAGATTTTGGAACCCAGATATACTTGGGTCCCTTCAAACCATAGGACGTGTTCAGGTAGGATATCAAGCTCTTGGGGATCCATAGTTGCTGTTGTGAGGGTCTTTGATATGGTAAGTTCAATGATTTGACAGACTTGTGATTATTCCTGTGCCATTGATAGTGATGACTCCATGAAGTATTAGGGAAATTTGACTTAAGGACTCTAGATGAATGCATGCTTCTTGGTTGATTGAGAGTTGAGTGCGTAGACCCTTTAGTGTTGCTGCGTTGACTCATCCACCTACCATATCTATCATGGGGGTTCTGGTACATGTACTACGTTGACTCATGGTAGTGACTGCGTCGACGCATCTGAGTATTTCTGACCGAATGCCCTTTCTGGAAGGCTAGGTGCGTTGACGCCATGTGAGCAGTGCGTTGACGCGGTTGACTTCTACCACGCCTTAAGCCTTCTGATCTTCTATAAGATTGCTGTTGGGTTGATGAATCAAATCTAGGATTCCTATATTGACCTGAAGAGGCATATTTGAACATAAGTGTGCTTTTCTGTTTGTTAAAATTCAATGTTGCCTTCCCTTTCTCATTTCCTTTTTCTTTTCTTATTTCATTAGATTGTTTTGATCCTTCCTCATTCTTCTCATCCTTTTTGTTTTCATCCATTTGCCTCTCTTCAGATGTGTCCTTCCCAGAGACAAATGTCACCAATCTAGTTCCCAGTTCTTTCTTTTTAGTAGGATTGAATCCAAGCCCTTCTTTTCCAAAGTTGCACTTAATTCCCATAATAGCATCAAGGTTGTTTTTACCCTGTGTCATTTTTTCGAGGGATGCTTGTTTGCTTAGGTTCTCTTCCTCTAATTTCTTCAGATTTTCCTGAAGTTTTGCATTGACTCCACAAATGGCCTCATATTTCTCTTCAGCAATTTTCACTTCTTTTTCCAATTTCTGCATTCTTAATTTCAATTCATCATGCATCTTCAATAGAAAATCATTTTCTCTCTTTATTTCAATTAGCTGTCTCTTATACTCATCTTTTTCTTCCAAGTCCCTTTTTAGACACACGATTTCAGCATCTAGCGTTTTGACTCTTTCATTCAAATCATCTTCTGGACTGGTTTGAGTTTTCTTTTTCTTTAGATATTTATTTTCCTTTTTAACACCTTCATACTTATCCAACAATTCGTTAAAAGCTTCTTCCCAATCATCACAAGAGAAGTCTGCAAAGTGAGAGGTTACCTCGACTTGATCATCACCATTTGCCATGAAGCACATTTTCACCTCGCTTTCTTCTTCAGAGGTGCTTTCTTCATCTTCATCTTTTTCTTCATCACTCCAAGTGCTTAGCATGGCCTTGGGCTTTTTATTTCTCCACTTTGACTGTGTCTTTTTCACATTCTCAGGACACTCCGACTTGATGTGTCCTTGTTTCCTGCATTTGTAGCAAACAACTTTATCAGATTTCTTAGGATTTTCTGGCTTGCGTTTTGAGCTAGTTCTTACCTGATATCCTTTATATCTATCAGTTTTACCTCCCTTTCTTAAGAATTTTCTGAATTTTCTAGTAAGCATGGCTATTTCAATTGAGTCATCATCAGATGAAGGTGACTGACTATCATCTGAGCTTTCCTTGCTGCTGGAACCAGCCTTCAATGCAAGGGGTTTTTTCTTCTTCATGTCCTCATCTGTTCTTTTTAAGTTCAGTTCATAAACCATAAGAGAACCTATTAGCTCATCTGGTTTGGTGGTGGGAAGGTTCCTTGATTCCTCAACGACCGTGGCTTTGGTATGCCAGATTGGAGTTAGGGATCTAAGAATCTTCCTAACAACCTCATAGTCACTATAGGTCTTTCCCAAACCTTTAAGACCATTCACAAGAAGAGTTAGTCTGGCATACATTTCAGATACGCTTTCCTCAGGTTTCATCCGAAAAGATTCATATTCTGAAATTAACATGTTAGCTTTTGTCTCTCTTACCTCTGAGGTACCTTCGTAGATTACCTCGAGTCTATCCCACATTTCTTTTACGCTGGAGCATGAGGATACATGCGAGAATTCCTTGGGATGGAGTGAGCACTGCATAATGTTCATGGCTTGCCAATTTATGTTTGACTTTCAAATTTGCTCCTTCACCCAGAGTTCTTCATCGCCTTCAATTTGGTATGTGTAGACACGCTAAAATTGACATTATTTTGAGTATATTTCATATTACCATGCGATGCCCCATTTGACCCTCAAATTAGCTTATTTGAGTGGTTTTTCCCACTTTTTCATGGATTTCCCCTAATTTCCTCATTTCCTCCTTTTTCCTATTTTTCTGGATTTTCTGGGCATTTATCTCCCCTTTTATGATTTTTGAAAGCAACGCCTTTGGAAAGGGCGCTTTTTTGAATCACGACCTGACCTGGGGGCGTTTCTTTAAAAAGTGACGACCGCTGGAAAGGGCGTCAATTCCTGACATTATCTAATTTTCGAAAAAGAATAAATATTTGAAGAATATTAACTCACGCCCTATGATGGGGCGTTTTTCAATTCACGCCTCCCCATGAGGCGTCTTTCACAATTTCTAAATAAAAGAAATGTTTATTTCTAAAAATTAATCTAGGAAGAAACGCCTTGACCCAGGGCGTGTTTTAAATTAACGCCCCTTGACAGGTCGTCAATTCTTGAATTGACGCCCTGGCCAAGGGCGTGTTTCATCTTCTGGCTTCGCAGCCCTTTCCCCAGAGAGTCCTTGCCTCGTTAGACTCCTGCCTTGATTGGGGCTCTTGCCCATTCTTATCCTTCCCCCTTATTGGACTCTTGCCCATGTTTATCTCCTCCAATTCTATTTAATAGGGCCGACTGCTCTGTTGTTTGGTTGGATTCCGGATTTCTTCCTCCCCCCGTTGATTCTTCTGTTTTCTTCTTTTCTTCTTTCTTCTTCTTCTTCTTTTCTTCTTCTGCCGTCTTCTTCCTCTTCTTATTCTTCTTCTTCTGTCTCCTTCTTCTTTTTCTCCTTCTGTCTTTTTTCTTCTTCTGTCTCTCTTCTTCTTCTTTTCTTTTTACAGGAACCGAAGGTAGGAGGGCTTTGACTAAGGAGGATTTCCAACGTTCAACATCTTCATCCCTTGGGAGGCTTTCTCCCATCGAGCATTCAAACCAAAGGAGCCACCAAACAAGATTTTTCTATCTTATCTCCCCTTATTTGTATTTTTTCATTAGTTCATAATACATGCATCATGTTTCATTGTTATATTGATTTTTCTCAACCATCATATTGAGATCTCCCCATAGTGCAACTCTTGCACTCTTTCCCCTTATTTTTATTCATATTTTCATGCATTCATCATATCTCCCCGCACCCTTTTTGCATAGGGGTTTAAGGGCTAACACCCTTAAGGTGTGTTCTTATACAATTTTTTCATGCTCATATCTTTTGAGAATTGATGCTACACTCACCATGTTCTAATTCCTATCTTTATTGGTGTTTGTCTTTGTTTTGCAAGGGTAATCGAATTGAAGAACTCTCTTCGTCGGCCGGCCGATCTAGAAGAGAAAGGAGCACTCACAATCCCCGCTTTTCAAGGTATTTTTCGTGATCCCTCCATGCTTTTCATTATTATATTTTGAGGCCTCGTGTCTCTAGCGATCACACACACTCCCCTTGTGCACCTCGTGCATATATTTTCCTCCATATTGATGATTATTGCATGTCTTTTCTTTGATATTTTTCTTAAGTGGATTATTCTGAATTAGAGATCTACAAATTGGCGATCACGGTGGGACGTTTTGTGTTCTCTTTATTACCCCTTTCCCCTTAGGCACTCGCGTGTGCCGTCTCCCCTATTGCACCCTCGGTGCGTCTCCCTTTTTGTGCCCCTCGGGCACCCTCCATTGGTTTTACACCCTCCCCTAAGTGATTGGTCGGTTTGTTGATTTTTTCTTTAAAATTTCCACTTATTTAAAATTCTTGATGAGCATGCTTATTCTATTGATTGCCATGATTGTGTGATTGAGTGTTAATACTGCTGGCCGTGAAGTTTTTCTGGAGAAAGTGAATTCACGCCTCTGGAAGAGGCATTTTTCTTGATTTAACGCCCTAACCCAGGGCGTCTTCTTCATATTTTACGCCCTCTGACAAGGCGTTTTCCAGCATATTTCCGGGTTTTCCTGCTTTATATTGCTGCCTGTGAATTCACGCCCTTCCCCAGGACGTTTATTTGTTGATTAGCGCCCCACATCAGGGCATCCCTTTATTGATAGCGCCTCACCCTAAGGCACGTTTTACCCGGCCCTGGGCCCCTCACGTTGATTCACGACAGTCACACTGTCGTGTCTTTTGTTAGTAGCGCCCTCTGCCAGGGCGTGTTTTTACTGTGGGTTTCCAGAACCCTTCCTGTGGGTGAGTTTTCATGCTATTTCATGTTGATTGTTCATATTATTGTGGTTGGCCTATTTACCCTGCTGCATTCACATTTGCATTTGATTTGGGAGACCTCCTCTCCCCTCACTAGGATTCCACACACCCTCTTGGAATCGGGACGACCCTCCATTGAGTATTCCGTCTCTTTGGACTGGAAATTCCTTTTCCAAGCCTCCGTAAGTCCCCGCACCCGTGGATTCCCTCACGGACGCCGGGCAGGTTGTACCCTTTTGAAGTCCCGAGTTAGTTGGCCATATACGTGGTGAGAAAGGGTTCCTAGTTGGCATTGGAGTTCAAATCATATTGAAACTAGGCTCCTCCCCTTGTGTGAATAATATCAATTTGTATAAATTCATTAATTCACCAAGGTTCAAACATAAGAAATCAAGGTAACCATCACAACTTGTGTGTTTCTTTGCAAATTGTTTGCACATTAAACTGCTTGAATGGCTTACTTTGATAGACAAAATAACATGTTCAATTCAATTAATGTTCATGAGGGTGATCAACCTAACACATCTTATTCCCC